>MASP02000159.1:0-132279 GCA_001693025.2 Colletotrichum lindemuthianum | reverse complement strand
ATTTACTACCCACAGGCCCAATGGGTACCCACCATTACCCATGGGCCGTATGGGCCATTACCCAGCTGGGTACCCGTGGGTAATTTCCAAGCCTAAACATCACCACCGGCGCCATCCTCGACATCGCCCGCTTCGAGCGCGCCACAAAGTCCAAGGCCGTCTACCTCGTCGTCCTCGTCTTCGTCACCGCCGCCTGGATCTGGAACGCCGTCATCGAAACGCGCCTCTCCTCCCTCGTCGACCCCCCCTCCTTCGACCTCGGCGACGGGCCCTTCTCCAACTCGGCCTTTACCGTGTACATGTTCTTCAAGTTCTTCTACGAGGTGCTGCAGACGTACATCTACTGGCTCATGGCCGAGATCAAGGGCGCCCAGGGCGACGGCGACATTGCGCGGACCACGGGCATCCTGCGCTCGTGGGAGTCCATCGGCAGCACCGTCGCCTACGCCGTGGGCGCCACGCACTGGCCGAACAAGAACCAGATGATCCTCGGCTTCTCGCTGTGGGCGGTGACGATTCCGTTTACCCTGCTCGCGGTGTTTGGCAACTGGAACGAGGGGGATGACAAGGTGCAGGGCGCGGATGGGAGCGAGAGTGATGTCGGGACGGAGAATGTTGCGGTGCAGGGTAAGATGGCAGATGTGTGAGATGTGTGACCACATTATACTGTGCTACGTCTATAGATTGAGAATTCACAGAGAGTATAACCGGAGATGGCTTTATTCGTTCAAATAGATGGCCGTCATTGTTGTATTTTGCTCAACTTTAGGCTACAAACAGGTATTCCAAGCACGTTAAAACACCAGAAGAGTGACAAGAGTCCTTCTCAGCCTGGAGGATGATGTCACAATACGAGAAGCAGTCACTAAGAATAGCGATGGATAGGCTTTGGCGTTTCATATTGTCGTCTCCACGATTGGGCTGAATGTTGTCAACTTACTCGGTTTTCAAAATGAAAACTCATAGACAAGGAATTGTCACATATGTAGTGTTGTACTTGAAATCGAGAGGAGCCTTGTTTAACAATGACATATCTCAAGTACACCGAATCAGACGTATACCTAGACAAACGATCGGAGGTCCAAAACTCACGGAAACTAAATCATCACTCTCGGTTGTTCGAGCATGGAAAACTTGGCTTAGTAGCAGTTTGTCCTGTCACTGCTGTCGAATGAAGTTCTTGGTGAATCAGTTACTCATGCCGGACATGCTCTCGCATTAAGCATCCAGCAAGTCCCTATAACTAAGTTCCTCACGCTATTTACGTTAGCCACTATTCTGAAACAACGTCTTCTCTGCCAGGTTAGCACACAGTAAACTTCTTCATGCTCCTACCAGCCTTGACCAGTCCGTGGAAATCTAAATCTCTCGCTGTAGAGTGGACTTGAAGAAAAGCATCATGACAGAGTGACACCTTTGGAAACCAGGCTCAGCCCAGTGCTCAGCCAAAGTAACTCCAGACACCTGCTCCTGCAATCTACCAACTTAACAAGCAAGAAGCGTACGTCTCCTCTCGCTCTTCAAGCCTCGGGGTAGCTGAACACGTGGGATCGCCAGAATCAAGCTTCTCATAGCGCTGCTCGTTGCCAAGCCGTAGATCTTGGGCGGGAAGACAATGGGATCGGCGAGCAGGACGTAAATGCCCACTGCGGCGAGGAGCCACCTGGACAGCTCAATCTCTACTTGTACACTGGGTTGAATATCAAGCAGTCCATCCACCCAGTTCACGCTAAAGGCTTCGGCCATGATGTCGGCGACAAGTTGTCGTCCGGTCCATCTGATCAAGGTTGAAGTTCGCCATCCCCACGGCGGTGGCCACTCTTCTCCGGAAGACCCAACAATCAGTCGGCGCCCGCGCCGGCCACCTCCGCCTAGGGTCTGTGTCAGGACTCACGAGACTTCAGCGGGGGGCCGCGGCTATAAATTGTGTCTCTCGTCAAGGTACTCCGTACGGTCGAGACCTTTCTGCTCTGGCTTCTCGTCAAGCCTGGCGATGCCTGTCAACGCCTGGACCCTGAGAATTGCAAGGACCCCCATTCCCTGCAGCGGGCGTCAATCACTGCCGTAAGAGGCAGCGCTTGCGGAAGCTCCATATGGTCCCCCGGCCCGTGGGCGACAGAAGGCCGAAATTCGATTCCGCTGAAGGATGGAAAATGGCGCGATCCAAATTTGAGCCTTGTCTGGTCGATTTCTCTACCCGGCGAATCAGGAGGATAAATGCTAGCAGAGTCCAAGACTGTAGGTAGTCAAGAAAACAGAAGCAAGCTTGACCTTGGAAACTACAACGACACCTGTAAATAGTCGAATCCAAACCGCGATCCAAAGGTTCAACTCAGAGCCCCCACCATCGGGCCGTGGGTGTTGGCGCCAAGAGGATTCCATATACTAGAGTTTTTGACCTAACAGAGACACTGTTGCATTGTGATTCTCTCGCTGGGGTTCGGGGTCGGATTGAGGGCAATCGATGTCGATCCCTCTGTCGTTGACTCACCAGATCAGAGGTCGAGCTATGTCTGGGTGGCGGAAGAGGCCGTATTTTTGGCGATTGAGTTCCACTGATGGACAACTGAGAGCTCGGCAAGTCTTTACTGAGATCGGATGGGAGTTTCCACGAATGAGAAGAGATTCTGCACCGTTGAATTCACTTACATAGTATACGTTTGAAAGAAGACGGGTTCTGGGGACCAATCCCAGCTGGTCGCCGGACTCAATGGCCGTGATCCTGGTGACGGATCAGGACCAAAAGACGAGCTAACTTAGAACGTCAACTTGATATTCGATATGAGCTGGATTGAGTCACACCTGCGGACTTGGCCGCACGAGAAACTCGACGCTTGCACTTGCAACAGCACAGAACAGCGATAATAGCGCAAAGCTCAAGACACTCAACTCGTCAACCGCTCATACTCACTACAGCCACAAACAGAAAGAGGAAAGAAAAACCACATACAAGAGACTCTGTTTCTACCACGGACAAAGACACTAGTCATCCAACGCAAGTATCATATCAATCAAAGCTTCTCGAACGGCTAGAGGAGAGCCGACGAGCTAGGATCAGGCGTTAACAGAGAGCAGTTCAGCCTCAATGAACCCATCACGATGACTGTAATGGCTCGGCAAGCCCGTCTGGCAGGCGTTGTATTCGGCCAAAGACGTTGCCGGATCCGCGACTCGGATGATGGCAACACCCGCACCCAAGGCAACTGAGCATCGCGAGCAACGTCACACCGATTGCGTGGCTACCTGGGTCGGCAATCTTCCCGAGTCTTGATGTCGTATTGATGGCCCGGTCCTGACTCTGAAAGGGCATTCTAGAACGACGTGGGCGATGAGACTCTCTCTCTCTCTCTCAAAGACTTCCAGATCGTCCGTGGGCTTGCCTTTCGAGGTTCGGGGGGGTTGCCATCCCGTGCCGACCTGGATGTCACCCAGACGGCTTCGTAATGGCAAGGGAATATCGAGGCCCCTGGGGGGATGCAGCAGCGGGATATTAGGACACGATAAAGACACGCGGCCAGCCCATGCTCATGGGACAGAGTGATTTGGGCTTTCAAGCCTCGGGTTTACGCTCAGAAGTCCGGCCGGCAGCGAAGACTGGTCGCTGGTCGATGTTGAGCTGCCCAGGACTCGTCCAAACACAGTATCAACGTCCATCGTCAAAGTACATGGTGAAAGTCCATCGTCATAGTACATGGTGAAAGTCCATCGTCAAGATATATCGTCAGAGTCCATCGTCAACGTGCAAACCAGCTTAGCCAAGTTTGACGTTGAAAAAAGGTCAGCTCCCCGTAAAATAGCCACACACACCTGCAGCCCGGTTCCAGGCCATGAAGAAATCGCCCGCAGACAACTGCCGCCAGTGCCGTGAGGCCGGCTGCCCGTCGACGGAAATGGCGGTATTTCTGGTGTTTCTGGGGTCATTTGGGTGCTTTAACAATTTCCTTTTCACCCAGACCCTGTCCATGCCAAGTCTTTCTGTCAAAGGGTCCCCTGCCTGGCCACGGCCAAGTGCTGTCCCGAGCAAGCCCCTCTCATCTGCAGATGCCTGAGCAGGAGAAAACTCTCTTTGGGATGATCGTCCCATCTCTGCTGTCTGGATGGCCCGTCTGTGGTCTGTGATGGTGTGTGCCTGGTGAACGGGGTCTCTCGCCTTGGTGTATCCGTACGTGGACAAGAGCTGCTCTTCCGAAAGCCAAGTCCATGGTTCCTCGTGGCCATGGCATGGGTGGTCGAGAGGAGAGAGATGGAGAGAGATGGAGAGAGATGGAGAGAGATGGAGAGAGATGGAGAGAGATAGAGAGAGGAATCATACGGGCGTGGTCCGATAACTTACAATTAGCCACGTGTGGGGATAGATGGGCGATACAAGCAATGGTCCAAGGTACTTCGTAGTGGTGGTGGTGATCCTCATATGTATATAGTAATGTACAAGTAACGCCCATCGCGAATTGGAGCGTTCCTCTCTTCTCTTTTTCCCCCATCCCTCTCGCACCCAAGCTGCAAGGGTCTCACACTCCTTTGACAAGCAGTCCCTCCAGTCCGTCAAGATGCCTTCTCTCAGGAGAGCTCTGCTGCTCGCCGCGGCCATGCCGTTGGCCCTCGTCTGCGCCCAAACAATTGTCATCGATGGAAACGCCATTGGTAGGCACATTGGCGCTGGAAAAACCCCTCGAAAAGCCAACTGACGCCATTCACAGATGCCAACGAGGCCAACGTCGCTCCGGCCGCCGAGCAGTTCCCCGACGCCGAACTCCCGGAGCAGACCGCCCAGTTGACTGACGCCGTGCTGGCCAACCTCACCAAGCTCGAGCTCAGCAACATCACGCTCTTTAACTTCCCCCCCAGCCACTACGCGTCGAACCTTGGCCTTCCCAACAACACCAACAAGTGCAAGACGTTCCCCGGCGACCTGCTCTACCCTACCGAGCCCGTATGGAAGGTCTTCGACCTTTTGACCGGCAATTCCCTCATCAAGACCGTTCCCCTCGGAGCTGCCTGCTACCCTGGCGAGCACTACGATGGCGAGAAGTGCCAGTACCTCCTCGCCAACTGGTCCAACTCGGACACTCAGTGAGTCCCATCTTATGCGTACAACTCAACTCGCTCGACAGTGTGATGCTGATTCCCGCCAGCGACGGACACCCTACCTCGGTAATGTCTCCCATCTACGAGGGCTCGTCATGCCAGCCCCAAAACGCCGCCAACAACGGCACATGCGAGATTGGCGGATTCCCTCTGTACTCGGTCAAGGCCACCACCGTCGCCCAGGTCCAGCTGGCCATCAACTTTGCCCGCAACCTCAACCTCCGCCTCGTCGTCCACAACACTGGCCACGACTTCCTCGGCAAGAGCACCGGCGCCGGTGCCCTGTCCATCTGGACTCACAACCTCAAGGGCCTCAAGTTCTACCAGTGGTACGAGTCTGCTGGCAGCTACAAGGGCCCTGCTTTCAAGCTCGGCGCCGGTATCCAGGTGTCCGACCTGTACGAGGCTGCCGAGAAGGAGGGCTACACCGCCATCGGCGGCGAGTGCCGAGTAAGTCTGAGCAGTCGTCATCGCTGCGAGTGTCTTCACGCTGACGCTGACCCCCGTTTCTAGTCTGTCGGTGTCACCGGTGGCTACATTGCCGGCGGCGGCCACTCTCCCATGAGCTCCATCGCCGGTCTGGCGTCCGACCAGGTCCTCAGCGTCGACATCGTCACCCCCGACGGCCGCCTCGTCACCGCCGACGACAAGCAGAACAGCGACCTCTTCTGGGCCGTCCGCGGCGGCGGCGGTGCCACCTGGGGCGTCGTCGTCGCCATGACCGTCCGCGTCTACCCCAAAACCAACTTCTCCGGCCTCACCTGGTCCGTCAACACGGCCGAAACCAACATCTCGTCCGCCGTCTTCTGGGCCGCCATGGAGGCCTACTGGCGCCGCTTCCCCGACTACTCCGCCCGCAAGACGTACGGCTACTCGAGCATCTACTCCGCCGGCAAGGACGCCTACCTCTGGACCATGCGTCCCTGGCTCGTCCCCGGCATGCCCCTCGACGACTTCAAGGCCATGGTCGCGCCCCTGCTCGAGGAGTGGTCCTCGCTGGGCTTCCACGTCGAGCCCGAGTACTTTGAGCACGACAACTTCTACGCCACGTGGAAGGGCCACTTCCCCATGGAGAACGTCGGCGGCGACACGGTGCGCACGGCGTCGCGCCTCATCCCCAAGAAGAACTGGGACGACGCCGCGCTGCTCACCGACACCATCGCCACCCTCAAGAGCATCATCACCGACGGCTCCGCGCTGATCCAGTACAACCTCAACGCCGCCGCGCCCGAGGGCGTGTCCGCCAGCGCCGCGAACCCCGCCTGGCGCGACGCCCTCATGTTCGCCATCATCGGCGGCGGGTGGGCGGCCAACGCCACGGTCGAGGAGAAGAGGGTCGCCAACGTCCGCATCACGAGCGTCTGGATGGAGCGGCTCCGCAGGATCACGCCCGGCAGCGGCGGGTACCTCAATGAGGGCGACGTCATGGAGCCCGGTTTCGGCCAGGCCTTTTTCGGGACCAACTACGCCAGGTTGTACGAGCTCAAGAAGCAGATCGACCCTTGGGGGGTGTTTTACGCTCCCACGGCCGTGGGCAGCGAGGACTGGTACATAGCGCGTCAGAACGACTGGCTCACCCTGCAGACGGACCGTCTCTGCCGCAAGTAGGGTTGCTCGCTAGTGAAGAGATCGTGACGGGTAGACCAGCGTGGAGTTCTGGGAGGTTGTAATGTATATAGTGTATTAATCCTACAACGGCCCATTCTTCCAGGCAACACTCGATCGATGAATATTGTGCATTTGTTCAATGAGACACTCAGCCAACATACACCTAGCTTGGGTAATGGACTATCCTGAAAGCAACTCGGCCAAACGAAGCTGCCGAAAGTCGGGGGAGTGAATTGAACGCGGGCTGTCATCAAGGAGGCCAAGTAACCAGCTGCGGGCGAGTTCTCCCGCGCTTAGAAATCAAGCTGCCCATCTCACGATGGAGACATCACGCCATGTGCAAGGTGGGTGATCCTCTTGCATTGCCCAGCAAGCGACGGCAGAAACAATCCAACTGGCACGAACACGGCCGACTATGGATCAGAATACCGTCTGGAACGACTGGCTTCTGATTCGAACGAACTCACTCATCCGCTGCAGAATGGCCCAAAGCCCAAGCTGAAGCTGGGAACTCCAGACTCTCCCATTAAGGATCGTCTCTGACTTCTGCCTCGCGAACAGCAAGAGTCAGCAGGGATGGCGGAAGTTGTATTCCCTCGCTTCGTGATGACAGAAACGAGTCTTTGTCGGTCTCCTGTTCTGTCGAATCATCTCATACTATTCCTCGACCTACGTAATCCTCTGATAGGTGCGTCGTACTGCAGATACCAAAGTCCCAACATCGTCAACCTGGCAGTATATATACACCCACACCAGCTCAATATGACCTCGAGAAGACCACCCCATCACAGCACCCACGCTACCATGGCACCCAAGACAGTCTTCGTCACCGGCGCAAACGGCTACATCGGCAACGCCGTCGCGCGCGCCTTCGTGGCAGCAGGCTGGACGACCTACGGCCTCGTCAGATCTCTCACAGCAGTCACCGCTGTGGCTCAAGAGGAAATCATACCCGTCATCGGCGCCATAGACGACGTATCCGCCCATAC
The DNA here is from genome assembly GCA_001693025.2 of Colletotrichum lindemuthianum. Taxonomy (NCBI): domain Eukaryota; kingdom Fungi; phylum Ascomycota; class Sordariomycetes; order Glomerellales; family Glomerellaceae; genus Colletotrichum; species Colletotrichum lindemuthianum. The sequence continues at coordinate 124,597 of MASP02000159.1, read as the reverse complement.
CGACATCCAGAACCGCCTCCCATCCACCCTCGATGCCATCGTCTCAACCACGGAGAACACGCTCGACTACATCCCACACTTCCAAAACACCATCCATCTTCTCCGAACCCTCGCCACAACCAGCTCCGCCGCCGGCACGCGACCCCTCGTCATCTTCACCAGCGGGTGCAAAGACTACGGCGTCGGTCCGCACTACCACGGCGCGGCGGGCCTCGCGCCGCACACCGAGTCGTCGCCGCTCAACCCCATCCCCATCCTCGCGCATCGCGCCGAGCACGCCGTGAAGATCTTTGAGCACGCGGACGTGTTCGCGCCGGTGCTGGTGAGGCCCACAAACGTGTACGGCCGCACCTCGAGTTTCTACAAAGTCTTGTTCGACGTCGCGGCGCGGAGTGCCAGCCAGGGCGAACCGCTTGTACTGCCCACTTCGCCGGATACCATTCTCCACGCGCTGCATGTCGACGACTGCGGTGAAGCGTACGTCGCGCTTGCTTCGCGCCCGGGCAGAAGCGAAGTCGAGGGCCAGGTGTTTAACATTTCGGCGCAGAGGTATGAGACGGTGGACGACGTCGCCCTGGCGCTTGTGAGGGAGTACGGGATAGAACATGGGTTAGAGTATGTCGAGGTTTCGGACCTGGGAGAAAGGGAGAATCCGTGGCCGGCGGGTATGATCGACTTCCCGCAGTGGACGGACTCGTCGAAGCTGACGAAGCTGACCGGGTGGAAACACCGGCGGCCGCTCTTTTCAGAAGGTCTGCATGCGTATCGCATTGCGTACGAAGCGGCCAAGACGGCGGGACACGCAGGTATCAAGAAGATTGATGACATACTGGCGGCTTGGCTCACGTCTAGCTCGGCTGTAAAGGAGTAACGAAGAAGAAATCTCAGCTGGGGGAACTGTTTACGATGTTGAGTATTTTGATGGCACTATAGCTGGGAAGATCTAGTCAAGCAGACTTCATGTAAGCTATTTGTCGTTGTCGGCTTGGCTAGTTGCTGTCGCCAAATAAGCATCTAATGGAAATAGCAAATTCACCACGTTCCCAATGGGTACGTTGTATGGCATGATCTTTCTCAGTCCGTATTTCTGACCGAAATATCGCGACCTCATAGCGGAAAGCATGGTTCTCAGATCCCGAGGCGCAAATACAGATGCGAGATCTCCCCAGAGTGTATTCTAGGGAACGCGCCTGTTACAGCCAAAAAGAACTTACGATAGATGATCATCTGAATCCTTCACAAGAGAAAGATCCTCACAACCCAATCATTCTGCGTCGCTACTGCAGCAAGAATAGTCGGGGAGTTGACAAACACCTCTCTGCTGTTTTTGATTCTTCACTTCAACTTCACAGTCTCCGGCCGTATTTCTCGTCAACCCGTGGAGCGTATCTGTACACGAGAGCCACAGCTCAAGCGTCTCACCATAGCTCGCTTGTTGAAAATTCCCCAACTGAATAGTCTCTGCGAATACAGACGCCATGGCGCCAACCATTCACCGCGGAAAACGCGGCGCCGCGGACCTATGCGTCAGCTGTCTTCCCATCATGTTCGATGACAGCGGCAAAGAGTTCCACGAAACCTTTCCCGAAGATGCGGCCAAGTCGACCTTGCGGCACATCAAAGAAGACACGTGAGAGATGATCATGCTTCAGGGGTTTCGTCTGCGGCAAGACAGTCTACCCAATCTCCCGGGTCTGCTAGAGTCTTCTCTCTCAGGCTGCCGTCTCTGCGACTTCATACGATTGCAGATTCGATAGAGAGACATTAACTACGAGGGAGAGGTTTACATTAATGCTGGCTACATGTGGGTAAAGTCTTGGATTGGCCCAGAACGGATTGGAAACGAGCCCCTCAACTCCTCGATGAGAAAAACGTGGCCTCGATCACATCAGAGCTTTGGCGCTGCCGAAATGAATGTGGCCACATCAATGACGACACGGGATTTCTCCCGACGAGCCGACGAGGTTGATAGATGTAGGAGATTCTAATGTAGACGAACCTCGACTGGTGATATCAGAAACATTCAACGACATTCTGTAAACGATTCCCCCAAGTTGGAGTATGCTACGCTGAGCTAGCTGGGGTCCAAAGGAGGACGCCGAGCAGGTCAAAACGACGAGGGAATCATCGGATATGCATCTTTCCAGGCTTCCTTCCCCTAGCCTCCATGAGCCCAGTGGTCAGAGACACGGTCCGAGTTTGCAGAGCGATAGGGATCAAATATATATTGGTAGACGCGCTTTACATCATTCAAGGCGATGCCAAGGACTAGAATCGAGAATTGTTAACCATGGGGAGGGTGGACTACTGCGCAACTCTCACAATTTGCCCTTTGGCGTCGACTTCATGTCTACAAGACTACCTGGAGCCGAGATCGCAAGGCCTGACTGTAAAGTTCCAGTCCTCAAAGCGGAAAGATGTTAACGGAACCTACACTCTGTTCAGCTCGTAGGATGACAGAAAGGCTTTCTGGAACCAGTCATCTCTGCTCATCCACCTGAACTTGTCATGATGGGAGACACGAAAGTGGACGTTACAGGAAGACTTCTCGTCGGGAAGAACCCTCTTCGTCGGCCCTTCAATGTGGCACTTTGCCTGCGAAAACGGCGGCATATCAGAGAACGGCTACTTATATGACGGCTCTGTTGTTCACGGATCTGATGGAGCCACAAAATAGCAATCATCCATCCTTTGGGCACTTTGTCAACGGGAGCGGCATCTGTCTCCTCGATTGGTCTGTTGAAGATTTCACGCCACAGAAATTCGGGCGTATTAGGTTGATGCTGATATCGAGTTGTTGCTTCCGGACGAACAACTGGGCAAAGCTGCAATGGCTGGCGGGAATGCGGGATGGCGAGGAAGCCTCGTTTGGCTTTCCCTGAGCCACTCGCGTAGAACGATCGGAGGCTTCGAGGCCGATCGATGCAGCCAGTTTGGGCCACAGATCGACTGATGCTGCAGGTCTCAATTGTATAGCAGCATATGGTTTGGTCCGCATATTAATCAGGGCTCATCTTTGTCTCTCACTCGACAGGCTTCTCCACCTGATTTACTGGCATGGCAACTTTGAATGAACCTCGATCATTCAGGTGCATAGTAAGCATGTTAAACGCCAGAACGGAGTTGGAGCCTGGGTGCTAACTGATCGCAGTGGTAAAGAAGACCTCTTTTCGTGCCGAGTGGGAAGTAGTCGACAGAGGAACCGCACAGCACTACCACTGCTCAGGGGCACGCTTTATAGTTTGAATCATAGAAAGTTGGTGTTCCTGGCAACTTCACAACTCTCGATCTCTGGAAGCTCGAGAGGTCATTATGAACGTGCGAGTGGCGTGTTTTGTTGTAAGAGACCTTTAAGTAGAATAACAGAAGGGTACCCGAGAATCAATGAAGAAGATGCATGGGGTAACCTCATATGGTTCTGCGCGACTTGTCCTATATTTCCCCATTACTCCAAGTCAATTTCGCTATTTAGCACCATGGTTAACATGGCGGAGACTCGACAGATTTGGCATACAATGTAGCCTATTGAAGCTTTTACACAATGATGGCAATAAAGATATTCGTGTGCTGCTATAGCCGATATATTGGGAAAACGCGTCTAGAATCCCGCTCTGGCTGCTTCAGACTTGACGATAGCAGCCACCTCATCCTCGAGACTCCTCTCCTGGGGCTTCCACCCAAGTGTCTCTCTCGCACGTACCGCCACACCGCGCGAGTTCATCCCCCAGCTGGCCGCTTCGAATCCAGCAGGAGACTCGACAGCCTCATCAAAAGACAATTCCCGGACCTCGGGTGTCTCCTGGAGAACACCCTGCTTGTGAGCCTCCTTGCCGATGGCGGTGGACAAATCACCCCAGATGTGCTCCCCGTTCTCGGTGAAGAAGTATCCTCGGCCTCCCCAGAGCTCCGCATCGTCCTTCCGGGCAGGGTCCTGGGCAACCTCCACCAGCAGCTCAAACACCCTGCTCAAGTCGTGTACGTGGACGTTGTTCCAGCGCGAAAGGCCCTTTCCGATGCGGGGAGAGTACTTCTGCTTCAGGATAAAGGACGCCAGCTCGTACACCTGGCGCCCGCGGCCGGAACCGGGACCGCGTCCCTCGCCGTAAACCGTCGGCGGACAGACGATGGCGGTCTTGACAGACTCGGCGTGCTCCTTGCCGGTGTTGAGCACAATCTCGTCGACGTTGCGGTGGAAGGCGGCGGCGGGCAAGTTGACCAGCTCGTCGACGCCCTCGTAATCGTTGAACACCTTGTCGTCCAGCTCGCCAAAGACCTTTTTGACTTCCGAGTCGAAGTACGTCAGGATGCCCGTGCCGCCCGTGTGCAGCCAGAATCCTGGACGGGAGGCCGAGTGGCCGCTGGCAAGACCCTTGGATATGGCCGTCGCGGCTCCCGCGTGATCCGAGGAATCCGCGGTGTCTTGGTGGGTATCAGCAAAAGGTGATGACGTGCGGCTATAGGGTTACGGGAGTACTCACGAATGACAACGTCTGCCCAGGAGGCCTCGCGTTCTAATGTATCCGAGTCATCGAGACCACCGAGGACAGTTCGCGCCTTGGGATATTGCTCCAAGACCTTCTTTGCCTTGTCTTCCGTTCGAATAAGAAGAGCATACTCGTACTCTGGGTGCTTTTTGTGGATTTGGTAGAGGGCATCGCCTCCAATGTAGCCAGTGGCTCCGGTCAAAAAGATCTTGACAGTCATAGTAAATGGTTCTGTCTTGTGTGTAAGTGTGAGATACAATCTCAAAGTCGAGTACGACTGGCGACATGCAGTCGGTTTAACTCTTTCACAAGGCGCCACACCTTGAGAGGGGTTCTGAGAGCTCCATGACGTAATGTGAGTCTGTAATGATTAGAAATCGCGTGCGCCATGGACAAAATCGCGGTCTGGCTTAGCCGGATAAGTATTTACCCACGAGACTCATGTGATGCTCCCGATCGGACAATTCTAGGCCATACAGTGAGCCCACACGATGTTTCTACCTATCAAAAGGGCTACTACTGGCTACTTTCGACTCCGCTAAATGCCTGGAGTATCTCTAAAACCTCGACAGTCTGCGTTTGATGACGTCGAACTTGCTGAAAGATCACGTTGACCGTCCGCAACTTGGCCCCCGAAAATCAATGATAATCCGATGGCAACTTCCGGTTGGCGGCTTAGTGAGAGTCTTTGCCGGTGGCGAAGCAAAAGCGTGAGTGCCAAAATCATAATTTTAGCTCATTACTCTGAATGATGGGCATCGTTTGTTTATCGCTTGTGAGGCCCAAGGGACTCGCGGTCACCTTCTAGTCGAAGTTCATTCGACTCAAAGATATTAGAAATGAAGAGGTTCATGGACGAGCATCCTCCCATGACAACCAACCAAAGCCGCAAAGTCCGTATTCGTACTGATCAATCATCTTAGTATATGCAGTCGCTGCTTTGAAGACTTTGAGTCTCTAAATTGAACTCAGGGTCCGGATACCCAATCCCAGCTTGAATGGCGAGGTGGGGGGACCTCGAGTCAGCCTGCTCTCGAAAAGGGGATTCTTCGCCTTGCTCAGCTTCGGGCAATTCGCTCCATCATAGTCGTTGAAAAAGCAAGTCCGGTCTATCCGTATAAATGACTCTATATACGGAGTACATGGCTGAGTTATCCACCTCCACGTCACGGTTCAAGTGACGCGTAACACACAGTGGAAATGACAACATTGGCCCTCGACTGAACTAGGTTATGTTGTCATAATGACTCTGGTTTATATTCAGAGTTCACTCACTAGTCAGCATCTATTAACCCTACTAGTCGTTGCTTCAGAGGACACGACCTTGGCCGTCAAACACACTGTCAAGTCGAGGAGGTGTTTATTCCACCCCAATCTCTCTGACTCGTACGGCCCGTCCTCCCCTGGCGAAAGCGACACCGGGCTGCCCGGCAGGCGTTGTGAACTCTGCAGCCAAAGTGCAAGTAATTAAATCGAGAGGTATTTCTGATGGTTATGTCTATTCTGACGGTGCAAAAATTCTATTTGTAACCGCTATACCAAAATCGTCAGTCTAGCCTCCACAGCCACATACGGCCCCGCGCCTCGAAGTACAGTACCTCCACCAGAATCGCCCTTATTGAACGTGTCTCTACAATCATCGATTTCATACGAAAATTATATCAACATCGATGGCTAGCCCGACCGTACAAATGAACGTTTTTCAGGCTACACTGTCTTCCTTATATGGAGGTATGCGCAAGGGCATATGGGTGCCTCGCCATAGTCACGTGCGGCACACGTGACCTCGGCTACGTCGGGTGAACCTCCTCCGTACAAGGTCAACACCAAAAACAACACCAAAAACAACACCAAAAGCAACACCAAAAACAACACCAAAAACAACACCAAAAACAACATCAAAAACAACAAAAACAACACCAAAACCAGCATTTACAGCCTCAAAACCCGAAAGACGTTTATTGCTACGGTCGGGTTGACCATCGACGTTGGTACAGTTTTGGTACGAAATCAATGGTTGTAGAGACGTGTTCAATAACGGCGATTCTGGTGTCAAAACAGCGACGGGGAGGATTGTACCTTTCAATGAAGGTACATCGAAAAACAGTGGGTTTCCCACCTTGTGGCTGTGGCGGCGGATTTTACTGACCAATTTGGTATAGCGGTTACAAATAGAATTTTTGCACCGTCAGAATAGACATAACCATTTCTGATAGATGTAGATTGTAACTCTGCCTCGGCGAAGAAGACACTCCCGATGGCCGGCGGGCGGTGCGTGCGGCCAAGATTTCGTGAATCACTACAAATACCACTGCATCGCAAACTCGCATAGCAAATTTGTAGAAGACACCCCTCGCTCTCCATCTCTCTTTGGTCACTATTCAACCATTGTCACTAGATTCGACCTTCATCATGCAGTTCTCCACCTTCACCCAGATCCTCCTCATGGCCGTCGCCCCTGTCGCCATGGCCAACGTCGCTGCTGACCCGGCCGGCAAGCTGAACGTCTTCGAGACCCGCCAGCAGCAGCAGTGCCAAGCGAACCAGTGCGGTGGCCCCGGTATTGCCTGCGTCGGTCCTTGGGTAGGTTCTTGCTGGCACTCCGAAGCCCTCGCGACTTCAGGTCCTCCTCGTACAGATGGCCAAGTTACTGACTCGTCAACAGTGCTGTGTTCCTTACAACACCGACGGCTGCAAGTGTCTTGCTCCTGGGCGTACCTCCGAGACGGGTGCTTATTGCCCGCCCGCATAAAGCCAAGAACTCTGATGCTGGAAACCGGGGCTGTATTGAGTTTAGGGGTTCTGGTCAATACGGCCGGCCTGGTGTAAAAGGTGAAACCCTTGTTTGACAATATAGTAATTACCATGGTAAATAAAGCGACCTGCCATCCACACAGTGTGCCCTAATATCATCTCACTTTCAACGACCCTTGAACCGAATGCATTATACGTACTACTAGACCATTTTGTGCCAACGCGATATGTCGTGAACTGTCGACAACCAGACACTGCTTTCGCTCTTTGCTTTGGGATTCCTCAAGCTCTCAAAATGGGTGACAGTACGTATCGCAAACCGGTCTTTTTTTGAATTTCTGACGAGTTGTCACGACAGAAGTTATTGCTAAAGCGACGAGGACGAGTGGCCACTGTTCCTCCTGTTCCTCCTGTTCCTCGATAATACACGCGACCTTCACCGCGCTTTCGCAGCTGAAGTCTGCAGTCTCAGAGGCCTTTGCGCTCAATGATGCGGCTAATTTTTGATTGCGAGTGACTTTATAATTAGCATCTCGAGGAGTTAATGTCCTATTCTTTCTTTGGGTAAGCGCCTTACAGCTCGGCGATGCCGTCGCTCTGTAGCTCATTCTAGGCCATTGCGAGTGGTCTGTTTATCCAAACATGATACAATCACTACGAGATAAGTGAGCGAGTGATCCGGAACATTCGCATAGCACAGTTATTACGAGATAATCGCTTTTACTAAGCCAAGCAAGGCTGTCGCATATCCAAAGGTAGTACGAGGTAGTCGGATATCATTATTCTAAAGCTCCTCATCAACCCAATGTCGGTATTGCCGATAATGTAATGAAAATCTCGTTTTCTTCACTACATCTGGGCCCATGTTGGAATTGACGCCAAGTGCATTGATGTGAAGACTGAAGCTACAGGCAGTATCACTGTGACTCGGCCGCTTCCACCACGTATTCACCACTCTCTACGAATCAGTCACTTCCCCTGAATCAATCATGTTTGTTACAAGATACCGTCAAAAAAGACCATCTCCAGGTGCTTTCCAGCCACCATAATTCAACAATTGCAGCTATGACCCATGCTTGGACCGCCCTAGAAAGGGAAGCCAACTAGCCAATCTAGATGCCTTCGTTGAAAAGCGTGGAACAAATCTTGCATCGCGGCGTTGATGACTCGCCGGACTGGGCGAATTATTTCTCATTGATGGCAAGAAAATCTCTGGACGCAGCACTGGTGAGATATAAGCAAGCAGATTCACGCACAAGTCAAGTAGCGTAAGTCTTCCCGGCAGAACTCTTCTCAACCCCGAACAAATACAACATTTCCCTTACCCTCAAACACTCGTTTATTCACCAGACGCCAACTATTACTGCACATCCTACTCGGACTACTCCCACGATGCAGCTGCCATCCATCGCCGCGGTGGGCACTCTGGCGCTCCTCACTTTCGCCAAGACCGCTCTTGCCTGCGACGGCTACTTCTTCTGCCACTGTTACGACAGCAACGGCGTGCCCAACGATGCAATAACCCAGACCGTTTGCAACCGCTGCCCGGCCGGCCAGACAAAGATGATTGATGCCAACCCCTGGTCAGACGGAGCCAGAGAGTGCAGCGTCACTACTACAGGAGAGGGCATCAGGGTCGGAAAAGATTGGTTCGCCTATGTCTTTGGAAGCTGTGACTGGAGCGCGATGTGCAGCGAAGCTGGCGCTAGTCACTACGGGATCGGAGTCCAGTTGCAGAGACCGCCCGCCTGTTGGAGATGGGAGCTACAGTGTGCTTGCCCACAACTAAAAGGGATTAGGGAAATTCATGATCTTGGAAGTCGTGGATTGGAACTGGGGAGCTGGCGGAGGAGTCAACACTTGGAGGCGTACGCGGCAAAGATAGGAGTCGGAGAAATGAAAAGTGATTTTTCAAGCCAGTTTCTGCGCGACCTTCGTGAAAGATTTAATATGGACAAATTCCCCAGCAAGGAGGCTTGCGTAGCTGGGGTAGCTAAAAATACCACAGGAATTAGCTGTAGCTCGAGAAGAGGAGATATATTGGTGGTCTAAGGTATGTTCTTGACAAAAGCCAGACATGGTTGATCAACTTTCAAGTTGTTCTCCCAAGGTAATCCCCCCCGTCCTGTGTACCACAGCCAATATATCACTTGGTAAAGTTTCAACTCAAGATCCTCAACAAAGGCATTTTGTGTAGAAGCGACGGAGTCTAAATCAACCACCTGAGCCCGTCCGAAAGAGTCAGAACAACGTTTGAAAGCTCTACGAGCATCTTACCTTCCAAAACCCCGTGATGGCTTACGCATCTGCCGCCTTAAGCTTTGTGGCGAGGTACAAACCAGTAGAATATTTGAATAGTTTGCCAGAGGCTTTTGATGCTGAGAAGTCGGGCCCCTCCTGCTGTATCCGCAGCTGGCATGACGTTGGATCCGTAAGTGTTAGTCGCGCCTATGCAAGAACTTCACAGAAAGCGGCCGCCGTACGCATTTGTAAGCTGCAATGCGACTCGCTTCACGTTGTACAACGGAACAACAGGGTCGAGTGCGATAGATGGGTATCGTCTGCTCGAGGGGCGTCATCACAACTTCGCGGCAGCTATTGACGGATAACTCTGTTCCTGGGGGCCGGATTCCACAAATGTGTGTAGCATCACTGCTGCCGGGCCATTGAGATGGAGTGAGATGTGGCATGGTGGTCCTATGATACCATATGCAGGAACCGTGAACGCAATGAGTATACTCAACTTCAAGTCGTAGGGAAAGATAGAAAGTTTCAACCCACTCACACTGATTCCTGACACATTTTATGCTTCAAAGCGATCATTTCGAGTTTGGCCATTCAACGATTACAATAAAGGCTCCTCTATTTCGATGCTATGAGGCATAGCTCATCTTGCCGCTTTCTCCACCTCAGAGAAAGGTAGAAGCCATTATGGTCTACAAAGAAGGCTAGAGTTGCGCTGGCGATGTATGGTTCGGCGCTTCTGCTTGGCGATAAACTCCCCTTCACACTAGGGTTACGGCAAGATGTTGATTAGCAACAGTCAGTCAAGGTAGCTAGGATGTCGTGATAGAGGCACTGTAGGAAGGGATGAAAGTAGATTGATCTCTCTAAATAGAGGCTATAGGGCGAAGGGGTCTAAATACCCCTGAACCCACGGGAAGCCACATATAGCCACATGTGGCTGGGGGCTTTGCAACATAGGGGATCGCGGAGTATACGGAGAGGTGGCAGGATCATTGCCTTGATCAGGGAATTGAGGACTTTTACTTTGACGGCACCGGCATAGTCGGCCGCCGGATCGTAGGCCTTTTCTGGACAACTTGCTCAATCAACACGTCGGATCGCGCCGGTGCAGGGCCCGTCCTTGAAGTTTACTGCCGCCTCAGTTGATCGTCAGGACGACCTTGTGGTTCAGTAGAGTATCGAACATGCTTATCACCAAGTTGAGAGGTCAACATACGCGCAGTCCGCGCAGCTACCTCCTTCGAAGAGGAATACATCGTGAATCACCCTGTCGTGGTAGCCGTAGCAGAGTTCCTCATGCAAAGACCAAATCATGCGTCGAAGCTCGGCCTGTCGATGTACGCGCGAGCTTGGCTGTCGCAGGGGGCCCCTAGCCTCGCTCCTGGGCCGCTCTTGTGCGACGTGAAGACATAAGTTACCAAGAACGAGGGATGCTTGGCGACGATGGCTGTGGGGCAGAAGCGACAGACAGGAACCGCAAAAGGAATCAGATGGCACGCCAGGATTTGAATCGTCCAGGGCAAGACCTTTGTCGCAGGTGCAAAAGGCAGACGTAATCACTTCCTGGGTCTTTCTAGAGTCTTTCGAGGAACTGACTGCAAACGGAGAGCAATTGTACGCCTTGGACGTCGATCCTTCGGAGCCATCCTGACGTGGGCGTCTTTGGTGTTTTTCAACTTTTGGCGAACCCTCTCACTTTTCAACCAGGGTTGCGGAGGATTTGCTACGGCCAAGACACTCGTCATGGTCGGAATGTTACCGAAGGCAGGAATTGCCGAGCTCATCGTCTCATGTTGACCAACATTCACCATTCACAAACCGAGAGTCTGAGCCCTTTGGCGCACTGCCGAAGACTGATGCCGACTGGACGATCCGAACAAGAGAAAGCTGTCAGATGCCTGTCAGTGACATGCTGACAGGCCGTACGAGTCTCAAATTCTGCCAGGTGGGCAGCATTTCCCACCCGACCGAACCATGGGTCTGCTGCGTTTGGGGACTTTGTGCCTGGCGCAGGGAGACGGACCTGATGTCGACTTGAAACACCAAGAACTCCCGAATCTTGTCCTTCGCGATCCATGCGCCACTCCGGCCCCACTGCCACGCCCAACTTCGGAAACACAGACTTACGCCATCCCAACATGCCCCCGGTGGGGATGAAGAGGCGGCGAAGATCCAATCGACTGTGAGCCTCCCGCAAGATCGTCTCCGCTCGCACCCTGCGAGGCCCTTGGGAAGTCCGAAAGGGGAATCGTCTTGTAGAGCCTCAAACCATCACGGAACAACATCAGACACATTGGCGGCGCGAGCCTGCATCGGCGCCCAGGCCGAACCGCGCAGATGAGTTGGTCTTGGGGCTGATCCTGAGCTCGCGCGGCAGAGACAATCCAAGACCACCTTCCTTTGTATCGGCAATTCATCATTCATTAGTAAGAAGGAGAAAAGCAGCAGGCTTCTTGAGTCTTGGCTTCTCCCATTTTGGGATGCACATAATGCCCACTCCCCAGCACCAATATAATTCAACTTTTAGAGTTACTCGTGCCTGGTACTCGAGTCTCTTCCTCTTCCTCATCCCCCATTCCCTCCTCTTCACTTCAAACCTCCTAGTGAGGACCCGGCCGTACTCTCTTGATCGGCATTTACAGTCATTTACTTTTCTAATCGGGCATACGTCACTGCTGAGCAGTCTTTCTTTCACAGTCACTCCCTAAACCCTTCCGACTTGTCTCGACCACCGATTAAACAACAACATCAATATGAGGGTTCTTTCAGCTTGGGCGATGCTGTCGGCGATTGCCACCGTCACTGCAATGCCCCAGCCGCTAGATAAGAGAGATCCCTTCCCGTCGGATGGAACAGTGGTTGCAGGTACCCCTGAGAGGCCTTTCAGGAGTATGTTCTTTAGCCTCATCGCCACCGTGCCACCAATGATTTTGGAGATACTAACAAGCGCACAGTCAGGCGACAGGCCGCTCCGGCACCCGCTACGCCGCAGGGCAATCAACTCATCCCGGTCATAGTCGGCGGACCGCAAGACACCTTCGTACCGAACTTGATCAACGCGCAGGTGGGCGACGTCATTCAGTTCCAGTTCAGCAACGGAAACCACACCGTGACCCAGAGCGCCGAGAACGCCGCGTGTCAACCGATGCAGGAACAGGTTCCGACGGCTATTCACAGCGGACACATTCCTTTCAAGGACGGGCAGGCAATGGTTGGGACGTTCAACATGCCCGTTACGAGTACCGAGCCGATGTTTTTGTATTGTGCAACGGGACCACATTGTCAAGAGGGTCAGGTCCTTGTCATCAACCCGTACGTACACTCCCGTCGCGGCAGCAATGGGAGCGCCAGTCGTTGTTTCTTTATTTGCTAACTATGAATGCAGAAAAACCGCGCATCAGGTTATTCAATACTCCAAGCTGGCCGCCGCTGCCAAGGCGAACGTTGACGGGAAAGCGGTCGTCGGAGGAGCGGTTGGGCAAATTCCTATCGCCAACGCCGCATTCGTCCCGGCTCCGGCGAAACAAGGCGGCGGTGGAGGTGGTGGAGTTGGTGGAGGTGGCGGAGGTGGCGGTGCTCCCCCGGCCGCTGCTCCGCCCGTTCCTGCTCCGGCCCCACCTACCGAAGCCCCTCCCACAACCCCGGCTACGCCCCCGACTATGCCCCCGGCTGAGCCCGCACCAGCTGTCTGAGCAAGCCAGCTGGCGGACGTTGAACGTTTGAAAGTAGAGCTCGGGAAGCTCCAGATGCTTACGCGTCGACTCGCTGTATAGGCGGGTTCCCTGACGCGAGGCGCCATTCGTAGCCAGTCGAAAGATAATACACTTGTATGTAATACCAATTATGTATACTGCCACATCGATTGTTGTATGTGCCGGGCAGCGTCAAGCTAAAAGGTTCCGGTGAGATACCCTGTTGGAAGACGGCAAACAATTATTATTTAGCTCCGCCAGGGCACCCATAAGGCACGAGCTGTCAGAAGTGAGCAATCAAAGTACAGGTGGTTTATTGGGATAAACAACTCTTCTCCTAGTGCGCCATAATCTTTGGCGAATTTAATTCGGACTTCAGCCCAAGAAACAAGTCATGCTGCTTGCGTGGCGAAGCTTGAGAAGGAGCGAGAAGTGAGAAATTGCGCCCAAAAAGCACCTTTATACTATCATAATTCGGAGGGCATTGTAACCCGACCATCATGGTGTGAGTTGAGTGTGAGGGCATATATGGCGACATTCTTTGAATATTTCGTAGTACAGCCACACGAGGCGTACGGTTCGCAACTTGGACCATCGACCTTGACGATCGATCTGTCCTCTCGAACCATAGTCTTGCTAGCCTGGCACAGACCAAGGGGTTGAGATAGATGGTTCGACTTCACTCTACTCCAAAAAAAATGTTTCGAGGGTTGGCAAAATCTTGGCTCGAATCCCACAAGTGTGGCTATGAAGGCAGAACACAACCCACCCAGCTGGTTCGCCATAGACACAACGCTTGGTGGGGTTCAAACTAATCGTTTATCAACACCGTCGAGAAAATGACCAGAGTCTGAGACGGACATGTTCTACGGACCTATGTGACTGATAGCCTCCTGGAGATCCCTTCAGCTCTTGCATACCAGCAGGAATGCTGGCCTGGCAGGCACCAGCCAGGATGATGTGGCGTTCTATGTGTTTTTCTTCCAGCTCGACGTCGGGGTAGTCAGCGCCAGTAGCAAGACCCTTGGTGGCTAAGACACTGGCAATAATCGCGGCGTGGCAGTTTATACAGGGATAGGACATGGCTGCCCAGATAGGCAGATGCCCAGAACTCAAAGTAACCTTACTTTTCAGAACGATGTAACATCCAGCCTACATCTTACGCCGGGTTTATCGTAAGACAAGAGGTTGATAGGAATGGTCGATACCACTCATAAATGTCGTCGAGCCACTCCTTGTAAGGTGGTCTGCCTGTGATTCTCTCAGACAACGTTCTGTCGCTTCGTGTCGTCGTTGCCTCTGGAGAACTTCTGACCGTCTCCCCAACCTCGCTTTCGGATCTGTTCTGGGCTTTGCGCGGTGCCGGTCCGAACTTTGGCATTGCCACGTCCGCCGTCGTCCGAGCTTATTCCACCTCGGACGAGGAACGCAAGGCCTGGCTCATGACTTTGAGTTTCTCGCCAGACCAGCTCCCGCAGGTGGCACAAACCATTCAAGACCTGCCACTCCAACCTGAGTAGTCTACCTCGTTTTGGCCAGCAGCGGGCCACCTTCAAACGAACCCAGTCTTATTGTTACTGGGTTCCTCCGCATGGGAACAGAAGAGACAGGCCGAGCTGCCTTCGCGCCGCTTTTCGCCCTCGGCCCAGTTGCCAATAGCAGTTCAGTAGCGCCGTACGATTTATGGAACGCGGGTAACGACAACTTTTCCGCTCGAGAGGAAAGCAAGCCAGCGTATAGCACCTCCATCGACCACATTTAGCCAGACAAGTGGCCCGAAATATGGGATCTGTAAACCGCTTTCCAAGCGAAAGGGCCCAACACGGCCATCCTCATCGAACGGTACAGTTTGACCAAAGCGTAGTCTGTTTGTGGGAACTCGGCGGCCTTTCCGAACACGCTCCGACATGACGTTCTCGCACAGGCAATCGTGATCCCTTGGTATGCGGATGCCGCGCTGGACGCAGAAGCAAAAGAGTACGGCCGAAAGGTCAGGGATATCTGGAGCTTCAGCGGAAAGGCCACGGCGAACCCGACGTACATCAACTTTGCGCACGGAGGCGGGGATCCAGAAGCCATCTACCAGTCGAGTTTACCGCGGTTGAGGGAGATGAAGAAGACCTGGGATCCGCCCGGGGTTTTCAGACAGTGGTTTGAGATTGAGACATAGGAGGTCGTTGAGATGCTGCTGGGCTCATCGATACTTGCGTGGCAGTTCGTGCCAGCCAAGTCACAGAGTTGCCATTTAGTAGCTCGTGGAATGCCTGACCTGAGGTTGCGTTAAACAGGTAACATGACGCACTGCAAGTGAACTGTAGTACACCACGCCATCGAAGTGAATAATATGTTACCGGTAGTGCTCAAGCGGTCATCGAAGGAGACAGTCTACATCCGTTAGGTTGCAATAGCTGCAACGCGTGTTACATATCAGCATTAGGATTATTCTGCAAAGGAACCAACTATATATGCATAGGTTCCTGTCTTCAAAACACACTCACTCTCACTCTTCCACACTCGTGCTGCACATGGTTAACGCTGCTCAAGACTAGCATCGTGAGGCACCAAGCTCAACCTCGACAAGCCCCCCCTCTTCACCCACGCACCAGCACGACCGCCGCGTCTCTTGAACATCAACTTCGGCGACGCCTCGTTGCCGCATACGTTGGTCTTCATGCACGTCGCGCCCATGCAGCAGCTCTGCCTGACGCACACCTCGTCTTGTCCGCAGTCGCCCGACGTCGCGCACGTGGAGTTGCAATCGTTGGGTTGGGCGCACACCTGCGCGCCCTCCACGGTGACGAAGCACACGCAGCCGGTCTCGCCGGCGGCCTGGGAACACAGAGGGACTGACTTTTCGCCGCAGGCCCAGGGTCTGCTGCAGGTGATCTCTCCGCGGGTGTTGTTGGAGGGGACCTCTTGGGTGTTGTTGACAAAGGGCGGAGTGGTGAGAGTGGGCACGATGGCGAGGGTTGAGGTTACGGTTGACGTGGGGAGGGTTGTGGTCGCGGGGACCGCGCCGAAGCAGGAGCACGCGCTGCTGTACTCGAGATCATCGCCGCAGGCAAACGCGTAGAACGGGATCTCCATTGAAGGGGCGGCGGTAGTGAGTTGTCTTTCGAGAAGAGTTGGTGCCGCCGTGGTTTCTGGGATGCCTTCGGTGACGAAGACGGTGCTGTAGACGGGTGAGTTTACGGGTGAGTTTACGCGTGAGCAAAGGACGCGGTTACTTACACGGGACATGGAGTTTCGGTGACGGCGAGGAAGGAACTGCACTCGGCCATGCGAAGTTGCATCGTTGCGGTGCCGAAGCGAGTCGCTCTCACGGCACGTAGACAGTTGTTTGCGTTGCAGCCTCCGCGGGCTTCGAGGTTGTCGACCACGGCGGCCGAAGCCGTGACGGCAAGGATTGTGATGATGAAGGTCTTCATTCTGACAATTGAGAAGCAAGTGTGCCGAGAGAGAGTCTGCTGTAACGAGTGGAAATGTCAACCGCCTTTTTGGTGCTGAAGCGAGCGAAATAGAGGTGAGATGAGAGATACTGCTTGTCCTGTTTTCTGACACTTTACATGATGCTGCCATGTTTATCTTATATATACTCTTGGCAGCTTCGTGAGACGTCATATTGCCATCACAACGTTCTTTAGAGACCAACAAGTCCGCCAGGGCAACCGTCGTAACCCATCCGCCCAAAGCGAACACCCGCGCACATCGTCATAGAACCTCGCATACCCGAGCAGCGTCTACATCTGAGCACGTAGCGAAGCCAAGAGTGTTCACTCGCATCCGCTGCCGAAAACCTACGAAGGAAGAGGTCTTGGCGCCAGGCCAGAAGGACGCGAACGCGGACGTCGAGGTAACTAGGCATGGTTCAGCAGGAGAGTGCGCGAGCGTGGGTAAAGGTGCGTCTTGTCCCTGGCAGTAGCGTGGTGCCTCGATCCCGCGCCGCCATCTTTGCTCGAAGACGCAGCCAGTTGAAGCCTCCCGCTAGCGGATATCGAGACCCGTATTGAGCTCGGGGCTTTAGAATTGGCGTTGTTTGGGTGTCTGTGGGCGACAAGCTCACACTTGCGTGCGTTTCCACGCAACGGGAGATCTTTGGGGCCTTGATGCAGTTTTATTTACCCGCCTTTGGGGGAATCGTTGGGAAAGCTTTTCATGAAGACAGGATTTTATCTCCATTGAGCAAGTCTGGCTGTCATGATATAGCTCTGCAAAGTCAAGATTAGAGCAACAAACGAGGTGCTAGAGGCAGCTTACCTGTGATGCTCATAATATCGCAAAAGGTCCACAGCTACGGGACAAACTACCGTTTGTCAGAAGCTTACCGGACAACTCCACCTACACGGTTGACGCCGTTCAACTTGATTAAACTGGCGTCTGGTGGCTGTCGCCGTTGGCGGTTGTCTGAACGCGCTTAGACTCATAACCCGTCATCGTGGAAAGAGTTGGTGTGAACAACATGAACATTCTAGAAAAGCTATGAAGTTTCGACCGGAAAAAACGGATGATCCGTCCACCTTCACCGGCCGTGCTGCTGGCAGTCACGGGACAAAAGGACGTGATAGACACTTTAATGGAGAGCTCTGCAACAAATGCCCATTGTCCCGGCTCCGAATTCAATGTTGTCATTCTGTACGAAGATTTCATCACGAATAAACTTGGTTAATCGTAGGACACAATGCTTCAAGATATGGAGCTCAGTCTTGGTTGTCACATTAGCTAGGTAGCCCTTTGATGTTTCCCAAACAATATTTTTCCACTTCTATCAGAACCTGGGATCGTCGCAACCTCCAAGTTCAAAGTTGATCAAGCTTAGCGAGCATCCCGAGTCCACTTCGTCCCTACACGCCTGGCTCTTACACTGGTTTTGCTTGAAGTCCTCACACACGTTTGACTTCGAATTCTCCTGCTCAAAGACAAGATTGAGAAGGTTAGTTTGTATAACTAATTGCGAAGCGAGTCTGAGCTTGCATCAAACCAATCGCAGCTGAGTGTTTGAGACATACACGGGGACTGCAGAAATGAACTGGGTTTTGGCCACCAGGGCAATCATGACGGAATCGAAGTTAATCCGCATTTATGGTGTTTCTTTTGGCTGTCGAAATCCGACGGTGTTCATGTATGAGAATAGTACAGGTAAATATCGAGCAGGATCAAGGTTAGAGAGTCGATAGCGAGAGTCGAGGTGTGCTTTGATGGATTGAAGCTATTATCAAAAGGTTTTCGAAAGCATGAGAGAGTTTACTTGAACATGATCCGAAGGGTTTAGCTTCTGTACGTAAACCAGCATAAAGCGACATTCTATAGGTCTCTGAGCCTCGAGGGACGTTTCAGATGTCTTGAACAAGTGCATGATCGACATGTCAGAAGACGGCTGATGACGACGTTGGCACCCATGTAATCCTTCCTCCTCCGACCAATACGCTGCTCTTGAGATCCCACTACTTGAACCCAGAAGAATCGAGTCTTGTCATCAGTCAGGCCAAGAAAGATTCACAGGTGCCTGTCCCAACTCCTCTTAAACGAAAGCAGTGCAGTCACATTACAATAGTCCAGTCCGGCATCTACTCCACGCAGCTGAAACTGAACACAACAGCTACTCGCGTCGCTACCAAGGTCGAGGGTTCACCATACCTGCTTCTTCTCCAATGAAGTACGCCTCCTCGTATGGACTGCTACGACTGCGCGTGGAATCGTCTCCGCTATATCCTTCTTCGGTGTCGAAATAGCATCATCCACTGTCTAATCCAATTAGCGAGATGAACGCCGAACTGTCAAGGCCGGCAGTGAAGAACACAGTCGATGCCGGTTGTTGATACGGGCAGAGTCTGGCGTCTAGCAAGGAGCTCATGTGGTGGTAGGCCGATGATCACATCGCTTCGTAAACGAAACCGAGCTAACGACGCCGCGGTGGTAGCTCAAGGACTGAGTTGCCCGTGAAAAACCGCCGCTGTGGCTTGGTCTAGCCGGTGCTGGGTACCAGGATGAAGGGTTAACGCTCCTGTTGATGTCAGAGCATGTCAGGCAGGCCAAACTACACGTCGCTAAACATGGACTTTGACGAGAGAGACGTTGAGACGTCTGTTTTGATAGGCGTCGTCGACAAAGCAACACCAGTGCTTGCTATTCAAGCAACTTCAGACTTTTATTGTGCTGAGTTCAATCGGTATGGCCCGGGGTTCAATATCCAAGAAGCGTTATTATTGCGTTAAAATGACTCTAATCATCGAGTTTTGATGGCTCCCCTTCCTCGCTCTTGGTCTTTTCCTGACGAAACGCCTTTCTCAACTCACATTTCCCAATGCTTTTGCCGCCGGCTTTACACTCGCCGCAGACCTTGCCATGCTTTACCAGTAGAATGTGAAGCCCGTACTTGTCCTCGTCAGGAATCCTCACATCGAAGTGGGCATGCGTCTCATCGCGGGATGCGCTCTTTGGCCGCCAGCCCAGCAGACCGGTGATTCTCCATACATGGGTATCGACAGCAAACGATTCACGCTGCAGACAAAAGAGAAGCACGCAGCTTGCCGTCTTGGGTCCGACGCCCTGGAAGCTGATGAGCTCCTGCATTGCGTCCTCGTTGCTGGCGTTGAAGAGGTGGTCCAGTGAGTAGGACCCGTATTTTTCCTTGACCTGGTTCAGGATGCCGACGATGACTTTGCTCTTGACAGCGCTCAGCCCGCCGCACTTGATGGCTTCCTGCAACTTGGGGATACCGCCCTCGACAATCTTTTCCCACTCATCGCTGCCTCCGTAGACCGTGTCCATGCTACGCTTGGCGCGGGTGGAGTTGGTATCGCTGGTGTTCTGGCTGAGGATGGTCCGGACCAGTGCATCGAGCACGGAGGGCGAGTCTCCACAGCCGGCGCGGGTCGCCGAGGCCTTCACCTCGGCAGGACGCACTCTCTTGCCATGGAGACCGGCCAAGATGCGATGAGCGAGACGGCACTCGTCCGGGGTGGGGTGGAGAAAATCAGGGAAGGGTGATTTGTCCGCGTACTGGGTGTAGGCCTTGAGCTTCTTGGACTGGAGGCCTTTGGGTGACTTGGACACCTTAATCTTCGTATCCGGACTCTGGGACTTGATGTCTTCCTTCTTCACCTTCAGGGGGGTCGACGGTGGCACGTCGGACAAGGCCGGAATGTTTGCATTGTCGCCATCTTCCGTCTTGACCTTCTTGGACGGAGTGGACCCTGTTGGTTTGGATGACGAGCGTTTCCTTTTGTCTGATCCTGTCACAGCAGAATTTGATGCCGGGCTTTGCTTTGAGACTGGCTTGGAGTCGTTGATTGGTGATGTCGTAACTGTGGAAGTGGCTGCCAGACGGGCGCTGGATCGTGTCGCCCTAGCCATTGCGAGTCTCACGCGGCTCAACTGCATGCGATACGAGAACTAAAGGATCACAACGTTGACAAAGTTTGCAGCAATCATAACGTTGTGGTGGCGACACGAGATAATCCGAGGCTGCATGAGGGACAATATCAGTGGGGGAACGAAGTGCATTCAACGGATCGCGAGGCGGAAAAGTGCACCGTCGGCTTCACTAGCAGTCGTCAGTGGTGATGTCAGCGAATCGAGTTCCACAGCTGGCGCTAGTCCACTTGCGATGTTCAAGCGAACGACAGCGGTACGAAGGTACATATTTATGCACAGACCAGCCAACTGGGAGGAGAAGGAGCATCTACTTGTACTATGTAAAGTTCAACTGCAGGTACCCAAACGGGTGAGGGCAAGTACGCTCGCTCAGTTGTCTCGCTCCTTCCTTTCGTCTTTGATAGTCAAGAGACCAAGGCAAGCGCCACGGAGCGCTCTTGCCAAATGCTTTCAGAACATGCAAGATGGAAACTTCCAGTATCCGTAGAGGCGCCGTAAATTCGGAGGAATGTCGGACCATTTGGAGGATTTGGAGGGCGGGATCGATTGACCGGCCACCACCGGGCTCACACTCCCACCCGACCCGACTGGACCTGGCCTGGCCATCCCGTCTCTGCCATCCGCCACCAAATTAATCGTTGCTTTTTCGTCTTCATATGACCAGCTGGTCGGCCTTGGCAAATCGCCGTCCATTCTTCCACCCAGTCGCTATCCTGTCATTCGTCTTGAGTTGGGTTTTCCACTCCCGAACATGACACGAGGCAGCTTAGTGTCGTGGCACAAATGTAACGCGGTTCAGCTGTCTGTCATGAAGCAGCTCCCAAAGCCCCTCCCGCCAGCCACTCGCAATTCGACAGATGTCAAATCTCCTCGACTGGTTGGCATTGGCGACGGCGTTTCTCGCTCTCCCTGCCGCAGAGTACAGATTGTGGTACAGTCATTGCGCCATGATGCTCGACATCGACCCTTCGGACGGGCTCTGAGCTGACAATCTACGTTGGTCATGTCCATCGGCAACAGGTCCGGCCTTGCTTCTTGTCGCGGCCTTCACGTACCGCATCTCGCGCCGCATACCACCGCGCCGCTCGCTCGCACGTCAATTGCATCCGCGCTGTATCCCCGCGTCTCTGCATACGGAAGCCCACCCACGTGCATCTTCTCCGTTAAAAGGCCCCGTCTACCCACCGTCTCGGCCGTAAGGCACCGCAACGCTTGAGGTGGAGATCGCAGAAATCCCCAGTTACACTTTCTGAACAGGATTGTCTTCGCCCACGCTGCTTTGCTTCCCTTCTATGCTGTCGGCTTCAAAGCCGTCCTTGATGCCAAGCACTGTAACGCTCTTGGCCGACGCGCTCTTCATCGGGGATAGATAGCCGCCAGGCGGGGAACACAAATATCACTTGGTGAAACTGGTCGGTGCAACGCCCGCATCAAAGACATCGTCACACCCGTTCGGCGAACTGTCATGTTGTGAGACCGAACCTGAAGACCGTGAGCAGCATCGCCATAGCATCCCAACGTTCCGATTCATCACCAGTATCCAGATCCGAATCAGCGGGTGCCGTCGTCCGTCGTGAACCTTGACGGAACGACAAAGACCGTCAAGCCACAAGGCCAGCCTGTACGAGCCGGTCTGCTTGGCAAAGCTTCGTTGCCTGAATGTCAGTGTCAGCGCAGACTTTCAGATGCCATCTGCAATCCTGTTTGTGTGTCTACTTCGCGAACGTCCCTGTTCCTCAACGATATACCCGTACACGAACATCAATACTGGCTGCCTCAGTCTTGCGGCAACATGGGTACCTCCAGACTTTCGCGAGGCAGTTTTACCACCTTGCTACAGGACTGCTATTTCTAAACGGCCGCTGCTGCATGTCGCAGGCGAACGTGGTCCCTACTTTCGGCTGGCATGCTGAGCTACATGAGAAGGACTGAGTCAATCGGTCGCGATTGGCTCTTCCTTTGTGCCTCGAGGGCACTCCGCAGCCACATTCGACTCAAATTGCAGAAACTCGCCCTTGGCGCTGGTGCAGTGTTACCCTCATGTTCCTTGGGGGCATGGGGATCCCCCTGGAGCCATCGCCAAGCTCTGGAAGCGGATTAGAACGCCTTCATAGGCTGTCCAAACCTCCAAGACTTCGACGCGGATCCGCCTTGAGCCATTGCCAAGCTCTGGAACCGGATTAGAACGCCTTCGTAGCCTATCTAAATCTCCAAGACTTCGCCAAAAACGCTTGCTGCTCTCTTGAATCAAAATGCCACCGCTCCCTCGCCGTTCTGGAAGCGCTTTCTCGCACCCGACACACCCCCTCGTTGTCGACAATCTTGACAACAGAACGCACCCCGCCTGACGACTGCCCGGCACACATCGATATCTCCCATCCGCGTTTGATCTCTTCGCTCTCAAAGAGAAATGCCATGCCTTCCCAAACCAGCATGGGCGATAGTTCTGTCAGCGTTGGTCGCCTCAACGTTGTAAACAGCATCACTAGCACCAGCATCAGCACCGAGCCCGAGACCAACGAGTATGGTCACCTTACTTTGTGGCAGTCTATCAAAAAGTGGCGTCGTGTTGTCTTCTACTGTATCGGCATGACCTCCGCCATTTTGATGTATGGCTACGACTATGTCATCGTCGGTACCGTATCAGCCATGCCCAGTTTCCAGTAGGCCATAACCTCACTTACCCTGCCCCGGTGGTAGCTGACGATGGCCATAAGACAGGACTTTGGCCAGCAGCTCGACAACAAGTGGATTCTCCCATCTCTCTGGCTTGGCCTGTGGAATTTTGTGAGCCCCGGCTGCTCTATGGTTGGCGCACTCGTCGGAGGCATCTTCCAGGACCGCTACGGCCGCCGATCTTCGCTGGCGGTCGGATCCTTCCTCTCGGCCATCGGCGTTGCGGTATGCTTCATTTCGAACCAGTCTTCCGATATCCATGCTCGACGGGGCATCTTCCTCGCTGGCAAAGGCTTTCAGGGAGGCGCCATCGGCATGGTCATGGCAACTAGCCAGACGTACATGTCGGAAATTCTCCCTCCCAACCTGAGAGGCCCTTTGCTGGCCTTCTTCCCCATCTTCACGCTGCTTGGCCAGCTCATCGGGGCCGCCGTCATTTTCGCGTGTCTGAATCTTCCTAACGGTTACACCATCTGCTTCGCCACCCAGTGGCCCTTCTCGGCCATCCCCTTGTTGATAGCCTTCATCATCCCTGAAAGCCCGACATATCTCATCCGCAAGAACCAGGACGACAAGGCCTACAGGGCGCAGTTCAAGTTGAAAGCGCCGGGTGTGGCGCCAGAGAAGACTCTTGACCTCATCCGCCAAAACATCGAACATGAGCGCCGACAGACCAAGGCGACGTACGTTGACTCGTTCCGTGGTGTGAACTTGCGACGGACCCTGATCGTCATGTTTGCCAATTCGTTGCCCAACATCTTTGGCCTGGCTTTGTTGTCAAAGTCCAGCTATTTTATGCAGCAAGTCGGCATGGCAGCCAACATGAGTGTCATTGTCCTCATCCTCGGACTCGTCTGTGGCCTAATCGCCAACGTCTCTAGCGTCTGGGTCCTCTCAAAGGTGGGACGTCGGAAGCTCATACTATGCACGCTGGTCATCTTGGCCGTTGTGTGGACTGCCATGGGTGTTGCGGGCTCGTGGTCGGGTCCTGTGACCGTCTGGTAAGTCCTCCCAAGATGCTTAAAGGGCACACTCCCAGACTAATGTATCGCCCAAGGTTCACCGCCGTCGCTCTCATTCTGGTTGTAATCGTGGCCGGCCTGGGTGTGTGGCCGGCCTCGCACGTTGTGGGTGCCGAGACCTCTTCGCTACACCTTCGTTCCAAAGCCCAAGGCATCGGTTGGTTCGCGGCCGGCGCGAATAATTCCATCTTCGGGTTTGTGCTGCCTTACATCTTCAACCCCGACAAGGGCAACCTTAAAGCCAAGACCGGTTTCGTATATGCCGGACTCTGTGCCCTCGGGCTTCTTGTTTCTTTCCTTTGTATTCCCGAGATGAAGGGACGAACGCCAGCTGAGATTGATCGCATGTTTGAGTCGAGGCTGTCGGCAAGACAGTTCCGCCACTGGACCAACTCAACTCCCGACGCAGACAAGACAGAGGAGAGGGAGGCGGCTAGAGCCAAGAGCTCTGGCGTGTAGAGTGTCAGATGTTTCTTAGTCCCGAGTAGACGCAGGCCTCAACGTCTTCACCTGGCAAACTCGGAACCAGGCTGCGCCTCAAGCGCGCTCGGCGATACCAGCCTTGATCAGCAACGAGACTTCAGAGCGCTCATTCATCCGTGACGAGTCGTTCGTCTGATGGCAACACTGCCAAGCATCTGTAACCGCAACGCCCGGGCCTCCAGACAAGCTCGTGTTTGGATTGTCGAGCCACCTCAACGGCTTGGGGACGTTTGATTCTGCCAAACTTGAACTAGACCAGCCGAGCAATTGACGCCCTCAAGCAGGCTGTGAATGACTTGTGGGATTTCAAGAAAATTCAGATACGCTCTCTACTTTGATAGGATAAAGCGACAGATCACGAAGTTATCACATCAGACATTCGTGTGGCACCCTGCAGCGCCGAGACTTTTAGAGGTGGCGCCCTCGCGCCCGAAGATGGGACCAACACCGTACGTGCGGATCAAAACCTATTGACATGTCGGCCAGCGGGGATGCTGACTTCCCGGCAGCCCGTCAATGAGAATATGCGAGATGCTCTCGCTCGAGCAGAATCAGTGGCTGTGCGACGTTTCTGCTCGTCTATGACGCTGGACGGCATGGTCGGGCATCCATCTCTGTCAGCATGCACATGCACAGTCTATCGCATAAGGCAAGGGCACGCTTCCGATCAACAACGGGCAACGATACAGCTGTAAGGGATGCAGATGCAGGCTGACATTGTATTCTTTGGCCACAGAGAGTCGTTCGGCTTGCGCCTTTACTTGGCGACGAAGAATGATTGGAATGCGGCTCTCGTGCGAGATATCATCTCGAAGCAGGCAGCCGTGGCTTTTGTTATTTCGGTTCTCGAAATGCTTCACTCTATGGATTCGTCCATCTTTGACCCTCTGCTTGGGTGGAAGCGTGAGCTTCTGTCATCGGACCTCTCCGGGGAACCAGCCCCGACAGGAACTGTCCAAGGTTGTCTGTGACAGATGCCCGTTCGATCGTCCATTGTCTCGAGACAGCAAACACTCACCCAGAACAGCCTTTCGAGCACATACATGCAAAGTCTGAGAAACCGCCATGGCGCCAAATGCACCAGGGATGCACGCACAGGTCCCGAGAGTCGGGTTCGGGTACGACGCTATCTGCCCGGACGAGGCCACTCTAAGAATCGGAAGCAAGCGACGGTTACGACCTAAGAAGACCCAGAACTGGGGTCTTTGGGCCCAGATTCCCGTCGTGCTGGGCTGGCATGGATGGGGGAGGGCAGCCAGGTCAATACTGAGCCTCATGACAACAAGACGGTTTTGTCACACTGTCAGCACTCAGATGGCAGTAACAAGGTGATCGTTTTCTGTGACTGGAGCTGAGCCATTCTTCTCAACGGTCACTGATACCGAGATGATCAGCTGAATTATATCCCAGACCCCCGGTTCCCAGCAATGGGTTTGGGAGTGATCATTCCAACGCTCACTGGTCCAAGTCCGAGTTGCTGATCTTCCAAGATATCAGCCAAACTGCAAGACAAGACAGAATCCAGCCGGCTTCTTGATGGGCTACCTAGACTCTGAGCCTCTCTCAAGAGTGGTTTCAGCCCTGGACTTGTCCATGTGGCGTCAGACAGCGTCAAGTTCGCACAGATCAACCCGTTCATCTCCAGTGAAACAAGCGATTAAGCTAGTCTGGAAGCCAGCGAAGCACACACACCAACCTGCACGCAAGCGAGTGAGCCTTTTCCTTCACACGCGAATGGATACCGGCTCGCCATCCGTCCTGAGAGGCCTAGCTCGATTCTATCCCTCCGGTTGCCCTTTCTGGACCGAACTATGAGACTCGGTGAGGCTCAAGATTGCAGCACCCTGCGAGTAGCGTACAGACCATCATGTACCTCAGTTATCTTGCGCTAACCTCAGCCTGCCGCAGATGCCAGCGCACGGCGACTGGTGCCGACAAGGTGATTGCCACGTCTGGCACTGACTGGGTGTGTGCTTGTCAAAATACTAAAGTAAGGAGGACACCTGCAGCTTTCCCTTCTGCTCCTCCTCAGCTTATCAACCCTTTCGACTTTACTTTGCAAGTTGTACATCGGGACAGTCTCGAGAAGCAACTGTCAAGATGGAGTTCAAGGAGAACCGAGATCACCACAATCGTGTTGTGTCGACGTCGACCTACGCCTCGACGGCGTACGACCCTGCTGCATACGCTGCTATCAAAGACAAGGAACATGAGCAACGAGGAGTTTCAGATCCCATGTTGGTGGATGAGTCTCTCTCCGTTCCAGAGTGGAAGGCCTCGAAGCACCAAATGATCATCATCACGACTCTGTCCATCATGTCGTTTGTCATTGCTCTGGACGCCAATGTCATCGTCACGTCTCTTAGCGTGAGTCCTGTCTTTCAGTCCCAGATGGTGGCTCTTACTGACAGGTTCTCGCGCAGGCCATCATCCAAGATATCGGTGGCACATCAACACAGTCTTTCTGGGTTGGCACGGCGTATTTGATCTCTTGTGCGGTTGCCATGCCATTCCTGGCTTCTCTCAGCGACATCTTTGGCCGGCCCATCATCCTCATAGGAAGTCTCATCTTCTTCACCGCCGGCACCATTTTGTGCTGCGTTGCAGGCGGAATCGATATGCTCCTCGGCGGTCGTGTCATCCAGGGCATTGGTGCTGGCGGCATGTACGTCCTGAGTCTGGTCGTCTTCACCGACATTGTCCCTCTGCGCCACCGCCCGAAGCTCTATGGAGTCATGTGAGTGCATTCAGTCCAGTAGGCATCGACGTTCACAGCTAACTGCCGTAGCCAAATGGCGTGGGCCATTGGCTCTCTCGTCGGTCCCATCATTGGCGGTGCTATTGCCGAGCACACAACATGGAGGTGGATCTTTTACATCAATTTCCCCATCTGCGGTTACTCCTTGGTCGCCATCCCCATCTTGTTGACGCTGAAGCCTCCCACGGCCACCACGGGCGAGAAGCTCAAGCGCGTCGACTGGATCGGAGGGTTCCTCTTCATCGGCTCCATGGTGACATTCCTCGTTGGCATCTCGTGGGGTGGAAACGATTTCCCCTGGCGTAGCGCGCAGACTCTGGTGCCCTTGTTCATCGGTGCTGCGGGTCTCGTCGTGTCCCTCCTTTACGAGAGCAAGTTTGCTGCCCACCCGTTTCTGCGAAAGATGCTATTCACGGACCGTAGCGCCATCACCGTTTACATCCTTGGTCTCCTCCAGGGCTTCATTGTGAGATACCCGACTAGAAGGGCCCCATTAAGATGCAGTCTGCTAATCATCACTAGCTCTATGGCCAACTTTACTACGTTCCCTTTTATTTCCTGTCCGTCGCCGAATACACGCCGACCATGGCCGGTGTCGCCATGCTCCCCGTCACACTCCTTCTCCTTCCTGGTTCAATCATCTCCGGCGTTCTTGTCTCTCGCTTCAACGCTTACCGCTGGTCCATCTGGATCGGCTGGGCTCTGATGGCCCTGGCCTCTGGGCTCTTCATCTTCTGGGATGTGGACACTTCTATTGCCGTCCACGTCATCACTCTTGTCATTGGCGGTATTGGCCACGGCTTCGTATTGAACGCCCAAACTTTCGTCACCGGTGCCATTGTCGCTCCCCAAAATTCCGGCCATGCGGCGGCTATGTACCTTTTCCTCCGGATGCTTGGGTGCGCCATCGGTGTCAACGTGGGCTCGACGACGTTTCAAAACGTCATGGGGATCAAGCTCGAGCGCAATGGTATTGCTTCCGACATTGCGCGCCGTGCCGAGGAGTATCTTGGCGTTCTCAAGACCCTGCCGGAAGGCACCTACAAGGACGCCATCCTCGAGTCGTATGCCTATGGCTTCAAGGGCGTGCATGGCGTCTACGTGTCTCTTGCCGTGCTCGCCTTCTTCGCGAGCTTTATGATCCGTCACTACGACCTCAACAAGCTGCACGAGACGCAGCACACTCTGCAACAGAACCGCCTCTCCAGACTGCTGGAGTCCCATCACCATAGGACTCGTGGCGAGCAGATTCCTACCACGGATGAGAGCTCTTAGTTCTGTCAAGCAAGAGTTTACTAGAACTCGCTCTGATTCAGCCAATATGGGCTGGGATTATGATTCATCCGTGGGTTGTAAGTTGAACGGGATTGGGAAGACACTGAAGCATGGAGTTGCGGTATCATAGAATTGGGCATGTGAGCATGGTGACTGAGGAGGAAAGCTGCACGGCATGTTTTAGTTTATAACGACGGTTACGGCATCGTTCCATTGCTGGTCCATTTGTGGATGTGCTAGTAGATAGAAAGAAAACGGCATTTCCCCATCAACGTCGCTTCAAGAATGAGCCCGTGAGGCCTCTCACTAACCTTAGACTTTGGTACGATAGCCCATGTACTGGCAGCTAATAGTAGAGTCAGATTCCAGAATCTTGCCAGTGGCAAATCGAGTCAGTGGGCGTGCGTCGGCAGGAAAATGAGCGTGGCGCTGGGAAGAATTTCGGGTCGCTTTGGGCACGAAGGCGTTTTCGTGGCTTGCGGGAGTCACGAGCCAAACGCCGGGGGCGAGTTGTTTGATCCGAGTTGAATTTGGAATTAAAAACTAGCAGATTTCGAGGCTTTGCTGTGGCGCTTTAGTAGACGATGATAGAAAAGAGAGGCTCGCATAGACCGCTTCGCGCGATGGCAAGAGGTACGGCGCGGGAGGCTGTTGTGGTCCCGGCGCGATGACATGAAATATGCAAATATTTTTGTTCGTTAAAAGAATCAGAACGAGTCGCAATTTTGGACGAGTGCAGTCTACCTAGGTACTGTGAGTTTCTCTCGAGCACTGTTGGGAAACCGATATTCCCACGCGATGGCAGCCTTATCGGGCTTTCATAATACACCATTGATTGTGACTGATTTTATTGGTGAGAAGCGGCCGATGGTGCAGCGTTGCAGCCGCATCCAAGACGATATTGGGATTTTCGCAACGCACAAGGCCGATTTAGGCACAAGTACAAGCTGCCTAGGTGAGATATTTGCCCCGGATGCTTGCTCACGTATCTGTGTGTCCCCTTGGCTTGGGTGGTGGACCTGCAGAAGGGTTTCACCTCCAGCCCTTTCGCCTTTTGAGTGCCCACATCATCGTCTCTTCCGAGATTCATGGCCCCGCCCCGAACGCCTCCGGCCCCACACAGCCGGGCTTTATTCCGACACTTCGTCTGACGCCAGATCACGGCTTGCGACCCAGATTCATCTGTTCTGTTTCTTTCAATACATGGCCCAAAGGCTTTGTATGTCCATGCTGACGAATTTCACGCAGGGCCTGTAATCCGGTGCATATTCGTCATATGAAGCCAGTATGTCTATTCCTAGGTGATCGATCACATTAATGACCACCCAGTTAGAACTGCGCCTGTTTATACCCTGGATTTGATGTCGTTCGTTTTTCAGCAGCAATAGCAATTCATAAGAAGTGGCAATACATCAACGGCAACTTGCACGCAAGAACATTGATATTTGAAGCGCGTCACCTCGGCCAAGCGCTCATGGACCGCCCGGAAAACGCCGACATCTAGTGGTATACTTATCAAGACTAGAGGGCATGCGGACGTCTACCCAGCCTTCCAGGAGTACTTTCGTAACTTGGGCGCGCGAGTACTAGCGGTCTGGCATAAGCATGACGAGACTTTCGTCGTGACTGAGACGGGCGTTCTTAGGTTAGGGGTGGGATGTCTTAAAGATTCGACCTTTCTGCTGCTGGAGGGAATGAGAAGAAGATAGCAGGAATATTAAAGTATTCTTCCTTTATGAAGTCTGCTATTTATAGATTCTTCACTAGTAATCTTCTATACTAGCCGAATATCTCCAAGTATATATAATTATTACATATAATTAGGGGGCAAAATCTGGTGTATATTATATATAACTGAATATAACCACTTAGGTTACGTAAGGATCTATTTTAAATATTTTAAGTGGGGTAAGGTCTGGGGAGACGCCGTAAGTACCTAAGGCTTAAATAATATAAACTCTGCCGCTTGAATATTATTAGTTTAATCGTTAGGGTTATTGTATGCCGTATGTAATCTTATTATATAGGTATAAACTGGTATTCTAGTAATTAGTTATTATTATTTCTATATTATATAGCGTATAGTATTATATAAGGCTTTAGATTTATAGTATAGTAATTACTTACTAATTACTATACTATTAAACTATAGCTAATACTAGATACTAGGTATTTATAGCTAGTAGGCTATAGAGGGTATACTACTATATATATAGTAGTATATATAGTTCCTATATACCCTACAGTATAATATAACTAATACTGGCAACCTTTCTTTTTACTATATACTCTAATACCTATCTATTAACATAAAAAGTAATATCTTTTGCAATTTATATTCTTTTACCTAAATAATATCTAAATATCTTTTTATCTACTTTACTTAAGTTATTTATTTCTCTATTTAAATAATTGTATAGTTTAAATTAATAAATCTCTCGAAAATATAATTTAGAATACCTTTTATAAAGATATTAGTAATATTATTATTCCTATTAATTTACTATACCTTATAAAACTTACAGTATATATATAATTACCTTAATATTATAATATTAATCATCAGACACTTTTTTTAATAATACTAAACTTTAAAAAATACTTATAAAGTAAGTATAAGTTAGTATATATAATAGTTGAAATTTAAAGAAGTTTCTAATATTTATATTATAATATAGAGTTTACTTTATATTATTATAGAGTTTGCTCTATAGCTTACTTTAGGGCTATATTAGCTTTCGTTATATAGATATAAATATTCTTTAGATTCGGCTTTTTATTTATACTAAATATAAGCTTTTTTGCTTCCTTATATTTCCTCCGTATATAGCTATAAGGCACTTTTAAGACTTTCTATACTTTACTATAATTATAAACCTAGTTTTTTAGATAACTTTATTTTTCCTTTTAATAAACTTATTACTAGTTTCACTACAGAAAAATATATCATACGTGTTATTACATATATATCAGTTACACTATACTGTAGGGTATATAGTAACCATACGCGCTGCCACGTACGTGGCGGCATACCGTCCAGAGCCCACTAGCCACAGGTGCCTAGCATCTGGCGCCAGCCGTAGCCGAATAGCGTAGCAATTAGTAAGTAATTACCACACTGTAGATCTAGAGCTTTATATAACGCTATATACTATATAATATAGTAATAATAATAACTAATAACTAGAACACCAGTTTATATCTGTATAACGAGATTATATGTAGTATATAATTATCCTAATAATTCAACTAATATTAATTAGTAGATTAACCTAACTATTATACTACTATACTGCAGATCAGTAAGGCCTATTACGCTAGAAGAAGTAATTATAAAACCTTACACCTAAGGTCTATATAAGGCGAAAGATCATGAGACTATTACTTAAATACCTCAGACTCTCCCCACCCTAGAACTTCACTAGGAGCTTCTAAACTGCATACTAACCCCTTATAGATCACTACTATTAAGATACTAATAACTATATTTAACTTTAGTATTAAAATAAGGTAACTTCCTAATAATAACTACTAAGAAGCTAATAACTATAATTACTTTTATTACTTATAGAAGTATATTTAACTAATATAATAACCATCTTTAAGCCATTAATAGATCTTTTAATATTAGAGATTTATAGTTTCTCTAGCTTTAATCCCTCAAGAATCTTATATAGCCTCTTGAAAACTCTTTTTCTATCTCTCTCTATATAGATCCAGTAAAATTAATAATCCTCTCTTACTCTACACCTCCCTCGCTTTTATAATAATATCTAAATTAACCTCTATAGGCGAGATACTTACTCTAGATACTCCTATACTTATAATAATAATATTATTAAGTATCTCTATCCCTATAAAGTCTTACTAATATCTTAACTTAGCACTCTTTACCTAAATCCTTAATATTAACTATAAAATTATTATAGAGGAAGATTCTATAAAAATCTCTATT
Source organism: Colletotrichum lindemuthianum (assembly GCA_001693025.2). Taxonomy (NCBI): domain Eukaryota; kingdom Fungi; phylum Ascomycota; class Sordariomycetes; order Glomerellales; family Glomerellaceae; genus Colletotrichum; species Colletotrichum lindemuthianum. Next base: position 91,877 of record MASP02000159.1, on the reverse strand, counting down.
CATTTAGTATACTAGATATCCCTCTATATCTATATAGAACTCTATAGCGTAGAATGTTTTCAGATATTTAAAAATAACTTTAAGGACTAACCTATAGTAACTTAGCAGCTTACTAATATCCTTATAACTTAATATTTTAGGAACCACTTTATAACTTATAGTATTAAAATTAATAAAGATAGTAATTAAATCTTTATAATAATATACTAGCTAATTTAGTAAGAGGGATTTATCCTATAAATCCTTAATAAGATTAATAATAGACTAAAATATTATACTATCTTTATAAGTAACCTTAAGAAATATCCTAAGTAAGTTAATAATCTCCTAATAGAAAAATTAACTTTTACTTTACCTCTCTATAATATTTAACTAAAAATCAAAAATACTATATTAGTAATATTCTCGTTATAGATAGTTAAAGAGAGATACCTACTATTAAACTAACTAGCCTATATATATATAGCTTTAGATAAAAAATCTCTATTATAACTATTAGTCTTACTAGCTCCTTATTCCTCTATCTTAAAACCTTTCTAATATTAAGAGGACCACTAAGATTACAGCTAGAACTAACTTAAGTATTATAAATATCCTCTATATATTATTATTACTACCCCTTTCGATAATATATCCGCTAAATATACTATAGATCTCACGAAACTATATAATAAGAATATAAAGTATAGTAGAAGTCTCTATAATATCTTTAAGTTAAAAATCTATATCTTCTATAATTACTACTTTAAGCTTAGTATCCCACAGTATATATAGGTAAGGCTATTTTTAATTATACTTGAGAATAATACACTTAAGTTTTACTTTAACTACTTAAGTAACTTATATATTAACCTTACATTTAACTAAATAGTCTAATATATTAAGAATGTTTTTAAGAATAATAAGAATTAACAGCTTTACCTCTCTAACTAGTAGAATACTACCTTTCAAAATATTATTACTAAGAATCCTAATAAAAGTAAAAAGGAGGCTTTTAAGCTCTTAATCTTAAAGCTTATATATATCTAAAAACCTTCCTTATAAAGATCCAAACAGATAATATTCTCTACCTCCAGCTTATAAGTATATACTATAGTATACTAGAATGCTAGTTAGCTTTCTTTAGCTTTATAGTAACTTCTTAGAGCCTCTTTAACTAATTATAATCTACTATAAATAATATCTTATTAATCTAAAAAATATAATATATATGAAATAATAGAAATAACTACCAGAGGGTAGCTAGAAACTAATTTTAGACTAATTATATATATAACGTACCTTAAAGTAACCCTCGAGACTATAGCTATATCTCTATATACACTTAACCTTACACTCCAAGTAGCTATTACCTACCTCTAATATCCACATACAGCCGTATTAACTAAAAATACTATATATATAGTAAATTTAGTTATTAGTCTATAAAGAATATTCTTAAGGAGAGATATATCTTATTTAATAGATATAAATTAACTACTAACTCTAAAATATACTCTACAGTAGTATACTAAACTTTCCTTATAAACTACGAAAGTATTAAAAGCCTTAATAGTAATAGCCTCGAGACCCTACTAACTATTAATACTGAGGATAATATTATTATATAATACTAAATAGGAATTAACCTCAAGGATAATATCTCTACTAGAGATACCCTAGAGTTATTTTTTATATTATTTTATAGTGAGAAGTTTATTACTCTAGATAGAGATAAAATTACTAGAATCCTCTAAGACTAAGTAGTAGTCTATATTCTCACTAAGAGCGTCACTAGTAGCAAACTTACAGATAGAGTTATTACTCCTCTATATACTTTCACACTTGAAAACTACTACTTAAATATAGTATTTTAAGGTATTCTACCTAACTTAAATACTACTAGCTTCTTAACTGCTTAATAATCCCAGCTTACTATATTAAAATCGTTAGTTATTCCCTCTATTATCCTTACGTCTCTATAAAGTAAACTAGTTATAATATACTTCAGAGAAACTATCCTTATTATAATATTTAGAATAGTAAATATACCTATACTACTTAGTGTTATTATATTTTATATAATCCCTTATAATATATTCTTCCTCCTCTACCTTACAGATATAAATCACCTTAATATTATATTTCATAATGTCTATAATAAGCTCCATTAAGATAAAAATATTATACTTATTATTTAGAAATAGGAATATCTATAAATACTTCTTAATAAAGAGAGAATAATTACCTCTATATATCTTATAGAGATAGAGATATAGAGACTCTACTATTACTTTAGATACCTAACTATAATATATCTCTATAATATCCTTACTAAAGTAGAATATTTAGTTAAATAGTATACTCTTAAGATCCTTAAGAAGTATTACTACTACTACTATATATATAATATAGCTTTCTTATACTTCTAATTTACTATTTAAGATAATATTAACTTTAACTTTAAGATTATTATTAATATTATCTATATTAATAACTATGATATACTCTATATTATTAATACTACTATAGTATTTAATACTACTCGATTTTTACCTGACCTATTAGTAAAAATAATATAGAAAACCCTTAACGTATATCAGATTAATATATACTAAAATCCTCCTGATTTTATTACTACTAACGTAGGTATAATCTTTTAATCTAAAAACTTCAGATTGAAAGTCAAAACTATAAGATTAATATTTTATATTATACTTATTAAAGTATATAATAATATTAGTAAAATTAAGTATTACTATATACTTCTCTACTATATATATAAGATTTACTATATAAAGCTTCCTACTACTACTTAAGAAGTATCCTTTTAGGTAATATATAACGTAATTAATAATACTACTAACTTAAATAGCTTTATATTTATACTACTTATTTTTAGAGTATATCTATATTTCACAGAAGATTCAGCTTCCTCTCTAGATATTATTACTTAGGTTTAAGTTATATATAACACTACAGAGGAGGTTCACTATAAATATACTAAATATACTATTAATACTACTTTAGTAACATATAATAGCCTTAATACTTCTTATATAATAACTCTTCCACTCTAGACTCTTATATATATATAGTCAGAGAAAAAAAGCTAGTAAGGACTATACTCTCTTATTGCTACTTACAGTAAAACTTATATTCTTAAGCTACTTTATAGCTTTCAAGAGTTTCAATTAACAGCTATAAAATAGTATTTTAAAAGTAATAAATAAGAGATTAATAATAATATAACTAAAGCTATAGCTTCACGAGAGCTAATACTTATAGCTTTATATACTAACCCTCAGCTGGACTAAAGATCTCTAAGTAACCTAACAGTAAATATAAACCTATAATCCTATAATATGGTTAATAAGCAAGCTACCCAGACAAGCAAGCTACCCAGCCCTTATCACGCTTTAAAAGCTAACTTTTAAGTATTTTTAAAACGTTTAAATTTAAATAAAGAATTATAAACTTTTATAAAGTATTATCAATAAGGATTTCATATAGATAATTAAATCTATAATAATTTAGTATTTATAGTTTATAAGATATTAACTCTAACTCTTATCGCGGACCCACCTTTTCGTTTCTTCTATTTTAAATAGTATTAACTAAACTCAAATTTTAAAACTTTTTATTTTTATACGTAAGACTATATAATAAACCTTATAATATAGTTTTAAAACGTTTTATAAAGATTTAGACTTTTTAAAAGTAGTTAAAAAAGGTTTTTAAAGTGTGATAAGGCCTGGGCAGCTCGCCTGTCTGGGCAGCTTACTTATCAACCATCTTATATCTACTCTAATTTTATCTATAATTATCCCTAAGCTTATAAATATATAGCTAATATCTTACCCTACTTCTACCTTAAGAGATAATAATATCCTCCCTCCTTAAGTAGTTAGTAATCTACTACCTTAACCTTAAATACCTAACACTAAGCTAATACCTCTAGATTATATAACCTATAGGTATATAGTTAGTTTACTACCTCTAGAGTTTAACTAAGAAGCTTATTTTATAATATACCTTACAGCTAAGGAGTAGTTAGGTCTAGTATTCTTACTTACCCTCAATATAAAAGATATAATTATAACGTCTAGCTTACTATTTAAAAAGTTAATTAAAAAGGAAGTTAAGAATATTATTAATAATAGTATTATAAAAATTATATAATATAACCTTATCCTCTATAAAAACTATAAACACTTTAAGTTCTATATTATTAATAAAATTAAAAATAAGGATACTAATAAGATATATAAGAAGTTAAAACCTATAATCTAAAGCTTCAGAGACTATAGTAAATTTAACTTTTTAATATAATCACTAATAATCCAGTAGAGCAGCTAATAGTGAATTTTAACTATAACTTTAACTCTCCTCCAGTAAAAGAATATAATAATATAGCTCTATAATATTACTTAAATCTACACTTAAGCTAAAATAGAACTTATAAGGTATATTATAGCTAAAGTATCCTTACACCTAAAAGAGTAATACTCTCTAGACTTTATAATAATTATTATGAAGCTACTCTATAGCCTCACTAAAGCTAGAACTTACTAGTAGGTAACTTACTCTACATACTATAAGAAGGAGTTATAAATAGAAACTTTAATATATAACCTATACCTCCTTATCTTATATACTTAAAATAATACCTTCAGCCTTATTAGTATATAAACTAATAATATCCTCAGTCTCTCTAATATAATATTCTCTTACTAAGAAGATAAGAAGCTTGAAAAAACCTTATTTAAGGTAAAATCTAAAATTATACTCTTAGAGACTATACTCTTTATATTTAATAGAGGTATCCTATTACTCTATAGTAATTACTTCTACCTACACTAAAAGTACTAAAGGTAAAAGCTTATCCTTATTAATATATATACTATACTTAGGGCGCTTAAAAAGGTATATATTAAATAACGTATATATAGTATATACTTTACCTCTATATATCAGCTAGAGGCTTAATTTAACTTCTCATATATAATATAAAAGTAATAATCCTTAAGTGATAATACTGCCACACTTAATAAACAGCTTAAGTGGTAAATAGAGTATTTTAACTGAAGCTTTAACTTTATACTACTTAACCTCTCTAAAGTATACTTTTACACTTTTATTAATAGTTCCTTTACTAATAATACTAACTTCGGATCTGAATTAGGATTTATAATAATCCTAAGCTAAGAGACTATAACTAGTAATAGCTAGTTTAACCTCTATAGTGTTATAACCTATTAGAACTACAGATCTAGGGAACGCTCTATAGGGTATCCAGACAGCTACAGGATCTTTATATATAAGATAATATAAGGATATAGAGAACTTTACTTAATATAGAAGAACTATAATATAAGTTATGTAATAATAAGAAGGACTAACTAGTGATAAGTAGTCTATATATTAGAATTAATATACTAAAAGCGGTCCACACTAGGGATTAACTTTAGGATGTTAGTCCCTAAAGATCAGGATTTATAAATAGGATAAGCTTAAGTCTACTTAAAGTTAGACTTCTATAGCTTTTTAGTAATTAACTTTATAATTATTTTTAGATACTTCTAACCTTATTTCTTAATTCTCTTATTAGACTTATACTTAATTACTGTAAGCTCTAAAGACTTAATCTTATTAGTATTATAATAGTATTATTATCTATATATTATAGTTTCAACTTACTATTCATAAACTTACTTCTACTAAATCTAAAACTAACTATAATATTTCAATTATTTCTATTTAGTAAGTTAACTTTATAAAGTTTACTTAATAGTATTTAGGGAAGAATATTACTATATCTACTAAATATTAAACTTTTTTTTTACCTCTTTTAGTTCTTAGGGAATACTCTCTAAAAGTAAATAATCTATTAAGCCTCTAGATTAGGAAATAAAAGATATTAAACCTTCTAGTAATAAAGAGGATAATACTGCTAAACTTATATAATAGCTGTAAAAAACTAATAGAGATATAGTTAAGATATAGAAGATTATTAATAGTAATACTGTAGAAGTTACCTAACTCTAATAGAATCTCTATAATAATCTAGATTAGTAGTAACTCCTTACTTTTTAGCAGGAGGTTAATTTTTTTATGTTACTATTAATATTATCCAGACTCTAGTTAAGTTATATGAGAAACTTTAACTTAACTTACTTTAGGTTTTTAATAGAACTTCTAAATATCTTAAAAGATTCCTTATTTGAGTTAGAGCTTACTATTAGTTTTATAATCTCAGTTTTAAGGATAAAACTAAATAAGTTATTTATATTACTTTATTCCTTAAGGGAAGAGCTTTTATATAGTTTAAACCTTATCTTACTAACTTCCTTACTTATAAATAGAATAATCTTAACTTAGAGATTTAGACTATTTTTATAAGTTATTATAGTTTTAAAAATACTCTAATCTTACTATTCTAAGAACTAGATAAGTAATAATAATATAAATAAGATCTAGTAGCTTTTAAGTAGAAAGATATAGCTATATACTATATAGCTAAGTTTAGATATATCTATCTTAAACTTAATTACACTAATAATATTAAGATCTTTATATTCTACTAAAGACTAAAAGGAAATATTAAAGATAAATTTATTAAGTAAGATAGATTTAGTAACTTTATTATATATAGAATTTACTATTAAGATTAATAACTAACTTTTCAAGTATTACTGCGAGAAAAGTAAATAGTAATAATTTTAATTACCTAATAGTAGATATAAGTACTAAGGATCACTATGTAACTACTAGAACTAATATAATAATTAGGAAACTAGATAATAATTTACCCTATAAATAAGTATATTTCACAGCTACTATAGTAAACTTATAGACTTCACTACTAAAATTACTACTAAAGATAATAAATAATAAGATTTTAAATATTTTAATTATAATAAACTAGAATATATAGCTAAAGACTGCTATTTACTTAAATATTAGTAATAAAGATAATAATTTCAGCTAGTATCTAAATAAACTTAATAAGTTAATATCACTAAGAAGGAAATATTTTATATCTTTCTAACTTAAATAGCTTATTTTAATAATATTTATATTATATATTAAGAATCTAAGGATAATATAGAATAATATCCTAAGAATCTTTCTGGATAATTAGAATACTATACTAAGAAGATATTAGTGATAGCTCATATTAAGAAAGAAGAAGATTTTACGCTAGTTTTAGAATAAGACTAGATATAAGAAAATAAAATAGTAATTCTATAGCTATAGGTAACTAAGATAGAATTTTACTATAGAATTAGTTAAACACCTAATAGATGGTTTCTATAGAGAATTTAGTATTAAATTTAGTAGAGAATTAATATTAGAGGAAACCTACTTCTTACTTAAGTTCTTATATAACTACTTAAAGTAAGTAATAAGATACTAATAAAGATCCTCACTATAGTTCAATATAATAAAGTAGAATATAAGGTTAAGGAATAACTTAATAACTTTTATTAGTAAGAATTTATTAAAGTTAGCCTAGGAATCTATATTAACCTAAGTAACCTATTTAAGTTAATTAACGATAATACTAAGCTAGATGATAATATTATTGAAAGCTTAGAATCTTCTATTTTATAGTAACTATATAGTAATAAAAGTAAGTAACTTAGGATTCAGAGTATTCACCTGACTTAAGATAAGTAATTTATTATATTCTATAGAGTTGTAGATAACTAGACTTTAAACTACCTCAAGATAATCTTCTGTAATATAGATTATAAACTTCTATAAATGAATTACTTAGCTTACTAAACTATCTTTTAGGTATATTATATATAAGATAATTATATACTATATTTTAGTAATAAATTTAATAGATAATTCTTCCTATAATAATTTAAGGATAATCTAATTCTGAATATATATTATAATATATAAATCTACTATTTTGGGAATTTTAGCGTTTGAATGAAAATTACTTTACGATGTTCGCATTTAGTGAAAACTTTTCTATAGTATATATAAATAATATTATTAGTAAATAGATAGACTGCGAATTAGATTATTATATAATCTACTATATTAATAAAGTAAGAGAATAGCGTTATTAATATAATAAACTTTAGAAATAAGAAGAAGATACTAAAGATAGATCTATACTACTAATACTGGAATATAGAGAATTAATATTTAGAATGATACTTTAAGAAGGAAGGATTATAACCTACTATTATAAAGGTAGAATAATATTAGAATAGATATATTATAAGTAGTTAAAAAATTAGACTTACTTACTAAATAAAGATAAAGAAAGAAATTTCAGATAAGATCTTTATATTTATTAATAATCGAATATAATAATAGATACTTTTACTTTAATATTATAGTAAATAGATATAAGATATAAATTTTAATTAATTATAGTATTTAAGGAAACTTTTTATTACTATGAATAGTAAATAAATAATAAATCCTATAGATAATAAAAGCTGAATTATACTAACTATATACTATTAAAGGAGAAAGTGTTAAGTATAATAGAGATATTATTAACTTAGAGACTATATACCTCCCTTTAAACTACTATAGTTAGAAGGAAGATTATATTTCTAATATAATAGAAATAAGTAATTAGGAGATTATTTTAGGAATCCTATAGTTATAAAAGAATAACTTATAGATAGATTAAAAGACTAACTATCTCTAATAGAAAGATTTAGTCTCTGAGGACTTTCTAGATAATAAGAGCTTATATAAATTAGATATAACTCTAAGAGTATAAAAATTTATTATTTACCTTAGAACTAAGAATATAGTAGTCTAGATATTAAATATTACAGTAGTAGTAAGAGTTAATAATAAGATAGATTAACTTTAGACTATCCCTAATGAATACTAGATTTATGAATAATTCTTTACAGAAGAACTTAAACCTAGATTACTAGAGTATATAAGCTATAATTATAAGATCTTTTTAAAGAAGGAGAAAAAATCTATATTCAGTAAAATCTATAAACTTAATTAAATAGAAATAGAAGTATTTAATAAGTATATTAATAAATATCTTAAGAAAGGTTATATTAAATATTTAATATTATTAGTAGGAAGCTTAATTTTATTTATACTTAAGAAAAATAGTAAGTTATAATTTTATATTTATTACTAATAACTTAATAATATAATAATTAAGAACTAATATTTATTACTCCTTAAATTAGAATTATAAAACTAACTTTATAAAACTAATTAGTTTATAGTTCTTAACTTTAAAGGAGCTTATAATTTTATCTAAATTAAAAGAAATAAATAATAGAAGATTATTTTCAGAATAAGAAAAGAATCTGATAAATACTTTATTATATCTTTTAGACTTATTAATATATCTATAATATTCTAATCTATAATTAACTATATACTATATAAATATTTAGATATTATTTATATAGTATATTTTAATAATATTCTTATTTACTTAAGAATACTTGAAGAATATAAAGAATATATTTATAAAATACTTTAGAAACTTTAGTAAGCTAAACTGCTAGTTAAACTAGAGAAAAGTGAATTTTATATATAATAAGTGGAATATTCAGAATTTACGATTATATTAGGTATAATTAAGATATTAACTAAAAAGATCTAGGTAGTTAAGATTTAGCTTAAACTAATAAATATTAAGGGGATTCAAAATTTCCTTAGATTTACTAACCTTTACTAAAGATTCCTTAAAAATTATATAAAGAAAATAATTTTACTTACTAAATTTATATAATAAGATATTAAGTTTAATTAGACTAATAGATAAGAAGAAGTATTTTAGGATTTTAAGAACTAGGTTATCTTAGAACCTATTCTTATAATTCTAGATCCTAATAAATTATTTAAAGTTAAAATCAATATCTTAAATTATATAATAAGAGGATAATTAGGATAATAAGATATAAAAGGAATATTATATTTTTATATTTTCTATTTATAAAAAGTTAGTAAGTTAGAACTTAACTATTAGATTTATAATAAGAAACTTATAGTTATTATTAAAGTATTTTAAGAATAGAGACTATAATTCTTAGAAACTAAATATAACATTCAGATCTATATTAACTATAAGAATCTTATATATTTTATAATATCTAAGAACCTTAATAAGTAATAAATTAGATAGTTAGAATTTCTTTTAGAATTTAACTTTTATATTATTTACTATAAAAATATAGAAAATAGAAAAACTGATATATTTAGTTAAAGTTTAGATTATAATATTCCAGTATTAGAAGAAATATAAGTTATCCTAAAAATAGATATAGATAGAAACCTTATATCTATATAGAAACTACTTTTAATTACTAAATAAGTTAATATTAAAATGACTAAAAGAATAATATATAAGATAATTAGAAATATATATAGTATATTAGTATATAGATATTAAGAAGTTACTAAGTTATTTAAAAAGATTTAATAATATTATAATAAAAGGGTTATAAGATAAGAAGTAATTAATATAATTAAGAATTATAAAACTTACCTTAAAAGTAAGTTTAGCTAATATAAACTTTATAGTAAATTATAATCTCCTTAAGTACTTTAAAAACTCTAGGAATTAAGGTCTTTAGATTTTGTTATTAAGCTACTAAAGTTATAAGAACTACTTACTAGAGTATATTATAATAATATTCTTATTATAGTAGAATAATTTACTAAATATATCTATTTTATTCCCTATAAAGAATTAAGTATAGTAGAAAATGTTATATATATTTTTCTTAGAATTTCTATTAGTTAATAGAGGTTACTTTAGGAAATTATATCTAATAGAGATAAACCTTTTATATCTAAGTTTTAGAAATTTCTAATTTTATAATTTAGAGTAAAGTACTATCTATCTACTACTTTCTACCTATAAACTAATAGTTAGACTAAATATATTAACTAGATCTTTAAAATCTACCTTAGATATTATATTAACTACTAATAAGATAATTAAGTTACTTTATTACTAATAGCTTAATTTACTTATAATAATATTATAGGAGAAAATATTAAAGAATTATTTTTCTATCTGAATTATAGATTTAATCTTACTATATATAGAGAACTTTAATAGGGAGAATAAGTAGTAAAAATAATAGTAAATATCTTAAAGTTTTATAAACTCTAAAATAAATTACTAACAAAACTTAAATTTATTAGATAATAAATATATAAGTATACTAATATTTTAAGGATTAGAGAATTAATCTTTAAGGAGGAAGATAATATCTACCTTACTAAACAAAATATTAAAGCTAAATAATTAAGCGATAAATTAGATTTTAAGAAATTCAGACTATTTAAAATTATTTATAAAATCTTAAATATTAACTATAAATTATTACTATTAGATACTATTAGATATTATCTAGTTTTTTATATTCTTTTTCTTAAATTAGTATTAAAAAGGATCCTATATAGAAGATTATATGAAAGTTAATCTAGAATAAGAATATAAAGTAGAATAAATTATTAACTATATTAATTAATAAGATAACATAGAAATATAATATCTTATTAAATAGAGAGAATATAGTTACGCAGAAAATATCTAGAAATTAGTATCTAATATTAGATATTTTAAAGAACTTTAAAAATACTAGGAATAATAAATATATAAATAAACTATAATACCTATAATATAAGTTAACAGACTAGTTTATATTTAATACTCTTAACCTTAGTATTAACTAGATAAAAAACCTTAAAGAGATAAAATATTTCTATACTTTAGAATATTATATCTTAAGAACTAAGAGTCACTAGAATTATTCACTAGGGGATCTAAACTAATAAAATTCTCTCTAATTTCAAATAAACCCTCATTAGCCTAATTAGATATACCTAATAATTATAAATTATTTACTACCTAATATTTATAGGTATCTAATATCTATTCTAGAGAATTTTCCAGTATAAAGCTAATACTATTCTCTATATTTACCTCTTTTATCCCTCTCTGGAAAACTTCTAACTATTTCTTACAAACTTTCCTTTATATTAAATAAATTTATAATAAATAACTAGTAGCTTCAGCTATTTGAGACTGTAACTATATAAACTAAGTATAAAGCTATAGAAGCTTTTTACTAGCTTTCTCTTCTTTCTTATCTCACTCTTTCTACTAAGAATTTAACTTTTATATTATATTAAGTTAGTAAACTGAAAAGATAAAACCCCAGAAAACCTATAAGTAGAAACTATAAGTATCCTATTGTAAAGCTTCTTAGTTTTAATATATAAATAACACCTTAATAAACCCTCACTAAAACGATAAATAATCTTTATATAAAAATACTAAGTGGAAGGTATATTAGGATTAATCAAACAATTTAATATAAACTCCAGTAAGGTAGTATACTTATAATCCTTAATTTAGATCCTAATAGATTTCTATTTAGAAATATAACCTAATATAATATTAATAATAAAAAAAACAGAAAGGAAGAAGAAACTCACACTTAGATAAGGATAAGCTACTTACTTATATTAGTTTTAGGAATAAAATCTTTAGAGAGGAAACTTAACATTATAACCTATTAGAATTATAAATCTAGAGAATATTCTATAGAATATCTAGGTAGCTATAGAACTTTTATATATAAGATAATATAGAGATATAGGGAACTCTACTTAGTATAGAAGAATTATAGTATAAATTATATAATAATAAGAAGGACTAATTAGTAATAAGTCGTCTATATACTAAGACTAATATACTAAGAGCAATCTATACTAGAGGCTAACTTTAGAATATTAATTCTAAAGGATCAGGATTTATATATAGGATAAACTTAAGTTTACTTAAAGTTAGACTTCTATAGCTCGCTAGTAATTAACTTTATAATTATCCTCAGATACTCTTAGCCTTATCTCTCAATCCTCTTATTAGATTTATATCTAATTACTGTAAGCTCTAAAAACTTAATCTTATTAGTACTATAATAGTACTGTTACTTATATATTATAGTCTTAACTTATTACTAATAGGCTTACCTCTGCTAAACTTAAAGCTAGCTATAATATATAGTAACCTTATATACTATTTATCTACTAAAAATAAGAAAGTTACTAGAGGTATATTTACTTTAGAGATTTATATTATAGTAGTTAGTATAAACTTCACCTATACTATAGTTATGTTATTTAAGAAGATCCTTAAATACTAAAAGTTCCTCCAGATCCTAATAATTATATATACTAACTTATACTTACTATATAAATACCTTATAAAGCTTTGTACTACTAAAGAGAAGTATCTAATAATTAATATTATAATATTAAGATAGTTATATAAGTAACGTAAGCTCTACGAAGTATAGTAGATTAATAGAGAGGATAATATTACTAATACTTTCATAAAGAGCACTCTAAACTACACTCTCGAGAGATTTATCAATTTAAACTATATAACTATTTAAATAGAGGGATAAGTAACTTAAGTAGAGTAGATAAATAGATATTTAGATATTATTTAAGTAAAAGAATATAAATTATAAAAAGTACTATGTTTTATGTAAATAGATAGATATTAGAGTATATAATAAAAAGAAAAATTACTAATATTAGTTATACTATACTATAAGGTATATAGTAACTATATATACTACTATATATATAGTAGTATACTATTAGAAATAACGTGTTTAAGCGGCAGAGTTTGCACTGTTTAAGCCTCAGGCACTCGTGGCGTCTTCACGGGCCTCGCTCCACTTAACCCAGTTAAAATAGAGCCTCACGTAATACACGTAACTATATTTAGTTACAGATAATATACACTAGATTTTACCTCCTAATTATATATAATAATTAAGAGTCTCACAATATTAAAAAACTACTAGGCTAAAAATATATCCTATAACGATTTTACATATCTTAAATACTAAGATATCTACTAAAAACACCTCTACTTTAATACTTAAGGAAGCTAACTAGTAGATTATTTAGTATAACTCTTTTAAAATAGAAGCTAAAGTTTATAACTTCTGGGACTATCTTAACTTTAAAGTAGACACTTGAAAAAGCTTCTACTTAGTAGTCTCTTAAGAGCTCCTTATATATAACTTTCCTAAGGTAGAAAAGAGTAAAATACTTATAGTAACACCTGAAATAAATACTCTAGAGACCTTAACTTTCTCTAGTATTCTCAATAAGTCTACCTCTATAGAGTAAATTTACTCTAGGGAGTTCTAACTTCTACTTAAGACCTCTAAATAGATCTGTATTTAGAATACTATAAATCTTATAGGGAAGAGCCTGAGAGTCTATATAACTATCTATATCCTCTATAATATAAGGATTTAAAAGTATAAATATAAGCAGTTAAACTAAAGTTATATATTATCTTAGATCCGTAAGTATATTAGTAATATACTTAACTACTAATATTATAATATAGAGGAGGATCTTACTATATAATTAATAAACCTCTATAATTACTTTAGTATTATAGATAACTTCTATCTCTAGTAAGTAGCTACTATATATTATAATATACTCCAGTCTCCTAAAATTAAGTATTTCACTATATAGATATTAACTAAAATATAGTTTTAAAAATAGTAAGATACTATATATAAAACTTAAATAGTTAGTTATACTCCCTCTATTATAGAAGCATTTTAGGTTAATAACTTTATACTCTCTCTAACTTACTTACTAATTAAATTATATACCTAAAGCTATATACTAACAATCTATAGTTAATTAGATATAACATTACTAAATAAAGTTATCTTAGCTATTATAGAGGCTATATAATAGCTCCCTGAAGCTCTCTATTAAGGTAAAATTAGCTATAGGGTATTTAATACTCCTTTAGAGACTATAGATAGTAGCTTAAACTCTTAAAGTAGTAAGAAATACTTTAATATTTAGATAAACCTCTATATCCTCTTAAATATAATAAATACTACTTACTCTTATACTATTATTATATATACTTATTACTTACGTATAAGAGTTAGATACCTAACATTATAATTAAGGAGAGAATTAAATAACAAATCACTTTAAATCTAAACTTTTCAAAGAAAATTTAAAACTTCAGATAATAGTAACTATATAACTAGCCCTCTAGCTGAAGTAACTATAATACTATATAGCAAACTTACTATATAGAGGGATCTCAGTAACATTCTCTCTAAGATTTATTTATTCTTAATTTAAATACCTTAGTTTATATCTTTTAAGATATTAAATACTTTATAACTTTCTAGAAAGCTCCCTCTAGAGATTATATTTAATACAGTATTAAGTTAGTATCTATTAAAAACTATAAAGATACTAAGATCTATATTATAACCTCAGAAAGTAGGAAAGTTAAACTATACCTCTATAATATCACTCTCTATACCTCTCTAACTATAAATCTCATTTCCTTTTAGTAGTTATAAAAGTAAGGTTACTAGTAGAATACTAAATTAAATTACCTCTCTTAACTATAAAAAAGTAACTACTTAGAAATCATAACTATTAATATTTAATATAACTGATAAGTCCTAAAATACTATATACCTCATAAGAGGTTAAATACTCTAGTAATATAGTCAGTATAGTATAAACCCTCTCCTAGATATTATTACTACTAGAGATATATCATAGAGACTATTTAAAAACCTCTGAAAGATAATAAATAGTTTTAACACTAGTAGCTAGAATACTCTAGGAGAGAGTCTCTTAAGTACCTTATCTCAGCTATATATAATATTTAAATTACTGACGGACGCTTGAAATATAATAGATACTAGTCCACTTAGGGGGTATATAAAGCTTATAGTATCAGTAAGGTAAAATAGATTATTTACTATATAGAACGTAAGAATATCTTATATATTACCTCTAGAAAGTATATTATTTTATAGCTAGCTTTAGGTTTAGTAGAGGTAAGTCTGTTAGTAGTAAGTTAAGGCTATAATATATAGGTAATAATACTATTATAATACTAATAAGATTAGGTTTTTAGAGCTTATAGTAATTAGATGTAAGTCTAACAAGAGGATTAAGGAATAAAGCTAGGAGTATCTGAGGATAATTATAAAGTTAATTACTAAAGAGCTATAGAAGTCTGATCTTAAGTATATTTAAGCTTATTCTATATATAAGTTCCAGCTAGTTAGTATATTTCTTTAGTAATTATAGATTATATTAATCTAATATAATCTATCAGCCTCTAACTTATACTAAATGATATTAATTCTAAATAATCCTTATCTTATTATTATATAACTTATATTATAGCTCTTCTATACTAAGTGGAGTCTCTATTATCTCTATATTATTCTATATATAAAGATCCTATAACTACTAGATATTCTATAAGATATCCCTTAGTTCTATAGTTCTAATAAATTATAATATTAAGTTTCCCCTCTGAAAATCTTATCCTTAAGACTAATATAAGTATATAGTAGCCTCTAGATAAAGTTACTAATTATTTTATATTCTTCTATCTTTTTCTACTACTAATACTATATTAAGTTATATTTAAAAACCTAATTTCTATAAAAGTTATTAGGCTTAAATTAAATAAAACTATTAAGTATTAGGTTTTCTTATTAATTACTGAGGTTATGATATAATACTATATTCTCCTTATTTCTAATATAATTATATATATAAAATAAACCTCACTAATTTAAAATAGTATAGTAAGTATATTATATAGGGTTTGATAGGTTATAATAGTAGTGATATAGCTAATACTTATAAATGCTAAATAGTTCTTTTTTCTATATTTATATTATTAACTTTATCTTCTTAGTAAATTATTACTTTAAAGAGTAAAAGAAAGTAAGATAAGAAAAATAAGAGATTAAGGAGGCTTTTAAGGTTTTATAGATATAGTTAGTAATTACTTTAAGTTATTTAACTTATTTTTAAAAATAAAAGAGGTTTCTGAAAGAGTATAGTTTTAATTTAATTTATTAGGGAATATAGTTAGGAGATAAGTAGGAAATAGAGAAGTTATTTTTAGAAGTATAGAAGCTATATATACTTTAGAACTTATCTATATAAGAGGTATCTAATAAAGCTAACTAGTCTCTACTTAGGATAAACTTTAATCCATTATCTCTTATTATAACTAATACTTCTGGAAGTATTAATAGTTAGTTTAGGATTTCTTATTTTTTAGAGTATAGTGTTCCTAGATATAGAAATATTTTGTCTCCTTAAGGTTTTTTATCTAGTTAATATTGAGGTTAAGAATATTAAATATAAATTACTCTATTAATCTGGATTATAGATCTTATAGTTTATTTATATATTTATTATTTCTAGTATTCTTAAAGTTTTTTAAGATATCTAATACTAAATACTAGTTTCTATATATTTTCTTTATAACTATATTTTTTGTATTTGATAAGATATTATATCTCTACGTTATCTTATTAATTAATATAGTTCATAATTTATTCTACTTTATATTCTTATTTTAAACTAATTTTAATATAATCTTTTATTTAGGATCTTTTTAATATTAGTTTAAAAAGTAAAATATAAAAGACTAGATAATATCTTATAGTATTTAGTAGTGATAGTTTATAATTAATATTTAAGATTCTATAGATAATTTTAAATAGTCTAAGTTTCTCAAAGTCTAATTTATTACTTAGTTATTTAATCTTAATATCTTATCTAGTGAGGTAGATACTATCTCCCTCCTTAAAGATTAATTCTCCAATTCTTAAAATATTAATATATTTATATATTTATTATCTAATAAATTTAAGTCTTTTTAGTAGTTTATTTTAGAGTTTATAAAGGTTTTAGATTATTATTATTCTTTTTACTATTTATTCTTTCTGTTAAGATTCTCTATATATAGTAAAATTAAATTTATAATTAAGATAGAAAAGTAATCTTTTAGTATTTTCTTTTCTAATATTATTATAAGTAAATTAGGCTATTAGTAGTAAAATTACCTAATTATATTATTAGTAATTAATATAATATCTGAGGTAGATTTGAAGGATCTAGTTAATATATTTAGTCTAGCTATCAGTTTAGAGATAGAAAATAGTAGATAGATAATACTTTACCCTAAGTTGTAAAATTAGAGATTTCTAAAACTTAAATATAAAGAGTTTATCTCTATTAGATATAACTTCCTAAAGTAGTTTATATTAACTAATAATAGTTCTGAGGAAGAGAGATATAAGGTTTTCTGCTATATTTAATTTTTTATAGGGAATAAAGTAAGTATATTTAGTAAGTTATTCCACTATAATAAGAATATTATTATAATATACTTTAGTAAGTAGTTTTTATAACTTTAGTAGCTTAATAATAAAGTCTAAGGAAATTAATTCCTAGGATTTTTAAGATACTAATAGAGGTTATAATTTACTATAAGGTTTATATTAACTAGATTTAATTTAAGGTAAGTTTTGTGATTTTTAATTATATTAATTATATATTATCTTATAACTTTTTTATTATAATATTATTAATTTTCTTTAAATATTTTAGTAACTCCTTAATATCTATATACTAGTATATTATAAATATTTCTAATTATCTTATATATTATTCTTCTAGTTATATTAGTATTAACTTATCTAGCGATTAAGAGTAATTTCTATATAGATATAAAGTTTCTATCTATATCTGTTTTTAGGATAATCTATATTTCTTTTAGTATTAGGATATTATAGTTTAGTTTTTTAACTAAATATATAAGTTTTTCCGTTTTCTGTTCTTTTATACTAGATAATATAAAAGTTAAATTCTAAAAGAAATTCTAACTATCTAATTTATTACTTATTAAGATTCTTAGATATTATAAAGTATATAAGATTCTTATAGTTAGTATAAACCTAAACTTTATATTTAGTTCCTAAAAGTTATAGTCTCTATTTCTAAAATATTTTAATAATAGCTATAAGTTCCTTATTATAGATTTAATAGTTAAGTTTTAGTTTACTAAGCTTTTATAAATAGAAAGTATAAAGATATAATATTCTTTTTATATCTTATTATCCTAATTATCTTCTTATTATATAATCTGAAATATTAGTCTTAATTCTAAATAGTTTATTAGAGTTTGGAATTATAAGAATAGATTCTGAGATAACTTAGTTCTTAATATTCTGAAATATTTCTTCTTATTTATTAATCTAATTAAATTTAGTATCTTTTTATATAAATTTAGTAAGTAGGATTATTTTCTTTTTATAATCCTTAAGGAATCTTTAGTAAAAGTTAGTAAATCTAAGGAAAGTTTAGATTTCTTTAATATTTATTAGTCTAGGTTAGTTTTTAACTATCTAGATCTTCTAAGTTAATATTTTAATTATATCTGATATAACAGTAAGTTCTAAATATTCTACTTATTATATACAAAATTTTGTTTTCTCTAGTTTAACTAGTAGTTTAGCTTACTGAAATTTCTAAAATACTTTATAAATATATTCCTTATATTCTTTAAGTATTCTTAAGTAAGTAAGAATATTATTAAGATATACTATATAAAAAACCTCTAAGTATTTATATAACGTATAGTTAATTGTAGATTAGAATATTACAGATATATTAATAAGTCTGAAAGATATTATAAAATATTCATAAAATTCTTTTCTTATTCTAAAAGTAATCTTCTATTTTTTATCTTTCTTAATTTAAATAAAATTATAAGCTTCTTTAAGATTAAAAGCTGTAAACTAATTAGCTCTATAGAGTTAGTTTTATAGTTTCAATATAAGTAGTAATAAGTATTAGTTCTTAATAGTTATATTATTAAGTTGTCGATAGTTAACGTAAAGTTATAGCTTACTATTTTTCTTAGGTATAAATAGGATTAGGCTTCCTACTAGTAATATTAAAGATTTAACATAATTTTTCTTAAGGTATTTATTAATATATTTATTAAGTATTTCTATTTCTATTTAATTTAGTCTGTAGATTTTACTAAATTTAGACTCTTTTCCCTCTTTTAAAAGGATCTTATAATTATAGCTTATATACTCTAGTAGTCTAGTTTTAAGCTTTTCTGTAAAAAGTTATTTATAAATCTGGTATTTATTAGGGATAGTCTAAAGTTAATCTATCTTATTATTAATTCTTACTACTACTATAATATTTAACATTTAGGCTACTATATTCTTAATCCTAAAATAGGTAATAAATCTTTACACTTTTAGAGTTATATCTAATTTATATAGGATCTTATTATCTGGAGAGTCCTTAGGAATCAAATTCTTCTATTAGAGATAGTTAGTCTTCTAATCTATCTATAAGTTATTCTTTTATAACTATAGGATTCCTAAGATAATCTCTTAATTACTTATCTCTATTATATTAAAAATATAGTTTTCTTTCTAGCTATAATAGTTTAAAAGGAGGTATATAATCTCTAAGTTAATAATATTTCTACTATACTTAATACTTTCTCCTTTAATAGTATATAGTTAGTATAGTTTAGTTTTTATTATCTATAAGATCTATTATTTATTTACTACTTATAGTAATATAAAGTTTCCTTAGTTTACTATATTAATAGTATTATTCTCTTACTTTATTAATATAATAGATTATATAATAGTCTAATTTACAGTCTATCTATTCACTAATAGTATTATTTATATATACTATAGGGTAGTCTTTACTAAGTGTAAATATTATGAAGTGGTTTTTATTAAAATTCTAAAGTTCCTAAAATAGTAGATTTATATTAAGGTATATATTTAGAATTAGATTATTCTTAAGGTATTATAGGAAGAACTATCTGTTGAATCTATTACTTAGGTGTGGTATATAATTATCTTATATATAATATACTTAAAAGATAGTTTAGTAAGCTGGGTAATTAATTTATAGAAATTTATAGTCTATATTACAGAGGATTATCTTAAGGTAGTTTAGAGTCTAGTTACTTAAAACTTTATAGAATATAACGAATTACTTATTTTAAGTTAGGTAGATACTCTTAATTCTAAATTACTTACATTTATTACTATATAGTTACTATAAAATAGAGGATTCTGGGTTTTAGATAATATTATTATCTAGCTTAATATTATTGTTAATTAACTTAAATAGGTTACTAAAGTTAATATAGATTTCTAGACTGACTTTAATATATCCTTACTAGTAGAGGTTATTAAGTTGTTTCTTAATTTTATATTCTAGCTTATAGTATTTAATTATAGTGAGGGTTTTTATTAGTATTTTATTACTTACTTTAAGTAGTTATGTGAGGATTTAAGTAAGTGGTAGGTTTCCTCTAGTATTAGTTCTCTACTGAATTTAATACTAGATTCTCTATAGAAATTATCTATTAGGTATTTAACTAATTCTGTAGGGAAGTTCTCTCTTAGCTACCTGTAACTATAGGATTACTACTTTATTTTCTTATATTCAGTCTTACTCTGAGACTAGTATAAAGTTTTCTTCTTTCTTAATATTAGTTATTATTATTATCTTCTTAATATAGTATTCTAATTATTTAGAAAGATTTCTAGGGTATTATTCTATATTATTTTTAGATCCTTAGTATATAATATAAATCTTATTAAAATAGGCTGTCTAAGTTAGAGAGGTATAGAGTATTTCCTTCTTAGTAATATTAGTTTATTAAGTTTATTAAAATACTAGCTGAAATTATTATCCTTATTACTAATATTTAGGTAGGTAGTAGTTTTTAGTTATATATTCTAATTTATTATAATTATAATATTTAAAGTTTGATTATTTATTATTTTTAGTGGTAACTTTAGTAGTGAGGTTTATAGGTTTACTATAGTAGCTATAAGATATATTTATTTATAGGGTAAATTATTATCTAGTTTCCTAATTATTATGTTAGTTTTAGTAGTTATATAGTAGTTCTTAATATTTATATCTACTATTAGGTTATTAAGATTATTACTATTTACCTTTCTTATAGTGATACTTAAAGAGTTAGTAATTAATCTTAATAGTAAGTTTTATACATATAATAAAGTTACTAAGTTTATCTTACTTAATAAACTTATCTTTAATATCTTTTTTTAGTTCTTAATAGAATATAAAGATCTTAGTATTATTAGTATAGTTAAGTTTAATATAGATATATCTAAATTTAGCTATATAGTATATAGTTATATCTTCCTGTTTAAAAGCTATAAGGTTTTATTTATACTATTATTATTTATCTGATTCTTAGAATAGTAAGATTAGAGTATCTTTAAAATTATAATAGTTTATAAAGATAATCTGAGTTTCTAACTTAAGATTATTATATTTATAAGTATGAAAGTTAGTAAGATAAAGTTTGAATTATATAAGAATTTTTCCCTTAAGGAATAAAGTAACGTAAATAATTTATTTAGTTTTATCCTTAAAACTAAAATTTTAAAACTAATAGTAGATTTTAATTTAAGTGAGGAATCCCTTAAAATATCTAGAAGTCCTATTAACAATCTGAGGTAAGTTAAGTTAAAATTTCTTATATAATTTAACTAGAGTCTAGAAAATATCAATAGTAGTATAAAGAGTATTAACTTCCTACTGAAAAGTAAGAAATTACTACTAATTTAGATTATTATAGAGATTCTACTGGAGTTAAGTAATTTCTATAGTATTATTATTAATAATCTCCTATATTTTAGCTATATCTCTATTAGTTTTTTAGAGCTATTATATAAACTTAGTAATACTATTCTCTTTATTACTAGAGGGTTTAATATTTTTTATTTCTTAATCTAGAGGTTTAATAGGTTATTTACTTTTAGAGGGTATTCCCTAAAAACTAGAAGATATAGAAGGAGTTTAGTATTTAGCAGATATAGTAATATTCTTTTCTAGATACTATTAAGTAAGTTTTATAAAGTTAACTTACTAAATAGAAGTAATTAAAATATTATAGTTAGTTTTAAGTTTAGTAGAGGTAAGTCTATTAGTAGTAAGTTAAGATTATAATATATAGGTAATAATATTATTATAATATTAATAAGATTAGGTTTTTAGGATTTATAGTAATTAGGTGTAGGTTTAATAAGAAGATTGAGGGATAAGGTTAGAAATATCTGAGGATAATTATAAAGTTAATTACTAAAAAGCTATAGAAGTCTGATTTTAAGTATACTTAAGTTTATTCTATATATAAGTTCCAGCTGATTAGTATATGTTCCTTTAGTTATTCTAGATTATATTAATCTAATATAATCTATTAGCTTCTAACTTATACTAGCTTATATTAATCCTAAATAATCCTTATTTTATTATTATATAATTTCTACTTTAGTTTCTCTATACTGAGTGGAGTTCCTGTTGTTTCTATATTATTCTGTATATAAAGATCCTGCAGCCGCTAGGCATCCTATGGGGTATTCCTTAATTCTGTAGTTCTAATAGGTTATAATAATTATATTTAACTTTCACCCTTATTACTAAAACTATAGTAACTATACCTTTTCCTTAATATTTACAGATAGAACTACTAACTACTTATAGGATTTTTATCTTATAGATTATACTAAAGCTATTATAACTACAGTATTTAATAACTTTATCTTACTTCTTAAGTAGTAATATAATATTAATATTAAGGTTTTCAAATATAATAATAAGATCCCTAAATATAAGAGGCTGAAAGCTATCCTAACTACTTAAGATATTTACTTCAAACTATCTACACTATATATATAAAGCTAAAATAGTAGAGTAAAGTATATTAAAGCTATTATTAAAACTTACGCAAAAACTATAAGAGAAGGAAGTAAATTACCTCACAATCTCTAGCTTAAAACCTTACAAATAGCAGTATTTCTCTATAATTATATACTAATAAACTTTTTAAGCTAGTAAATACTATACTAAAAGCTTTATAAGGTTACTTAAAAAGATAATACTATAAAGTTAAACTTAGCTTACCTTCACGCACATAGCTATAAGAATTTTAATCTTACTACAGACGTAAAACTTAAGTATAACTACCTTACCTGCCTTAAGAAGTATACTTTCATCGGCTTTTTAGTTAGCTATACTTTAACTAACTAGTTTTAAGTGTAGAATCCTTTATAAAATAAGGTTATTATAACTTATAATATCTCTTTTAATAAGATAATATTTTTTAATAGTAATTTAGCCTCTCTATAAAATAAATTTAAGAAGTCTAACCTTAATAAGATCTCTTATTAGTTATAAAAGTAATTAGTTATAATAAAGCTACGTAAAGCTAACTTAGATACCTACTTAAACTTAAGTAAAAAGCCTAATAAGGTTATTTATACTAAAGATACAGAGGGTAGCTATAAGAGCTTAAGGTCTTATATCTATATTATAGCTAACTTTAAACCTTCTGAGACTTTATATAAAACTGCGAAATTTATATTATTAACTTCTCTAGAGTTACCTACTATATTCTTCTATAATCTTATTTATATAAATAAGACTATAGGGGGGCAAGGAGATTAGATACCTCTAGAAAGAGTTAAGTGTGAGGGATAAATAAGACACTACACTAGAGTAGCTAGGAGGTCTTTATTTAAAGCTACTTTTTTAGCTAGTATCTTTCAGTTATTTTAAAACACTTCCAGATACTCCTATTTATAGCTATAGGATTATATAAATTATTAACTAGAGGGGATCCCTGAGGGTTAAACTTTAAGAAAATTCTAAAAGGTTATTATAAATCTGAAAGATAAATTTCAGCTATTAGGTAAATTAGATAGTAGTTAGTATTTAAGATATAGAAGAACCGAAGCTTCCACTCTAGAAATCTTATAATAAAGACTATTACTATTACTTACATCTCACTTAATAGTATTTACTTATCTATATACTGAAGCTATAGTAGCAGCTGAAAGAGCTTATCTTGAGAGTTATATTAAATTATATTCCTAAAGTGAGGTTAGTAAAGCTCTCGCAAGAAGCTCGAAAGTTCTAAGTTAAGCAGCAGCTGAAAGAGCTTATCTCAGGAGTTATATTAAATTATACTTCTAGAGTGAGGTTAGTAAAGCTCTTATAACGAGCTTAAAAATTCTAAGTTACCACTAAGTTTATATCTATAAGCTTAATAAGTATAAACACCTCCTTAAAATTAAGATTTAGCTTATTATTTATAGAGACTAATAACTGCGAGATAAACGTGAAACTTATATAGTCACTCTAGTAAGTATATCTTTTTAAATCCATATAATAATTACTAACTACTTTAATCTTAAGCTACTTTAATATAATATAGTTAATATTTTTATTTAAGTAATACTTAATAAGGTAGTCTATATAGAGATACTACCTAGTTATTAAAAGCTTAGAAAGAGTTACCATGTAAATAAAACACTCTATAGCTTTTAAAAGTCTCTTCTCCTCTAGTAGTATTATCTAGAGGCAGACCTCAAATATTTTAGTTTTAAGCCTACTGCGGGAAAGCTATATTACTAGCTTAAGGGGTATATTATCTTCTTCTTCTATATTAACGACTATATACTTTTTTTTCCCTCAGAAGAAGCGTCTGAAGTATTTATACTATTAGTAGACCTCTAAAAGAAATATTATCTTAAGGGAGGTAAAGACTTATAGTAGTTCCTCAGTATTAAAGTTATTTAAGATTAAATAATATAATAGCTATAGTTTTCTTAAGTAGTTTATATTAAAAAGCTCCTTAAATATCTTATAAAATAAATATAGTATATTAAATAGTTTAATATTCCTCTCAGACCTAAAGAACTCCTCCTACAGTATAATTAAGCTTCCTACGTAGAGATTAAATACTACTAATAAGATATTAATTTTATTAATTATATTATAGTTATAATAAGACTAGATATTACTTATATAGTTAGCTGATTATTCCGTTTCAACTAGAACCCTAGAGATAACTACTAAGTTGAAACTAAGTGAATAATATAGTATTTCAGTAAAACTAAAGACTTCTACCTTAAGTTTAGCTGTAAGCTTAGTAATCTATAAGATAGCTTTATTATTACTATAGATACTAACTTTATAGATAATAGCGAGAATTGAAAAAACTTTCAAACTTATATAATATACCTCTTTAGTAGCCTTATAGTATAGTAAGCTAATAAATAAGATACTATTACTATCTTAATAACTAAAGTAGAACTTTTAACGCTATTATAAATAGTATAAGAAGGTATTTTCACTAGCCACCTTATTATTATACTTTAAGTAAACCTTACAATAAATACTTTTAGTAGAAGTAAGATATATAAGTTTTATCCAGCAATCTGAATCCAGTATAATAACTAGTAAATAATATATTTTATAACTACTAAAATAATATAATTATATATAAAGTTATAATATATTAATATCTACAATTACTAGTTATAGTAAGAAGCTTAATAAGAATATTTTAAAGTTAAGTATACACCTTTAGGAGACCTTATAGCTAATAACCTTATAAAACTTCTCTGAAACTGCTAGTTTAGTATTTTAATTACTTAAATTAATATAATAAACTAGTTAAACTGCCTGAAAATACAGTAAGAAGAGGAACTTTAAGAGAAGTTACTTATATTAACATTTAAAGATCTTAATAAAGCTCTTAACTACTAGTTAGAACTTATAGACCCTAATTCTAACTATAATATAGTTAAAAAAAAGCTTGGGGCGCTTAGGATACCTAAGATACCAGGAGGTATACTTAGTCTAGATAATAAGGGATACCTAAATAGCCTATAAATAACGGTACTTTTCCTACTATAGAGGTAGAGGTTTAATAAGGGTAATAAGGCTATAAAAGGAGTTTCTCACGAAATATAAATAGAGTATTTAAATTAGTATTATTCAAAAACGCTAACCTATAGGTATAGTCCTCGAGGCCAGAGGGGTATATTAGAAATAATATATTTAAGCAGTAGAGTTTACACTATTTAAGCTTCAGGCACTTATAGCGTCTCTATAAGCCTCGCCCCACTTAACTTAGTTAAAATAGAACCTTACGTAGTGCGTATAACTATATTTAGTTACAGATAATATACACTAGATTTTACCTCCTAATTATATATAATATATACCCTCCAGAGCCTGCTAGCTACAGATACCTAGCACTTAATACTAACTATAGCTAAATAGTATAGTAATTAGTAAGTAATTACCATACTATAGATCTAGAGCCTTACGTAGCACTATACACTATATAATATAGTAATAATACTAACTAATAACTAGAATACCACTTTATATTTATATAATAAGATTATATATAGTATATAATTATCCTGACGATTAAACTAATAACTAGTAAACTTCTTTTTACTTTTTACGTTTTAATAATAATATATTATATTTCTATATATAAGATAAAATTAGTAAAATAACCTATATTTTGTAACTAAATATTCTTTTAAATTCCTTTCTTTTATTCTAAGTAAGTATTACAGGCTAGCCCTATATAGAATATACTACAGAATATCCTACTTAAATACAGCCAGACAATAAGTAGATAACTTATTATTACATACTTTTTAACGAGGCCATAATATATAGCTTAATTAGTAGTATTGTTTATATACGTACGTATACGTATATATATACTGAAAGCTAAGATATTATTAGCTGTAACGCTATACCCCTATAGAGCCAGCTTTTCATATATAATAAGTCTACCCTATAGTTTAGAGTTTAATCTAAGTTATATATAAATTTATATATAGATTTATTCCCTAGCTTATAGTAACGTGTGCACTGGGGGTATATTACTTAAGCGCTCGGAAGCTCCCCCTACCGTGAGGCTACAACAGGCAGGTAGTGGAGCGTGGCGGGAGCGGGAGAGGGGAGGTAGTATTACAGGCCAGCCTTATATAGAATATACTACGGAACATCCTACTTAAGTGCAGCCAGATAATAAGTGGACGACTTATTATTATATACCTTTTAACGAGGCTATAATATATAGCTTAATTAGTAGTACTGTTTATATACGCACGTATTTATATATATATACTGAAGGCTGAAACGTTATTAGCTGTAACGCTATATCCCTATAGGGCTAGCTTTTTACAGTAAGTAACCTATTTCTCTATATAAATTATTATATTATTTATATTAATAAATCTCTCTAGAGTTTAGTTTAGAGATTCTATAGTGAAGGTATTAGTAAGGTTATTCTTACTATTAATTTACTATATCTTATAGAGTTCTTAATATTTATATAATTACCTTAAAGTTAAAATATTAATTATAAGCTTCTTCTTTTTTATATTATTAAGCTTTATAAGGTACTTATATAATAAGTATAAGTTAGTATAGATAATTATAGAGATTAAAGGAAGGTTATAATACGTTATAATCTTTCACAAAAATATAGTAATAATATATATAAACCTTATATTAGTAACTATAATATAAATCTCTAAAATAAGTATAATTTTAGTTACTTTTTTACTTTCAGTTCAAAAGTAATAGATTAGATTACTTTAGATTATAAATTTATCTTTACTAATAGCTATTTCTTAGCTTAAGATTATTATGAATTCTAGTTAAGATAATAGGTTATTATTATTAATAAAGAAACTATTTATAAAAATAAAGAGATATATTTTATAGAGGTTAAGAGAGATAAAAGTTAACTTTTAATTTAAATATTCTATTTACTATTTAATATACTTATTAAAAGTAGTAGTATTATTACTGGAAGGTTATTATTATTATACTGTATACGAGAGGTCAAAGAATACATTAGGCTAGGAAATTAAAATTATATATACTTTATATATATATTATTTAATATAGCTTTTTCTAAGTATCGTAGAGTTTATAAAGATATTAATAATAGTAAGCTTATAATCTTAGTTATTCTACTTAAAATGAAGGTTTTTACCTTAGAGGGAGAGTATACTACTATTAAATATAAGTAATATTAACTTTATAAGGAAGATTTTAAATTTTATTATATAGAGGATTGTTATTAGTTCCTTATCCTCTTATTAAATAAAAGTAATATTAGAAAGACTGAAAGTATTATTAGTTTATATACTAATTACACTAAATACCGTATTGTTAAGTTGCGATATAAGAAGGTAGAAGTTATAAATAGATATTAATATATATAACTATTCTTTATAATACTTTAAATATATTATCTATTAGTAAGTACCAGCCTCAGCTAAACTATAAAGTAGTTTAATAATTATTTCTATAGATTCTAGAAGATATAAACTTTTAAGATAAATAGGTAACTTAGCTATAATATATCTTATAAATTTAATTTTAGTCTAAATATAAATTTCAATAATATCTTTTAACTAGAGGAAGAAACCTTCTTCTTTTATTAATATAGAGGTAATAGCTATAATTAATCTTTAGCTACTTCTCTAAATTATAAAAAACTAAATAAGAATTATAAACTTCCTATTATCTCTAAAACCTTAGATTATAAGTTTTAATTTCTTATATATTTAGTTACTATCCTTATTCTTAACTTTATTAATAATTAAGACTTAAAGATAATATAGTCCTTATAGAGAATAGAATTTTACTAAATAAACTTAACTATATTATTATTAATAATATTTTCCACTTCCTTCTTTATAGACTTTTTAAAGGGAAGGCTAAAAGTAGTAATAATTTCTTTTTAATAGAGAAATCTAGAGAGTATTAAGTTAGCTTCTTCCTTAGCTATAAGGAAAACTATAAATTAATCTTTTTAGTTACCTTCTTATTAAAAAATATTCTCCCAGTTAAATATAATCTTTATAGGTTTAAGGAATAACTTTATATTTCTTGAATATTTAGTATACTTACTTTTATTAAAGGGTAGTAGTATATTACTTTTAATATAAAGAGGGAGGATATTGTTATTTTTTAGTATCTCTAGAATATTAAGAGATTTAAGGATAATAAGAAATAAGATTAAAGTAGATAAAGCTTCTTAAGAGGAGTCTTCAGTCCTATTAATATTACTATTACTATACTTATAGTAGAAGGATTTTTATATTTCTATTAGGATATAGTATTAAGGAGGAATATTATTACTCTTATAATATATTCTTATAATAGTTAAGTAGGATTCTTAAGAACTATAAGGAAAGTTAATAATATATATCTTACTATAAGTAGTAAGTAGGTAGAAAGAACCCTACTAACTTTTGTTTTCCCGCTATATATATATAAGAAACTATAGTAGGGGACTTATAACTTATAATATATTAATATTATAAATAGCTGTAGTAATATTAATAATTCTTTTTATATACTTATAGTAGATAGCTTTAGTTACTATTTAGACTACTTACGTCCGTGAGACTATCTTTAGAGATAGAATAGAGTTCTTAGTAAGCTAGAGGTAAGCTTTAAAGATAAGAAGTATAAATATAAGACTATTTAGGTTAATAATATTATTTATTAACTTATAAGTAGTCTGGAGGTAATATTCTTATAATATTAATAGATATTCTTAGTAGTAGATTTTATATATATAATAAAAGTGTTATAGGCTATGCCTGGATGTCCAGTTAGGGTTGTGCCTAGGTATCTAAAGCTAACCCCCTCGCCTGGGTGGGGCCCCAGTGGGCCTTATATAACACTATATACGCAGACTTTTCTATATACTTATAAAAGCTTCTCTTTTACTTTTTAGTTCTGAATAAATAGTATTTTACGCTACTTTCTAGTTAAATAAACCTAGGTTCAGCTTTTTATATATTTAGAATTTAGTTTTATTTACTATATAGATAATACTAGGTAGAATATAGCTTCCCACTAGTTAAGTATATAATTTAGTTAAGTGTAGCTTCTAGGATATAATACTATATAATAAGTATTTAATTAACTAATATAAAGAATAATAGGGGATACTAAAACCCCCCAGGATACCTCTATAGGTAGTAACTCTGTAAGTAAATTACTTTAGTAGTAAATATAGTATATCTTAAGCTTCCTCTCCTAGAGGATTAATAAGCTTTTATATAATTTAGTAAGATAAGATACTATAGTAAGTAGTGACCTCCAGGTAGTTACTATAATAGATACTTCTAACTTACACTAAGGTATTTTAGTAACTTCTAGAATAATATTTTTTAGGATAATAGCCTTTAGAGTTAATAATACTATTATATTTCTATTAGTAGCTAACTACTAGAGTGAGTTTCTTTCCCTACTCCTAAAGGTTTTAGATAAATAGAAAGAATATTAAGTGTAAATCTAATAGAGAAAAGCTAAACTTAAGATTAACTATTATTTCTTTAATAATAATTAGAAATACTAGTATTTAATTTACTTCTACTTAGACTCTAGTCTTCAGTAGGTAGTTAAAATCTTCTATATAATAGGAGAGCTAGAGAACTTCTATAATCTAAATAATTTTATAAGTTATCTAGATAGAATTTACCTAGATCCTAATAGTTAGCTTCATATTATTACCTAGCTGTAAAATTTCAGACAGAAGGAAAATAAATATCTAACTACTTTTCTATTTTAATCTAAAAAGATTTTAGCTAATATTAGAAAGTATATATAGCTAAATATAATCTAGATTTCCCTACTAGAAGCTATCTTATTTTCCTACTTTAAGAAGCTACTTATTATAGTAAACCTTTCTATAGAGTATAGATTCTAATTATCTAAAATTCAGAATATAGTTTAGAAGCTTAAGTATATAAAACGAATATTAGTCTACTACTAACTGCCTCACTAGAAACTTACTATTTATAATATAGAGGGTAATATTATAATAATAAAAGTAGTTAAGAAGTAATAATAATACTGAAGCTCTAATAGCTTCTCTTCTGCCCCTAAGAAGTATTCTAAAAATTACTAAGATATCTACTGATATTTTAGTTATAGTAAGAAAAGCTATACATATAGAAACTATATAGTATAAGAGAATAAGAAAGCTAGTGTGAAGGTTATAAAAGCTATAGCTACTCCAGATTATACTAGAGATAATGAGGGGGATAGTATTTTCCCACTTAATAATAGTAAAAACTTAGGAAAAAAGTAACTTTAGAGTAAAGTTAGGCTCTAAAGGTAATAAAAATAAAAATAATAGCATAGGGAAAATAATAGGAAAAGAAACAGATAAGTAACTAATAGTTAGCTACTATTTAGACTACAATTAATAAAAGTTATTTTATTAATATACTTATTAATATAGGCAATAATATTTATACTATTATTAATATCTTCCTTATAAAGAAACTTTACCTCCCACTAGTTAATAAATTAAAGAAATAAATAAGGAGATATACTATGAGGTTATTACTCAGTAGTATCCAGAAAATAGTTATTATAATTTTAAAAGTTAGTAGTTATATATAGAAGATTTATATTTATATTATAGAGAGCTTTTAGTTACTTTTATATTTTAGGTAGCTATAGATAGAGGATAATTATATTATCTAGAATACTAAGGCTTAATAGATAACTTACAGAAAAAGTGGTATAATAGTATATCTAGAATATTAGAATAAGTTAGTATAACTTAAAGAGATCTAGTCAGCCTACCTACTTAATACTAATTCGTTTATATTTATCTGTTAATAAGCTATATAGTATACTAGTAAGATACTAAGCTCCTACTAGATTATATCTATTAGTCTGGTAGATATTAAGAAAATATTAGCTTTAAAAGTAGAGGTAAACCTAAGGAATTATAAAAGAATTCCTTTTTATTTAGATTTAGTATACTAGCTACTTTCCAGCTAACTAGAGATAAATTATTATATCCTATTAAGTTTTAATAATAAGGAATAGAAACTAGACTTTCTATAGAGATCCCTCTGTAATATATTATAAAAGAAACTTCTAGTATTTAAGAAAATTCCAGAGGATTTACTTAATAAAGAATTTATTAAAGTGAATAGCTTCTCTATAGATATTCCAGTTCTCTTTATAAAGAAGCTAGGCAGAGGAATATACTTCTATATAAATTATAGAGCCTTTAATATAATTCAAAAAAGACTATTACCTACTACTTTTGATATTAGAAACCCTCTAAAGGGTTACTACTATTAACTAATATATTAAACTTTATATTATTACTATATTCTATAAGATTAGAATTAATAAAGTGTTTTAGTAGACAATAGTTTTTTAGATATACTATAGTTTCTTTAAATAGATAGTATATTCTTTAGATTTACTAATATTCCCACTATAGGTTAATAATATATTAATAATTACCTATAATAGTTTCTAGATAATGTTATTATAGTATACATT
This sequence comes from Colletotrichum lindemuthianum, assembly GCA_001693025.2. Classification (NCBI taxonomy): domain Eukaryota; kingdom Fungi; phylum Ascomycota; class Sordariomycetes; order Glomerellales; family Glomerellaceae; genus Colletotrichum; species Colletotrichum lindemuthianum. The sequence continues at coordinate 58,778 of MASP02000159.1, read as the reverse complement.
AATAATATTCTTATTTATATTAGTAGCTTATAAAAGAAGTATAAAAAGAAGGTCTACTAGATACTTAGCTACCTTACTAATATAAACTTTAAGTTAGATCCTAAGAAATATAAATTCTTAGTTACTATAATTAAATATATTAAGTTTATTATATTAGCTAGAAAGAGCTTTTTTTTCAATTTTAAGAAATTAGAGACTATTACTAACTAGCTTCCCTCTAGCTTACTAAAAAATATCTATAGTTTCCTTAAATTTATAAACTACTAAAACATCTTTAGATTTCAGTATAATATTATTATAAAGCTTTTAGACTGCCTAACTAAGAAGTTAGTTTTCTTTAACTGGAGACTGAAGTAGCAGGAGGCTTTCATTATACTAAAATAACTTTTCACTATAAAATTAATTCTGCAGATATTTAATCCTAATATTTTAATAATAATAAAGACAGACTATTTAGAGTATACTCTAGGAAATATATTAACTTAAGATAATAAGATTAGAGTGAAGTATTTAATAGCTTTCTACTCCTAACTAATACCTAGCTTCTATAAAGTTTAATTACCTAATTTATAATAAGGAGCTTCTTATAATACTAACCTATTTCTAAGTATGAAGAATAAAGCTATAAAGTATTAAGAAGTTTAAAATCCTTACTAATTATAAAGATCTTAAATATTTTATAAAGAAATAATAGCTAATAGAGAGGTAAAACTAGTAAGTAGAGAGATTATCTCAATATAAATTTTACTTTAAGTATTACCTAGATATCTAGATAATAGTCTCTAATATTGTCTCTTAAAGGAAACAGAATATCTCTAAAAAGTAAAATAATAAGAAGTAATAAAAATAAATAATATAGATTATTCCAGATACTACTATTTCTATAGAGCCTCAAGTAGGATATATAAATATTACCAATATTTAGGTTTTTAAAAGAAAACTAAACCTATAAGAAATATAAAATTATACTACTAAAAGTTACTCCTTATACTAACGGATCTTTATAGTAATTCAGTAGGAGAAATATAACTTTCTCTCTAACTTTTATATTAAGATTCAGATTACTAAATATATTATTAATATACTAAGATAGTTTATTTTTAGAGAGAGGCTTTAGATACTAAGTATTCAAGAAAGTAATAGCCTCTTTAATAAGTTTAGAATTAGACTAATATAGAAGTTATATAACTCCTCCTCTATAGGCTATTTAGAGTATAATAATATACTGAAGCTTATAAGCTGATAGTTCTATTAGCTTAAATAGTTATAAAGTATCTACTAATTTATATATAACTATAATATATATAGAGGTATTTATATCTAGAGGTAAGCTAAGAAGGAATTTCTAAAGTTTCTACTAGTATTTAACTAATTATATTCTAATCTATTAATAAACTTTATTACTTACTTACCCCCTCTAAAAAGATAAAATAGGTATTACTTCTAGCGTATTATTAATTAACTAGGTAAAATTCTTATATTAGAGGAGATAGATATAATAGAAGTAAAAGTATATATTTAGTAATTTCTTAGTTATTACTATAAGTTCTATAGAATACTATACTCTATTATAAATAGTAGAGGATCTAACTAAATAAGTTACTTCTGGAAGGAGTTCTATAGATTAATAAGTATTATATATCTATTAAGTATTAATTACTATTTATAGACTAATAGGATTACAGAATAATATAACTAGAAGATCTAAGTAGTTTTAAGGATATTTACTTACTAGCTTTAGGATAACTAAGGTAACCTACTATTTATTATATAGTTAGCCTTCTGTAACTAATAGTATAGTATAATAGAGACTATATTTTTCTTTATAGATTATAGATATTATATTAACCCTATTTTAGTTACTAATGAGTATATAGAACTATCTAGTAGTAGTGAGGCTATAGCTTACTAGCTAGTTAAGAGGATATAGTTAGTAATAATATATATTTATATAGATATAGTTTCTATTTAGTAGAAGTTAGAAACTTAGGTAAATAAGATCTAGTCTCCTGCAGATTAACATTAAGTAAGTAATAAGATATAGTTAATTATATCTAGCTATAAGTTACTGAAGCTAAGTTAAAAGCTAGTCTAGCTATATTATAAGTATATAGTAGTAAGAATCCTCTTACTGTATATTATAAAACTAGATACTCTAAAGTCTATTTACCTATAATTCTAGATAGATTTACTCTAGAGAGTTACTATTAATCTACTACTTAGGTAGATTATAGTTAATAGCTAGCTACTATAATTAGTGGATAATAATAGGGGGGCTAAATAGCTAGTTAAAAGTATTCTAACTATAAGGATATATTAGGTGGAGAGAGAATATTAATAAGAGGTTCTTATTAAATAAGAAGAATATATAAACTCTATATAGAAACTTATTAATACTATTATAGATATAGTAGCTTTAGAGTAATATAAAGTAATATATAGGCTAATTATAGATAATAATAGAGATCGAGCTTATAGTTTCTAATTAGGTAGCAGCTAGAGAGGAGGGAAGTAATATTATAGACTATATCTAGATATCTAGTTAGAGTTATATTTAGATATTTAAAGCTAACCCTCTCGTCTGGATAGGGCTTTAGTAGGCTCTATATAGTATTATATATACAGACTTTTCCACATACTCATGAAGGCTTCTCTTTTACTGCTTAGTTCTAAATAAATAGTATTTTATACCACCTTCTGGTTAAATAAGCTTAAGTCTAACCCTTCATAAAAAGAGAGTATAGTAATATTCTATCTTACTAATACTATTGTAAACTTTAATAAATATAATTCTAATAGTTAAATCTATTATTTTAGCTTCTAAATAGAAGTTTTCAGATTAGAAGTTTATTTTAGTATTAGTAGAGATAAGATTAGATAGACTTAAATAAATATTAATTTAATAAACTTTACAAGCTTTCTATATTAATCTTACTTAAATATTAAGTAGGAATTAAGTAGTATTAAAAACTATAGTTATATTAATAATATAGAGAATAAAGTAGTTACCCTTAAAGTAAAAAATATTAATAATAACTTTAAAGTTAAAATTGGTTTTTTATTATAGAAGGTAAATCTAAATTAAAAGGAGGTAACACTATATATTTAGTATTAATAGCAGTATTTTTTAAAAGCTATAAGAACTTCTTAATTAATTAAATATTGAAATAGGCTATGGCTGAGAGGGCCCATCTGGACTAAAACCAACTAACCACCCCCAGCCATGAAACCTGAGAGAAGCAAAAACAGATGGAAAATATTAGAAAAGTATTTTAAAACCGTAGAATTGCATTCGCAGATCTACGGTCCAAAAGCTAAGCTGATCTGAATAGTAGGTCTTGGATTCTGGAGAGAAGAGAAGTTGATTCTTTCTATCTGTCTGTGATGAACCTGGCTATTTATGCTTGTGAGGCTACTTGTGTTACGTAAATAGGCCTGTTTACAGGCCCAACCCCATCATAATATCCAGCTTTATAAAAGACTTCTTAGAGATATATAACAGATAGATATCTAAAGTAATAATAAAGTCTCTAGATTTTAATCTCTGTTAGATATAAGGAAGTAAATATCTATTTCTTATCTAATAATATCTATAAGTATCTCTATTTATATATAATTAAGATAACCTTCTTATTTTAATATAATTAGTTATAAATATTATTAAAAATAATACTTAGGTAATTTATATTAGTAAGATATAATAGAAATAAAGTTTTATGAGGAATTATATAGAATATTATTATACTAAGTAGCGTAAGAATATTAACTATACTTGTTGTTTTTATTAATTTACCTTCTCTAAAATAAATAGATATTAATCCTCCTCTAGAAGGCTTTAAGAAAATAGAGGAAAGGATAGTTTATTTCAGAATATTAAACTGAAAGTAGCTAGTTATAAAGTAGCTAGTAGTATCTAAGTTAGGTAAAATCCCTTAGAAAACTATATCTAAACAGTATTCTTTAAGGATAAATATAGATACTAAAGTAGTAATCTCCTTAGTTATATTATCTTTTTTTATTAGAATATAGATTATTACTTAATTCTCAAAACTGCTTATAATTTCTTAACTATCTAGAAGTATAGATTATTCTGTAAAGTAAGAAGTTATAAGGTTATTTAAAGAGTTACTTAAAAGATTAAATACCTCAGATTAATCTTTAAGCTAATAATCGTAAGAGTAATATCTTACTATGTTATCTTTAATAGTAGTCTTATACCTATCTCTAAAGGTATTATTTAAGTTTTCTACTTCCTTATACTAAATAAGGAAATAATAATAAATAGATATTAATATATTTACTATATAGAAGTTAGATTTATATTAGTTATAGAAATCTCTTCTCTCCTTAAGAGAATATCTAATTAACTAGTAACCAGATTTACTATATATATAGTATTTCTTATTAGACTAGCTATATAGAGTAATAGGAATTAAGTAATATCCTCCTCTAATCAATACCTAGAAGTATTCTCTATAACTATATTTATATCCTAAGTAAAAGCTTTAAAATAATTTATATATCCAGTTAGTTTAATATTAATTTATATTAATTAATAAGAATTCCTTAGAGTTTTGAGTATCTTTAAGTATATATTAGAATATTATAAGAGAGAAGCTTATAGTAATACTAACTATAGATTGTAATTAGTTATAGACTCTCTAGTATATTACTATAAGGCTCAAGAAGGCTAACTAGTATTCTAATATCCCTTAGTATATACTTAATAGGTAGTTTTAGAGGCTGAGATTAGTATACTATCTAAGAGGAAAGATTCTCTAAATATATATTAGCTTAATAAAAAGGATTTTAAGTACCTTCTTTTTTATCTTATCTAAACTATCTATAATAATAATTCTAACTATTATATTATATTAGTCAGTAAGGTAGACCTATTAATTTTAATCACTTTTTAAATAGTTCTTAATATAGTAAGCTATATTATAAAATATTATAGAATTAAGGGGACTACTAAGATAGTTAAATTAATATTTAAAAACTTAATCTTTCAGTATAATTAAGAAGACTTTAGCCTATATATAGTTAAATATATCTAACTTTAGATAATAATCTCTAACAATATAGATTTTTAATTTTAAAGATATTATAAAAAGCTTCTTTATACTTTATCTTAAAGTTATATATCTTTATGAGATTAGTTATATTCTTAATTATTAGTATATTAAGAGAGAGAGATCTAGTCTCTTAGTAGTTATTTATAAAGTTAATATATAGTAGGGAAGCTACAGAGGGTAAAGTAAGAGATTTACACTATTAATTCTAGTTATAAGGAGGTTATTAGCTTTATTAATCTTAAAAGTCTTATTATTTAAGTTATCCTTATTAGTTAGAAGTTATATTTATTACTCATAATAGTAGATTAACTATAAATCTCTCTATTTATTAAGATACTCTTCAGAATTAATTCCTCAAGGTAGCTAGATAAATATTAAGTCTTATAAGATCTTACTAAGTTATTTTGTATTACTACTTCTAGATAGTAGGATATATCGACTTAATAAAAGTAATATTATTAAGGAAGCCTAGTTAGTTGTTAATAAGTAGTTTAGATTCTAGAATTTTATAACTATTTCTTAGATTTCTTCCTCAGTTTATAGAATAAACTTATCTTACCTTATTAAATTGAGAAAGACTTAGTAAATTCACTTACCTTTTATATTAACTTTAATACGATAGATAAGGAGAATATTCTATAAGTACTAGGGAACTTATTTGTCTGTAGTAACTTATACCTCCTCTAGTTACTCCTTAAAACTATCTTGAAAGAGATTCAGAAGGTTTCTACTAAAAAGGTAATTATATATATATATTAATGTAATCCACACTATCCAATTATTAGCTTAATTAGAATTATATTTTATAACAAAATTAGAAGCTTTTTATTTACTATAAATCTTACTATTAAGAAGGAGCTTTAGTTTTATATTACGACCTGTTTGAACTATAGGATTAAGAGACGCCCCGCAGGATGCCGGGCAGTTACAGGATCTTTGTATATAAGATAATATAGGAATAATAAGGGCTCCACTCAGTATAGAAGAATTATAGTATAAATTATATAGAGATAATAATAAGGTAATTACTCTATATATATAAGAGTGATCAGCAATTAATCACTAGTAAGTAGTAATTAGTAATTACTATACTAAAAATTAGGATTTATATATAAAATAAGCTTAAATTCAGTGAGAGTTAGACATTTATAGCTTTTCAATAATTATCTTTGTAATTATCTTTAGATATTTCCAGCTTTATCCCTCAATCCTCTTATGAAACTCATATCTAATTACTATAAATACTAAAGACCTAATTTTATTAATATTATAATAATATTATTATCTATATATTATAATCTTAACTTATTACTAATAGATTTACTTCTGCTAAATCTAAAGCTAACTATAATACTTTAATTACTTCTATTTAGTAAGTTAGTTTTATAATACTTACTTAATAGTATTTAGGAAAGAATATTATTATATCTACTAAATTCTAAACTCTTTTTATTTTTTCTAGTTTTCAGGAAATACTCTCTAAAAGTAAATAACCTATTAAGCTTCTAAACTAGGAAATAAAAGATATTAAACCCTCTAGTAATAAAGAGGATAATATTACTAAGCTTATAAATTAACTTTAAAAAACTAATAGAAATATAGCTAAAATATAGGAGATTATTAATAGTAATATTTTAGAAGTTACCTAACTCTAGTAGAATCTCTATAATAATCTAGATTAGTAGTAACTTCTCACTCTTTAGTAGAAAGTTCATATCCTTTATATTACTATTAATATTATCCAGACTCTAGTTAAGTTACATAAGAAACTTTAACTTAACTTACTATAGATTTTTAATAGAACTTCTAGATATTTTAAGGGATTTCTTACTTAAGTTTAAACTTATTATTAGTTTTATAATTTTAGTGTGAAGAATAAAGCTAAGTAAGTTATTTACACTACTTTATTCCTTAAGGAAAAAGCTTTTATATAGTCTAAACTTTATCTTACTAACTTCCTTACTTATAGATAAAATAATCTTGAATTAGAAATTCAGAGTATCTTTACAAGCTACTATAACTTTGAAAATATTTTAATTTTACTATTCTAAAAACTAAATAATTAATAACAGTATAAATAAAATCTAGTAGTTTTTAAATAGAAATATATAACTATATACTATATAGCTAAATTTAGATATATCTATACTAAACTTAACTATACTAATAATATTAAAATCCTTATATGCTACTAAAGACTAAAAGAAGATATTAAAGATAAACTTATTAAATAAAATAAACTTAGTAACTTTATTATATATATAGAACTTACTATTAACATTAATAACTAACTATTCAAATACTACTATGAGAAAGATAAAGAGTAATAACCTTAATAACCTAATAATAGATATAAATACTAAAAACTACTATATAACTACTAAAACTAATATAATAATTAGAAAACTAGATAATAATTCACCCTATAAACAAATATATCTTACAGCTACTATAGTGAACCTATAGACCTCACTACTAAAGCTACTACTAAAGATAATAAATAATAAGATTTCTAATATTATAATTATAATAAACTAGAATATATAGCTAAAAACTACTACTTATCTCAATATTAGTAATAAGGATAATAATTTCAGCTACTATCTAAATAAACCTAATAAGTCAATATTACTAAGAAAGAAATACTTTATATCTCTCTAACCTAAAGAGTTTACTTTAATAATATTTATATTATATACTAAGGATCTAAGAATAATATAGAATAGTATCTTAAAAGTCCTTCTAGATAATCAGAATACTATACTAAGAAGATATTAGTAATAGCTATATTAAGAAAGAAGAAGATTTTACACTAATCTCTAAGTAAGACTAAGTATAAGAAAATAAAATAGTAATTCTATAGTTATAAGTAGCTAAGAGAGAACTTTACCATAGAATTAGTTAAATACCTAATAGATAACTTCTATAGAGAATCTAATATTAAATTCAGTAGAAAACTAATACTAGAAGAAACCTATTTCTTACTTAAATTCTCATATAACTACTTAAAGTAAATAATAAAATACTAATAAAACCCCTCACTATAGTTAAAATATAATAAACTAAAATATAAAGTCAGGAAATAACTTAATAATCTCTACCAGTAAGGATATATTAAAGTTGGCCTAGAAATCTATATTAACTTAAGTAATCTAGTTAAGTTAATTAATCATAATACTAAATTAGGCAATAATATTATTATAAACTTAGGATTCTCTATTTTATAGTAACTACATAGTAATAAAAGTAAGTAACTTAAGATTAAAAAGATTCACTTAACTTAAAATAAATAATTTATTATATTCTATAGAACTACAGATAACTAGACTCTAAACTACTTTAAATTAATCCTCTATAATATAGACTATAAACTTTTATAAACTAATTATCTAACTTACTAAACTATTTTTTAGGTATATTATATATAAGATAATTATATATTACATCTTAGTAATAAATTTAATAGATAATTCTTCCTATAATAATTTGAAAATAATTTTACTCTAAATGTATATTTTATTATAAATCTACTATTTTAAAAACTTCAGTATTTTAATAAAACCTATTTTATAATATTCGCACTTAGCGAAAACTACCCTATAGTATACATAAATAATATTATTAGTAAATAGATAGATTATAAATCAAACTACTATATAATCTATTATATTAATAAAGTAAGAGAATAGTATTATTAACATAATAAACTTTAGAAATACGATACTAAAGATAGACCTATACTACTAATACTAAGATACAGAAAATTAATATTAAGTAAGATACTTGAAGAAGGAAGGATTATAACTTACTATTAAGAAGATAGAATAATATGAAAAAAGAAGTACTATAAGTAGTTAAAAAGTAGACTTACTTACTAAGTAAAAATAGATAAAAGTATTTCAGATAAGATCCTTATACCTAATAATAGTAGAATATAATAATAAATACCTTTACTTTAATATTATAGTAAATAGATATAAAATATAAACCCTAATTAATTACAATACTTAAGGAAACTTTTTATTACTATAAGTAGTAAATAAATAATAAATCCTATAGATAATAAAAGCTAAACTATACTAACTATATACTATTAACAGAGAAAATATTAAATATAGTAGAGATGCTGTTAATTTAGAGACTATATACCTCCCTTTAAATTACTATAACTAGAAGGAAAACTATATCTTTAATATAATAGAGATAAGTAATTAAGAAGGTATCTTAGGAATCCTATAGTTAGAAAAGAATATCTTATAGATAGATTAGAAAACTAAATAACTCTAATAGAAGGATTTAGTTTCTAAAAACTCTCTAGATAATAAGATTCTATTTAAATTAGATATTACTCTAAAAGTATAAAGATTTATTTTCTACTTTAGAACTAAGAATATAGCAGTTTAAATATTAAATATTATAGTAGTAAGGATTAATAATAAGATAGATTAACTTTAGACTATTTCTAATAAATATTAAATTTATAAAATATTCCTTACAGAAAAACCTAAGACTAAACTACTGAAATATAGAAACTCTAATTATAAAATCCTTTTAAAAAGGAAACGAAATCTAGATTTAATAAAATCTATAGACTTAATTAAATAGAAATAGAAATATTTGATAAATATATTAATAAACACTTCAAGAAAAATTATATTAAATCTCCGATATTACTAGCAGGAAGCTTAGTCTATTTATACTTAAAAAACGTAAGTTATAGCTTTATATTAATTATTAATAACTTAATCATATAACAAATAAGAACTAATACCTATTACTACTAGTATTAAAACTATAAGACTAATTTTATAAAGCTAATTAATTCATAACTTTCAACCTTAAAGGAGCTTATAATCTAATCTGAATCAAAAAAAAGTAAGGAATAAAAAACTACTTTCAGGATAAAAAAAAGATTTTATAAATACTTTATAATACTTTTCAGACTTACTAATATACCTATAATATTCTAATCTATAATTAACTATATATTATATAAATAGTTAGATATCCTTTATATAGTATATCTTAATAATATCCTTATTTACTTAAGAATACTTAAAAAATATAAGGAATATATTTCTAAAATACTTTAGAAACTTCAGTAAGCTAAACTACTAGTTAAACTAGAAACAAACAGATTTTATATATAATAAGTAGAATATTTAGAATCTACTATTATATTAAATATCCTTAAGATATTAACTAAGAAGATCCAGGTAGTTAAGAATTAATCTAAGCTAATAAATATTAAGAAAATCTAAGCTTTCCTCAGATTCGCTAACTTTTACTAAAGATTCCTTAAAAGTATATAAAGAAAATAATCCCACTTACTAAACTTATATAAAAAGATACTAAGTTTAATTAAACTAACAGATAAAAAGATATATTTTAGAATATTAAGAACTAGATTATCTTAGAACTATCATAAACTACACCTAGATATCCAGCTAGAGTTATACCTAGGTATCTAAAGCTAACCCCCTCACCCAGATAAAGCCCCAGTAGGCTCTATATAGCACTATATATATAGACTTTTCCATATACTTATAAAAGCTTCTCTTTTACTCCTTAGTTCTAAATAATCAGTATTTTATATTATCTTCTAGTTAAATAAACTTAGATCTAGCTCTTTGTATATTTAGAACTTAGTTTTCTTTACTATTCAGATAATACTAGATAGAGTATAGCTTCCTAGTAATTAAGTATATAATCTAGTTAAATATAACTTCAAGAATATAATACTATATAATAGGTTACTAACTAACTAATATAAATAATAATAGAAAATATTAAAGCTCTCCAGGATATCCCTACAGATAGTAACTTTATAAGTAAACTACTTTAGTAATAATTATAGTATACTTTAAATTCTCTCTACTAGAGGATTAATAAACTTTTATATAAATTAGGAAGATAAGATACTATAGTAAATAGTAACCTCCAGGTAGCTACTATAATAAATACCTCTAACTTACACCAAGATACTCTAGTAACCTCCAGAATAATATCTATTAGAATAATAACCTTTAAAGTTAATAATATTACTATACTCCCACTAATAGCTAACTACTAAAAAAAACGTCTTCCCCTACCCCTAAAGTTTTTAAATAAGCAAAAAGAATATTAAGTTTAAACCTAATAGATAAAAACTAAACTTAAGATTAACTACTACTTCTTTAATAATAATTAGGAATACTAGTGTCTAATTTACTCTTACTTAAACTCCAGTCCGTAACAGATAGTTAAAACCTTCTATATAGTAAGAAAACTAGAAGATTCCTATAATCTAAATAATTTTATAAGTTACTTAAATAGAACTTACCTAAATCCTAATAACTAGCCTCACACTATTACCTAACTATAGAATCTTAAATAGACGGAAAATAAATATCTAACTATTTTTCTACTTTAATTTAAAAAACACTTTAGCTAATATTAAAAGATATATATAATTAGATATAGTCTAGATCTCCCTACTAAAAGCTACTTTACTCTCCCACTTTAAAAAGCTACTTATTATAATAGACCTTCCTATAGAATATAGATCCTAATTATCTAAAGTTTAGAATATAACTTAGAAGCTTAAATATATAAAAAGAATATTAGTCTACTACTAACTACCTTACTAAAATTCTACTACTTATAAAATAGAAAGTAATATTATAATAATAGAAGTAATTAAGAAGCAACAATAACACTAAAGCTCTAGTAACTCCTCCTCTACCCCTAAAGTATATTCTAAAAACTACTAAGATACTCACTAATATTTTAAATATAGTAAGAAAAACTATATAAATAGAAACTATATAATATAAGATAATAAGAAAACTAATATAAAAATTATAAAAACTATAGCCACTCTAAATTACACTAAAAATAACTAGAGAGATAGTCTTTCCCCACTTAGTAATAGTAAGAACTTAAGAAAAAAGTAACTCTAAAATAAAGCTAGACTCTAAAGCTAACAGAAATAGAAATAATAAAATAAAGAAAGTAATAAGACAAAGAATAAATCAGTAACTAATAATCAGCTACTATTTAAACTAAAATTAATAGAGATTACTTTATTAATATACTTATTGATATAAACTATAATATCTCTATTATTATTAATATCCTCCTTCTAAAGAAACTTTACCTCCCGCTAGTGAATGAGTTAAAAAGATAGATAAGGGAATATACTACTAAGCTATTATTCAGTAATACCTAAAAAGTAACTATCCTAACTTTAGAAGTTAGTAACTATATATAGAAGATCTATATCTATATTATAGAGAACCTATAACTATTCTTATATTTCAGGTAGCTATAAATAGAGGATAATTATATTATTTATAATACTAAAATCTAATAGATAGCCTACAGAAAGAATAATATAATAATATACCTAAAATATTAAGATAAATTAGTATAGCTTAAAGAAATCCAGTTAGCTGAACTACTTAATACTAACTTATTTATATTTATCTATTAATATACTATACAGTATACTAGTAAGATACTAAACTCCTACTAAATTTTATCTATTAGTTTAGTAAATATGAAGAAAACATTAACTTTAAAAATAGAGGTAAATGTAAGGAATTCTATTCCTGCAAATATCTTAAAAGAATTCCTAGATTCTTTCTATCTAAATTTAGTATACTAACTACCCCCCAGTTAACTAGAGATAGATTACTATATCCTATTATTCTCTAATAATTAAGAATAGAAACTAAATTTCCTATAGAGATTCCTCTATAATATATTATAGAAGAAACTTTTAATATTTAAGAAAACTCTAGAGGATTTATTTATAAAGGGCTGGATCTAGGTTTATTTAACTGAAAGGTAGCGTCAAATACTATTTATTTAGAATTAAGAAGTAAAAGAGAAGCTTTCATAAGTGTATAGAAAGGTCTGTATATATAATACTATATAGAGCCTACTGAGGCTCCACTTAGGCGAGGGAGTTAACTTTAAATACCTAGATATAGCTTTAGCTGGATATCTAGATATAATCTATAATATTACCTCCCTCCTCCCTAGCTACTATTTAGTTAGAAGCTATAGACTGGGTCTCTATTATTATCTGTAATTAGCTTATATATTATTTTATACTATTTTAATACTACTATATCTATAATAATATTAATAGGTTTCTATATAGAGTTTATATATTCTTCCTATTTAACTAAAGCTTCTTATTAATATTCTCTCTCTACTTAGTATATCCTTACAGTAAGAATATTTTTAACTAGCTATTTAGCCTCTCTATTATTATCTACTAATAGTAGTAGCTAACTATTAACTATAATCTACCTAAATAGTAGATTAGTAGTAATCCTCTAGAGTAAATCTATATAAAACTATAAGTAAATAGACTCTAGAGTATTAAGTTTTATAATATATAGTAAAAAGATTTTTACTATTATATATTTATAATATAGTTAGGTTAGCTTTTAGTTTAACTTCAGTAACTTATAGTTAGATATATTGAATTATATTTTATTACTAACTTAATATTAACCTATAGGGGACTGGATTTTATTTACCTAGGTTTCTAATTTCTACTAGATAGTAACTATCTTTATATAGATATATATTATTACTAACTATATTCTCTTAACTAACTAGTAAGTAGTATTCTTACTACTAGTAGGTAGTTCTATATACTTCTCAGTAATTAGAATAAAGTTAATATAATATTTATAATCTTTAAAGAAAAATATAGTCTTTATTGTATTATACTACTAGTTATAGAAAGCTAGTTATATAATAAATAGTAGGTTATTTTAGTTATTCTGGAATTAGTAGGTAAATATCCTTAAAACTACCTAGATCTCCTAATTATATTATTCTGTAATCTTATTAGTCCGTAGGTAGTAACTAGTACTTAATAAGTATATAACATTTCTTAATCTATAGAATTCTTTCTAGAAGTAACTTACTTAGTTAGATTCTCTATTATTTATAATAGAATATAGTATTCTATAAAGTCTGTAGTGGTAATTAAGAAACTATTAGATATATACCTCTATCTCTATTAGATTTATTTCCTCTAATATAAGGACCTTATATAGTTAATTAATAATAATCTAGAGGTAATAGCTACCTTATTTTTTTATAGAGGGTAAGTTAGTAATAGAGTCTATTAATAAATTAGAATATAATTAGTTAGATATCAGTAGGGGCTTTAGGAATCTCTTTCTAGTTTACCTCTAGATATAAATACTTCTATATAAATTATAATTATATATAAATTAGTAGATACTTTATAATTATCTAGGTTAGTAGAAATATTAGTTTATAATCTCTAGTATATTATTATACTCTAAGTAGTATATAGGGGAGGAGTTATATAATTTCTATACTAACTGAGTCCTAAGTTTATTAAGGAGGGTATTATTTTCTTTACTATTTAGTATTTAAAATCTCTCTCTAAAAGTAAGTTATTTTAGTATATTAATAGTATATTTAGTAATTTAGTGTTATAGGCTATATTTAGATTTCTGGCTAGAGTTATGCTTAGGTATCTGAAGCTTACTTTCTCGCTCGGGTGGGGCTCTAGTAGGCTCTATATAGTATTATATATGTAGACTTTTTTATGTATTTATAAAAGCTTCTTTTTTACTTCCTAAATAAATAGTATTTTATGTTACTTTCTGGTTGAATAAGTTTAGGTTTAGCTTTTTATATATTTAGAATTCGGTTTTATTTACTATATAGATAATATTAAGTAGAGTGTAGCTTCCTACTGGTTAAGTATATAATCTAGTTAAGTGTGGCTCCTAGGATATAATACTATATAATAGGTAATTAACTAATTAATATAAAGAATAATAGAGAGTATTAGAGCTTCTTAGGATATTCTTATAGGTAGTAACTTTATAAGTAAATTATTTCAGTAGTAGTTATAGTATATTTTGAGTTCTCTCTACTAGAGGATTAATAAGTTTTTATATGAGTTAGTAAAATAAGATATTATAGTAAGTAGTAATTTTTAGGTAGCTACTATAATAGATATTTTTAGCTTATATTAGGGTGTTTTAGTAACCTCTAGAATAATATTTATTAAGATGATAGTTTTTGGGGTAAATAATATTATTATATCTCTATTAGTAGCTAACTATTAGAGGAAGCTTTTTCTCTTATTTCTGAAGTTTTTAGGTAAGTAGAAGGAATATTGAGTGTAGGTTTAATAGATAAAAATTAAGTTTGAAATTAATTATTATTTCTTTAATAGTAATTAGGAATACTAGTATTTAATTTATTTCTATTTAGATTCTAGTTTTTAGTAGGTAGTTAAAACTTTCTATATAGTGGGAGGGTTAGAGAATTCTTATAATCTAAATAATTTTATAAGTTATCTGGATAGAATGTATCTGGATCCTAATAGTTAGTTTTATACTATTATTTAGTTATAGAGTTTCAGATAGAAGGAAAATAAATATCTAATTATTTTTCTGTTTTAATTTAAAAAGATTCTAATTGATACTAGAAGGTATATATAGCTAGATATAGTCTAGATTTTCCTACTAGAGGTTATTCTACTTCCCTATTTTAAGAAGTTATTTATTATAGTTAACTTTCCTATAGAGTATAGATTTTAGTTATCTAAGGTTTAAGATATAGCTTAGAAGCTTAAATATATAAAGGGGATATTAGTATACTATTAGCTACCTTACTGGAGACTTACTGCCTGTAATATAGAGGGTGATATTATGATAATTAGGGTGGTTAAGGAGTGATAATAATACTGGAGCTTTGGTGGCTCCTCTTCTGCCTCTAAGGAACACTTTAAGGATTATTAGGATATTTACTGATACTTTAAGTGTAGTAAGAAGAGTTATATCTATAGGAACTATAAAGCCTGAAAGTATAAGAAAATTAGTATAAAAGTTACGAAAGTTATAGCTGCTTTAAATTATACTGAGGATAATTAGGAGGACAATATTATCCTACTTAGTAATAGTAAGAATTGAGAAAAAAAGTAACTTTAGAGTGAAGTTAAGCTCTAAAGCTAACTGAGGTGGAAGTAATAAGATAGGAGAAATAATAGGAAAAGGAATAAGTAAGTAATTAGTAATTAGTTACTATTTAAGTTAGAATTAATAGAAATTACTCTATTTATATACTTATTAATATAGATTATAATATTTATAGTATTATTAATATTTTTTTTATAAAGAAATTTTATTTTCTATTAGTTAATAAGTCAAAAAGATAGATAAGGAGATATATTACTAATATATTACTTAATAATATTTAGGAGGTAATTATTCTAACTTTAGAAGTTAGTAGTTATATATAGAAAATTTATATTTATATTATAGAGAGTTTATAGCTATTTTTATATTTTAGGTAGTTATAAATAGAAAGTAATTATATTATTTATAATATTAAAGTCTAATAGATAATATATAGAAAGAGTAGTATAATAATATATTTAGAATATCAAGATAAGTTAGTATAACTTAAGGAGATTTAGTTAGCTTAGTTACTTAATACTAATTTGTTTATATTTATCTATTAGTATACTATATAGTATATTAGTGAGATATTAAGTTTCTATTAGGTTATATTTATTAGTTTGGTAGATATTAAGAAAATATTAGTTCTGAAAGTGGAGGTGAACTTAAGGAATTATATTTTTATGAATATTTTGAAGGAATTTCTAGATCTTTTCTATTTAGATTTAATATACTAACTGCTTCTTAGTTAACTAGGGATAGATTACTATATCTTATTAATTCTTAATAATAAGGAATAGAAATTAGATCTCCTATAGGGATTCCTCTATAGTATATTATAAGAGGAGTTTTTAGTGTTTAAGAAGATTCTAGAGGATTAACTTAATAAGGAATTTATTAAAGTAAGTAGTTTCTCTACTAGTATCTTAGTTTTCTTTATAAGAAAGTTAGGTAGAGGAAAATATTTCTATGTAGATTATAGAGTTTTTAATGTAATTATAAAGAAGAATTATTTCTTCCTCTTCCTTATATTAAAGATCCTCTAGAGGGTTACTACTACTTATTAATATACTAAGTTTAATATTATTACTATATTCTATAAAATTAGAATTAATTAAGTAGATTAGGAGAAAATATTTTTTTAGATATATTATAATCTCTTTAAATAGATAGTATATTCTTTTAGATTTACTAATATTCTTATTATATTTTAATAGTATATTAATAGCTGCTTATAATAGTTTCTAGATAATTTTGTTATAGTATATATTAATAATATTCTTATTTATATTAGTAGTTTATAAAAGGAGTATAAAGAGAAAGTTTATTAGGTATTTAGCTGTTTTATTAATGTAGGCTTTAAGTTAGATCTTAAGAAGTGTAAGTTTTTAGTTATTATAGTTAAGTATATTAAGTTTATTATATTAGTAGAAAAGAGTTTCTTTTATAATTTTAAGAAGTTAGTAATTATTATTAATTAGTTTACTTTTAGTTTACTGAAAGGTATCTATAGTTTCTTTAAGTTTATAAATTACTATAAAGTTTTTTTATTTTAGTATAGTATTATTATAGAGTTTTCAAATTATCTGACCTAAAAGTTAGTTTTTTTTAACTGGAGATTGGAGTAGTAGGAAGTTTTCTTTATATTGAAATAATTTTTTATTATAAAACTAATTCTATAGATATTTAATTCTGACGCTTTAATAATAGTAGAGATAGACTATTTAAAGTATACTCTAGGAGGCATGTTAATTTAAGATAATAAGGTTAGAGTGAGATATTTAGTAGCTTTCTACTCCTAATATTTAACTTCTATAGAGTTTACTTACTTAATCTATAATAAGGAACTCTTTATAGTACTAATCTATTTATAAGTATAGAGAGTAGAGCTATAGAGCACTAGGAAGTTTAAGATCCTTACTAACTATAAGAGTTTTAAGTATTTTATAAAGAAATAATAACTTATAGAGAGGTAGAGTTAGTAAGTAGAGAAGTTATCTTAGTATAATTTTTATTTTAAGTACTAGCTGGGTATTTAGGTAGTAGTTTCTAATATCCTCTCCTGGAGGGAATAGGATACTTCTAAAGGGTAGGATAATAAGAAGTAATAGGGATAGATAATATAGATTATCCTGGATACTACTATCTTTATAGGGTTCTAAGTAGGGTATATAAGTATTACTGATACTTAGGTTTTTAAAGGAAGATGAAATTTATAAGAGATATAAGATTATATTATTAAGAGAGATTTTTTATATTAATAGATTTTTATAGTAGTTTAGTAGGGAGAGTATAGTTTTCTTTCTGATTTTTATATTAAAGTTTAGATTACTAAGTATACTATTAATATACTGGGATAGTTTATTTTTAGAGAGAGGTTTTAGATGCTAGATAGTGAAGAGAGTAATAACCTCCTTAATAAGTTTAGAATTAAATTAGTATAGAAGTTATAGAATTCCTTCCTTATAAGCTACTTAGAGTATAATAATATACTAGAGATTATAAGTTAATAGTTTTATTAGTCTGGATAGTTATAGAATATATACTAATTAATATATAATTATAATATATATAGAAGTATTTATATTTAGAGGTAAGCTAAAAAGGAATTTCTTAAGTTTCTATTAGTATTTAATTAGTTATATTCTAATTTATTAATAGATTTTATTACTAATTTATTTTTTATAAAAAGATAAGGTAGTTATTACTTCTAAGGTATTATTAATTAACTAGGTAAGGTTTCTATATTAGAGGAGATAGATATAATAGAGGTGGAGGTATATATTTAGTAGTTTCTTAGTTGCTACTATAAGTTCTATAGAATATTATACTTTATTGTGAGTAATAGAGAGTCTAACTGGGTGAGTTACTTCTGGAAGGAGTTTTATAGGTTAATAGGTATTATGTGTCTGTTAAGTATTAGTTATTATCTATAGACTGATAGGATTATAGAATAGTATAATTAGGAGATTTAAGTAGTTTTAAGGATATTTACTTACTAATTTCAGGATAATTAGGATAACCTACTATTTATTATATAGTTAGTTTTCTGTAACTAGTAGTATAGTATAATAGGGACTATATCTTTCTTTATAGATTATAAATATTATATTAACTTTATTTTGGTTACTAAGGAGTATGTAGAACTATTTAGTAATAATAAAGCTATAGTTTACTAGCTAGTTGAGAGAATATAGTTAGTAATAATATATATTTATATAGAGATAGTTACTATTTAGTAGAAGTTAGAAGTTTAAATAAATAAGATTTAGTTTTCTGTAGATTAATACTAAGTTAGTAATAAGGTATAATTAAATATATTTAACTATAAGTTATTAAGATTAAGTTAAAAGTTAGTTTAGCTATATTATAAGTATATAGTAGTGAAGGTTTTCTTACTGTATATTATAAAGCTGGATACTCTAGAGTCTATTTACTTATAGTTTTATGTGGATTTACTCTAGAGAGCTATTATTAATCTGCTGCCTGAGTAGGTTATAGTTAATAGCTAGCTACTATTATTAGTGGATAATAATAGGGAGGTTAAATAGCTAGTTAAAAGTATTTTTACTATGAGGATATACTAAGTGGGGAGAGGATACTAATAAGAAGTTCTTATTAAATAGGAAGGGTATATAAACTCTATATAGAAGCCTATTAACGTTATTATAGATATAGTAGCCCTGGAGTAGTATAAGGTGATATATAGGCTGATTGTGGATAATAATAGAGACCTAGCTTATAGTTCCTAATTGGGTGGCGGCTGGGGAGGAGGGGGGTAATATTATAGGCTATATTTGGATATCTAGCTAAGGTTATACCTAAGTATCTGAAGCTAACCTCCTTACCTGGGTGGGGTTCTGGTAGGCTCTATATAGTATTATATATATAGACTTTTCTATATATTTATAAAAGCTTCTCTTTTACTTCTTAGTTCTAAATAAATAGTATTTTATATTACCTTCTAGTTAAATAAGTTTAGGTCTAGTTTTTTATATCTGGATCTTAATATAGAGGTAAGAGGGAAAGTTATACTCTTCCTACTAGATTACTATAAAAATCTATTAATATGAAAAGTCTCTCTTAGTAATATAGTTTTATATTTCTTATAAATTTAGCTTTCTTTTAAAAACTTTAATATTAGTAATTTCTATATATTCTACTTAAAGTTCTATAGGGATAGTAGTATTGAGGATAATTTATATTATTTATTTCTATTATTTCTTATTATTCTATTTTTTAAGTATATTTTATTCTCTTCTAGAGAGGATACTAGAAGCTACTACTTAGGTATCTAATTAGTATTTAAAGTAAAAGTTATATTAAAATAACCTTTCTACTTATTAGTTTTATCTTTCTTTAAGTTATTATTTCTTTATAAAGTATTTAAGGTTTTTATAATTAGTAAGGATTATGAATTTCTTAGTATTCTCTAGTTTTACTTTCTATATTTATAAGTAAGTTAATATTGTAAGAAGTTCTTTATTATAGATTAAGTAATTAAATTCTGTAGGGGTTAGATATTAGGAGTTGAAAACTACTGGATATTTTACTTTACTCTTATTATCCTAAGTTAATATACTTTCTAAAGTATACTTAGAATAGTCTATCTCTATTATTATTAGGATATTAAGGTTAAATATTTGTGAGACTAACTTTATAGTGAGAATTTATTTTAATATAAGGAAAACTTCTTACTACTTTAGTCTCTAGTTAAAAGGAATAAATTTCTAAATTAGATAGTTTAAAAGTTTTATAATAATATTATACTGAGGTATAAAACCTTTATAATAATTTATAAACTTAAGGAAACTATAGATATCTTTTAGTAAGCTAGAGGTAAATTAGTTAGTAATAGTTTCTAATTTCTCTAGATTATAAGAGAGATCCATTCTAGCTAATATAATAAACTTAATATATTTACCTATAGTAATAAAAATCTTATATTTCTTAGGATCTAATTTCAGGCTTATATTAGTAAGATAGCTAAATATCTAGTAGATTTTCTCTTTATACTTTTTTTATAAACTACTAATATAAATAGGGATATTATTAATATATACTATAATAAAATTATTTAGGAACTATCTTAAGTAGTTATATATATACTATTAGAATATAGTGGGGATACTAAAAAGTCTAAAAGAGTATACTATTTATTTTAAAGACATTATAATATATCTAAAAGCCATTTTCTCTTAGTTTATTTTATTAATTCTGATTTTATAGAATATAGCGATAATATTAAGCTTAGTATATTTATAAGCTATAGTAACTCTCTAGAGGGTCTCTAATATAAGAGGGAGGGAGTAATAGTCTTTCTTTATAATTATTCAAAGGATTCTATAATTTATATAGAAGTATATCTTTCTACCTAGCTTCTTTATAAAAAAGATTAGGATATTAGTAGAGGAATTATTTATTTTAATAAATTCCTTATTAAGTAAATTCTCTAGAGTTTTCTTAAATACTAGAGGCTCCTCCTATAAAATACTACAGAGGGGTGTCTATAGGAAATCTAGTTCCTATTCCTTATTATTAGGAGTTAGTAGAATATAGTAATTTATCTCTAGTTAACTGGGGGATAATTAGTATACTAAGTTTAGATAGAAATAATCTGGGAATTCCTTTAAGATATTTATAGGGATATAATTCCTTAAGTTTATTTCTATCTTTAAAGTTAATACTTCCTTGATATCTACTAGACTAACTAATATAATCTAGTAGAAGTTTAGTATCTTACTAATATATTATATAGTATACTAATAGATAAATATAAATAAATTAATATTAAGTAGGTAGGCTAATTGGATCTCCTTCAGCTATACTAGCTTATCCTGATACTCTAGAAATATTATTATTTTACCCTTTCTATAGGCTATCTATTAGGTTTTAGTATTATAGATAATATAATTATCCTCTATCTATAGTTACTTAAGAGATAAGAGTAGCTAGAAGCTTGCTATAATATAGATATAGATCTTCTGTATAAAGTTACTAACTTCTAAAGTTAGAATAGCTACTTTTTAGATATTACTAAGTAATAGCTTAGTAGTATATTTGTTTATCTATCTCTTTAATTTATTAACTAGTGGGAGGTAAAGTTTCTTTATAAGGGAGATATTGATAATAGTATAGATATTATAGTCTATATTAATAAATATATTAATAGAGTAATTTCTATTAATTCTAGTCTGAATAATAGTTAATTACTAATCATTTACCTATTCCTTTTCCTGTTATTTCCCCTATTCTATTATTTTTATTTTAGTTAGTTTTAAAGCTTAATTTTACCCTAGAGTAACTTTTTTCCTAAATTCTTACTATTACTAAGTGGAGTAATACTATCTTTCTGGTTATCCTTAGTATAATCTAGAGTAGCTATAGCTTTTATAACTTTTATATTAGTTTTCTTATACTCTTAAGCTATATAGTTCCTGCAGATATAGCTTTTCTTACTATATCTAGAGTATTAGTAGGTATCCTAGTAGTTTTTAGAGTATTCTTTAGGAATAAAGGAGGAGATACTAACACTTTAATATTATTATTATTTCTTAACTACTCTAGTTATTATAATATTACTTTCTATATTATAGATAGTAAGTTTCTAGTGGGATAGGTAGTAGTATATTAATATCCCTTTTATATATTTAAGCTTCTAAGTTATATTTTAAACTTTAGATAACTGGAGTCTTTACTTTATAGGAAAGTTAATTATAATAAGTAACGTCTTAAAGTGGGGGAGTAAGGTAGTCTCTAGTAGGAAAATCTCGACTATATCTAGTAATATATATTCTCTAGTATTAGTTAGAGTTTTCTTAAACTGGGGTAAAAAGATAGTTAGTTACTTATTTTCCTTCTGTCTGAAACTTTATAATTAAATAATAATATAAAGCTAGCTATTTAGATTTAAGTAAGTTCTATTTAGGTAACTTATAAAATTATCTAGATTATAGAAGTTATCTAGCTTTCTTATTATATAGAAGGTTTTAACTATCTGCTGGAAATTAGAGTCTAAGTAAGAGTAAATGAGATATTAGTATTCCTAATTATTATTAAAGAAATAATAGTTAATCTTAAGTTTAACTTTTATCTATTAGGTTTATACTTAATATTCTTTTTACTTATTTAAAAGCTTTAGGAGTAAGATATTACCGCTAACTTTAGGTTTAGTAGAGGTAAGTCTATTAGTAGTAAGTTTAAGCTATAATATATAAGTAACAGTATTATTATAGTATTGATAAGATTAGATTTTCAGAGCTTATAGTAATTAGGTGTAAGTCTAATAAGAGGATTAAGAGATAAAGCTAGGAGTATCTAAGGATAATTATAAAGTTAATTACTAAAAAGCTATAGAAGTCTAATCTTAAGTATACTTAAGTTTATTCTATATATAAGTTCCAGTTAGTTAGTATATTCTTTTAGTTATTCTGGATTATATTAATCTAATATAATTTATTAGCTTCTAACTTATACTAAATTATATTAATCCTAAATAATCCCTATTTTATTATTAAATAATTTATACTATAGTTCTTCTATATTAAGTGGAGTTCCTATTATTTCTATATTATTCTATATATAAAAGTTTTATAGCTACTAGATATTCTATAGGATATCCCTTAGTTCTATAGTTCTAATAGATTATAATATTAGGTTTCCCCTCTGAAAGTTTTATCCTTAAGACTAATATAAGTATATAGTAGCCTCTAGATAGAATTACTAGTTATTTTATATTCTTCTATCTTTTTCTACTACTAATACTATATTAGGTTATATCTAAAAATCTAATTCCTATAAAAATTATTAAGTTTAGATTAAAGAAAACTATTAAGTATTAAGTTTTCTTATTAATTACTAAAGTTATAATATAATACTATATTCTCCTTATTTCTAATATAATTATATATATAAAATAGACTTTACTAATTTAAAATAATATAGTAAGTTTATTATATAGAGTCTGATAGATTATAATAAAAATAATATAGCTAATACTTATAAACGCCGAATAGTTCTTTTTTCTATATATATACTATTAACTTTATCTTCTTAGTGAATTATTACTTTAAGAAGTAAAAGAAAGTAAAGTAAGAAGAATAAGAGGCAGAGGAGGTTTTTAAAGTCTTATGGATATAGTTAGTAACTACTATAAGTTATTTAACTTACCTTAAAAAGTAAAAGAGGTTTCTAAAAAAATATGATTCTAATTTAATTTATTGGGGAATATAGTTAGTAGATAAGTGGGAGATAGAAGAGTTATCTTTAGAAATATAATAGTTATATATATTTTAGAACTTATTTATATAGGGGGTATCTAATAAGGCTAACTGGTTTCTACTTAGAATAAAATTTAATCTATTATCTTTTATTATTATTTAGTTATATTAAAGGTCTCTGACTATCTAAATTATATTACCTCTTAGGATCCTATTTAGGTAGTTGCACCCGACAGTTAGCTCTTGCCTCATAAACTCTATAGATAAGCTGGAGCTGAGGAACTATTTAAATAGAGGAAATCTCAGGCGGTAAGTATAGTCAGTTAATATAACAGCTAATAAATATAGAAGGTATATTATAAAGGGAAGGTATAAGCCTACATCCATTATAGTTACTTTTTAAGGATCACTATAAAGGTTACGTAATATATATAACCAGCTGGTATATCTGTCGCTAGTTGTTAATAGTTACCAGCTATTAACAGTTACTAGCTATTAATAGTTACTAGCTGTTAATAGCTATTAGTAGGTACTACTAGCTGGTAGCAGTTACCACGCTTGGTTTCACAACTGGAAGGTATACTATAACCCCCCAGTCGTAGTTACCTGTCTTTTATTATAAGTGATACTTCTAAAGGTATTAATAGCTAGTTTAGGATTTCTTATTTTCCAGGATATAGTATTTCTAAATATAGAAATATTTTATCTCCTTAAGGTTTTTTATCTAGTTAATATTTAGGTTAAGAATATTGAATATAAACTAGTCTATTAATCTAAATTATAAATATTATAGTTTATTTATATACTTATTATTCCCAGTATTCTTAAAGTTCTTTAAAGTATCTAATACTAAATATTAATTGCTGTATATTTTCTATATAACTATATTCTTTCTATTTAATAAAATATTATATCTCTATATTATCTTATTAATTAATATAGTTAATAATTTATTCTACTTTATATTCTTATTCTAAATTAACTTTAATATAATCTTTTATATAGGATCTTTTTAATATTAATTTAAGATGTAAAATATAAAAACCTAAATAATATCTTATAGTATCTAGTAGTAATAGTTTATAATTAATATTTAAGATTTCAAAAATATTTTTAAAACCTCTAAGTTTTTTAAAGTTTAATTTATCGCTTAGTTATTTAATCTTAATATTTTATTTAGTAACATAGATACTATCTCCCTCCTTAAAGATTAATCTTCTAATCCTTAAAATATTAATATATTTATATATTTATTAGCTAATAAATTTAAGTTCTTTTAGAAGCTTATTCTAAAGAATAATAAATTTTAAGATATTTATTATTATTTTTACTATTTATTCTCTGTATTAAGATTCTCTATATATAGTAAAGTTAAATTTATAATTAAAATAGAGAAGTAATGTTTTAATATTTCTTCTTATAATATTATTATAAATAAATTAGATTATTAGTAGTAAAATAATCTAATTATCTTATTAGTAGTTAATATAGTATCTAAAATAGATTTTAAGAATCTAATTAATATATTTAGTCTAACTATTAGTTTATAAGTAGAAAATAGTAGATAAGTAGTATTTTACTCTAAATTACAAAATTAGGAATTTCTAAAATTTAGATATAAAGAATTTATCTCTATTAGATATAATTTCCTAAAGTAATCTATATTAACTGATAATAATTCTAAAGAAGATATATATAAAGTTTTCTACTAAACTTAATTCCTTATAGAGAATAAAATAGATATATTTAGTAAATTATTCTACTATAATAAGAATATTCTTATTATATACTCTAGTAAATAATTCTTATAACTTTAGTAACTTAATAATAAAGTCTAAGGAAATTAGTTTCTAGAGTTTTTAAGATACTAATAAGAATTATCATTTACTATAAAGTTTATATTAACTAAGTTTACTTTTAAAGTAAGTTTTATAATCCTTAATTATATTAATTATATCTTATCTTATAATTATTTTATTATAATATTCTCAAAATTCTTTAAATATCTTTATAACTTCTTAATATCTATATACTAATATATTATAAATATTTCTCATTACTTTATATATTATTCTTCTAGTTATATTAATATTAATTTATCTAGTAGTTAAGAGTAATTTTTATATAAATATAAAGTTTCTATCTATATCTATTTTTAGGATAATCTATATTTCTTCTAGTATTAGGATGTTATAGTTTAGTTTTTAACTAAGTATATTAACTTTTCTATTTTCTATTTCTTTATAGTAGATAATATAAAAGTTAAATTCTAAAAGAAATTCTAACTATCTAATTTATCGCTTATTAAGATTCTTAAATATTATAAAATATATAAAATCTTTAAAGTGAGTATAAATCTAAACTTTATATTTAGTTTCTGAAAGTTATAATGTCTATTCTTAAAATATTTTAATAATAGCTATAAGTTCCTTATTATAGATTTAGTAGTTAAGTTCTAGTCTACTAAATTTATATAAATAGAAGGCATAAGGATATAATATTCCTTTTACGTTTTATTATCTTAGTTATTTTCTTATTATATAATCTGAGGCGTCAGTCTTAACTTTAAGTAGTTTATCGGAATCTTGAATTATAAGAATAGACTCTAAGATAATCTAATTCTTAATATTCTAAAATACTTCTTCTTATCTGTTAGTTTAATTAAACTTAGTATCTTTTTATGTAAATTTAGTAAGTAAGATTATCTTCTTTATATAATCCTTAAGAAACTTTTAGTAAAAATTAGTAAACCTGAGGAAAGTTTAAATCTCTTTAATATTTATTAACTTAAGTTAGTTCTTAACTATCTAGACCATTTTAGTTAATATTTCAATTATATTTAATATAATAGTAAATTTTAAATATTCTACTTATTATATATAAAATTCGCTTTTCTCTAGTTTAACTAGTAGTTTAGCTTACTGAAGTTTCTAAAGTATATCATAAATATATTCCTTATATTCTTTAAGTATTCTTAAGTAAATAGGAATATTATTAAAATATACTATATAAAAAATATCTAAGTATTTATATAGTATATAGTTAATTATAAATTAGAATATTATAAGTATATTAGTAAGTCTAAAAAGTATTATAAAGTATTTATAAAAGCTTTTTCTTATTCTGAAAGTAGTTTTCTATTCTTTACTTTTCTTAATTTAAATAAAATTATAAGCTTCTTTAAGGTTAAAAGCTATAAACTAATTAGCTTTATAGAGTTAGTTTTATAGTTTTGATATAAGTAGTAATAGGTATGAGTTCTTAATAGTTATATTGTTAAGTTATTAATAGTTAATATAAAGTTATAGTTTACTGTTTTTCTTAGGTATAAATAAGATTAAGTTTCCTACTAGTAATATCAAATATATAATATAATTCTTCTTAAGGTATTTATTAATATACTTATTTAATACTTCTATTTCTATTTAATTAAGTCTATAGATTTTACTGAATTTAGATTCCTTCTCCTCCTTTAAAGGGATCTTATAATTTTAGCTTATATACTCTCGTAGTCTAATATTAAGTTTTTCTGTAAAAAGTATTTTATGAATTCGGTACTTATTAGGGATAGTCTGAAGTTAATCTATCTTATTATTTGCTATTACTACTACTATAATATTTAATATCCAGACTACTATATTTTTAATTTGAAGGTAAGTAATAAATCTTTATACTCTCGGAGGTATATCTAATTTATATAGAATCTTATTATCCAGAGAGTCCTTAGGGACTAAATCTTTCTATTAGAGATAGTTAGTCTTCTAATTTATCTATAGGTTATTCTTTTATAATTATAAGATTGCTAAGATAATTTCTTAATTACTTATCTCTATTATATTAAAGATATAATGTTCCTTCTAACTATAGTAGTTTAAAAGGAGGTATATAATCTCTAAATTAATAATATTTCTACTATATTTCATATCTTCTCCTTTAATAGTATACAGCTAGTATAGTTTAGCTTTTATTATCTATAGGATTTATTATTTATTTACTACTTATAGTAATATAAAGTTTCCTTAAATACTGTAATTAATTAGAACTTATATTTTATATCTATTTACTATAATATTAAGGTGAAAATATTTGTTATTATATTCTGTTATTACTACGTATAAGGATCTTATCTAAAATATCTTTCTTTATCTTTATTAAGTAAGTAAGTTTAGTTTTTTAACTACTTATAGTATCCCTATTCTAATATTATTTTATCTTTATAATAGTAAGTTATAATCCTTCCTTCTTAAAGTATCTTACTGAATATTAATTCTTTATATTTCAGCGTTAGTAGTATAAGTCTATCTTTAGTATCTTTTTCTTATTTATGAAGTTTATTATATTAATAATACTATTCTCTTGCTTTATTATTGTGGATTATATAGTAGTCTGATTTACAGTCTATCTATTTACTTATAATATTATTTATATATACTATAAGGTAGTTCTTACTGGATATAAATATTATAAAGTGGCTTTCGTTAAAACGCTAAAGTTCCCAAAATAGTAAATCTATATTAAGATATATATTCAGATTTAGATTATCTTTAAGTCATTATAAGAAGAATTATCTATCGAATTTATTACTAAGGTGTAGTATATAATTATCTTATATATAATATACTTAGAAAATAGTTTAGTAAGTTAAGTAATTAATTTATAGAAATTTATAGTTTATATTATAGAGGATTATCTTAAAGTAATTTAGAGTTTAGTTATCTAGAACTCTATGAAATATAATAAATTACTTATCTTAAGTTAAGTAAATACTT
The DNA here is from genome assembly GCA_001693025.2 of Colletotrichum lindemuthianum. Classification (NCBI taxonomy): domain Eukaryota; kingdom Fungi; phylum Ascomycota; class Sordariomycetes; order Glomerellales; family Glomerellaceae; genus Colletotrichum; species Colletotrichum lindemuthianum. The sequence goes on along the minus strand of MASP02000159.1, from coordinate 29,763 downwards.
TTAATTCTAAATTACTTACTTTTATCACTATATAGTTACTATAAAATAGAGGATTCTAGGGTTTTAATAATATTGTTATCTAGCTTGATATTATTCTTTATTAACTTAAATAGGTTACTTAAGTTAATATAGATTTCCAGACTAATTTTAATATATCCTTACTAATAGAGATTATTAAGTTATTTCTTAAGTTTATATTCTAGCTTATTATATTTAACTATAGTGAGAGTCTTTATTAGTATCTTATTACTTACTTTAAGTAGTTATATGAGAACTTAAGTAAGAGGTAGGTTTCCTTCAGTGTTAGTTCTCTACTAAATCTAATACTTAATTCTCTATAGAAGTTATCTATTAGGTATTTAACTAATCTTATAGTAAAGTTCTCTCTTAGTTACTTATAGTTATAGGATTACTACTTTATTTTCTTATATCTAATCTTACTTTAAGACTAGTGTAAAATCTTCTTGTTAGGTTAACTGGGTACCGATATAGCAAAAGCTATAGTAGTGGGTGATATACTAGATGCCCCACTTTTTAGACTAATTAGATGAGAGGGATTATCCTGTAGATTGATCCTAATAGCATATAGCGTATATACGTACGCTGTAACTTAGACTTAGATATAATAAAATAGAAACTACTAGTTATAACCTAGTTATAAGAAATTAATTAATTATAAATATTTACTAGTTATAAAATAATACTGATTAGTAGTTTAGCTACTACTAATACTTATTATTACTGTTTAACTACAGGTCAGTAAGGAATACTTAAAGAGATAAGATTATAATATTTCCTAAGAGATCTTATAGATAGCTTCTAAGTAGAAATAAGTAACTTAAAGCTATTACAACTGTATGCTACCTTGAGAATATTAATAATAAACTTATAATAGAAATAGGAGTAAAGATAAACTTATAATAACTTATTTACTTAATATTATATTAAATCTATTATATAATAAAAGATAATTGAGATTAATACTAAATTAAGGTAGTAAGTGCTGAGATAAAGTAATAAGATTAATATAACTAGAAGGAAGGAATTTATAATAAAACTACTATCTCTCACTATTACTTTCTGATATTTTATATATATTTAACTATTAAGAGATAAGAGAGTATCTTAATAATAGCAGATATAATATATTAGTAACTAAAAGTAATATACTAAAATCCCTCCTTCCTTTTTTTCTAATATCATGTGGAAGAAGTAAAATATCTTAGTTAATATATTTATATTTATAATATAGCTTACCTAGTAGTTAGAATTCAACTGTAATAAAAATAATAATAAAGAAAGAAGTTTTTATTTTATATAGTAAGGGAACTTTAGGAATAATCATAAAAGTATAATTAATAATATAAACTGATATATAAATATTCTGAATTTAAAACTAGGTAATAGTGTTAGTTTAGAATTTCTTTTACTTATATATTCTGTGTGTAACTATAATAGAGAAGTGTCTTAATTAGGATTCCCTAGGAATAATAAATTATTGAAGATATTATAACTAATATTGAGATAGAAAGTGTTAAGAAACTATTGTTCCTTATCTTTACTTATAGGTGTCTAATAAGTATTTAATAAAGTATTAATAATAATAAGATAACTATAAGTTAAACTAATATATACTATAATTAATATTAGGAGGAGGAATATTAATATTAATAATAATATTATTTACCTAAAAAACCTCTATTAGGAGAGTTTTTTTAATAAACTATATACTAAAAGGAATAAAAGAAGAGATATTTATACTAATAGTAGGATTAGAGGATAAGGAGAAGAGGAAATAATAAGAATAAGTATAAGAGGAGAATTATTTAAATTAATAGTAAAATAATATATCTAACTGGTTAACTATTATAGCTTATTTTGAAGCTTTCTGCTGTAGTAATAAAGGATTAAGAAAAAGTATACTAGATAATATAAATTAGTGTAACTAATGATATTCTTATACTATTACCTATTATTTCTATCTACTGTATATAATGTATTTATATAATAAAAAGCTAAGTTAAATTAATAATAACTTTAATAATATTATTATTTAATAATAATTACTTTTTACTTCTTAAGTAAGCTTCTATAAGAGTGTTACTAAAGTATACTAATCTACTACTAGTATTACTAATGAGGAATAGTGTCTACTAAATTAATAAAGATTAAGAATAGGAAGATATTTATAAGGTTTTTACTAGAAGGAGATATCTACTTAGTGGTTATAATTTATCTAATAAGTGTATATACTTCTGAAGCTATAACCTTTAGAGAAACGTCTGTAATTAAGATATATTAAAGTTATAACTAACTATAGATATTCTTCTAGCCTGATATCTTAAATATATCTTCCTCTCTAGATCTTATTAATAGTTTTTGTGAGGATATAATTTAAAATAATATTTCTGTAACTAAAATTAATAAGTATAAAAAAGTATTCTAATATATAAGTATAAAGATACTAGTGGGGATATACTAAAAAGTTATATTTAATAATAAGGTGAGAATATGAAACTTTAGATAAATATTAGTAGCTATATCCTTAATAATATCTTTATCTATTATTATATTTACTTATAGAAGGAGTAAAGTGTCTATTTCAATAAAATATAGAAAGTTTACTATATTAACTTTAAGGGATAGATTTTAGAATATTTTAATAATATAGGAAAAATATTAATATAAGCTTTTAAGAATTACCTTATAGGGAGAGATGTATATTTCTCTATAGATAAGAGTATATTAAAAGAAAAGTTAGTTAAGATCCTTAAGGAGGAGATACTCATAAGATAGATGGTAGAGAGTATTGAAAATAACTAATAAGGATATTTCGCTTTTAGATAAGAGATTATAAAGGATCCTAATTTTATTAATAATCTCCTAGGGGTAGGAGGATTTATTCCTATTAATTAATAACTATCTATATTAAGAAGCTTAATAATAAAGTTACTCTCTCTATAATTAATATTAGTAATATTAATAATAAGGATAATATTAATACTAAGCTTATAATTATTAGAGCTAGATATTTAAATAGATATTAATTTACTAAAGACTGAGAGAATAATAACTAGTAAGGAAGAGAAATATTTAAAGCTAACTAGACTCCTGAGATTCTATACTTACTTCAGAGGAAAATATTAGTTAATACTAAAATACTATATTCTATTTAACTAACCTCACGAGAAGGTTAAGTTATTATTTAGTAAAATATATAGGATAAATAATACATATACTAGAGAGGAGTATAATATCTTTAAGGATAAGATATAGAAATTTATTACTAAATATATTAGTTATAATATTCACTAGAATATAGTAGGAGGAGTATTTAATAATATATTAGTAGGATAAGTATATTTATACTATAAGATATTAATTTTCCTAATTTAAGATAATTTCTTAATTACTTAAATAGTTAAGATAGTTAGAGATAAGTTTAAGATACTTATAATCTACTTTAATTACTATAGGGAATAGAAGAATATAAGTTTTAACATTTTCACTAAAAACTATAGATATACTAATATAGTTAAGATATTTAGAGTAATAATAATATAGATTAACCTCCTATAATATATTTATCTAAACTTATAAGATTTATAGGAGAACATTAATAAGGAGATATATATAACTATATATTAAGTATATAATATAATTAATATACTCTATAATATTATTAATAAAACTAAACTAACTATTAACAGGCTGTATAAATAGATAATATAGATATTTAGAAATTAAAAGAGATAGTTAAAGTAAAAAACTAGCTATATTATAGATTATAACTAGTTTCTTACAGACTATATATATAACAGCTAAGAGTAGAACTAATACTGTAACCGCCCTTAACTACCTTGTCTGTAATATATATAGGCTAATAATATCACTTTAGAATAGCTTTATAAGAAAATATAAGGTAGAGATATATAAAGTAAATATTAAGTATACTTAAGATTAGTAAATAAATACTAGTTAATAAAGTATATTTTAGAGGAGTATAAAGTTACTACTCTATAATTTAAGAAGATATGTATCATTAATACTATGTTAGTCGAGGAGATTATAATATACCTTAATAATACTAACTATATAGAGGAGATAATAGAGGAAGTCAGAGATAATATAGATAAGATATTAGAGGATAATTTTACAGCTATCTACTTTATTATAATAGATAGTTAGAAGGAAACTATTAACCCTATATAATTCATAGAGATCCTCTAAAACTATATTTTTTACTATTTAATAACTACTAATAAATTAGAGACTTTCCTAACTTTATAGTATTTAGAAATTATTTTTAAAAATATCCTTCTAGATATTAGAGTAAGTAGATCCTCTACTAAAAGTATATAATAATTTAAAGTTGTCTAGAGGATCTTCTATAATATCTTACAAAATAAAATAGCTCTAAAAATAAACGTTAGATTTAGAAATAGATAAAGTTTTATAAGTTTTAGTGTTACCCAGATATCTATACTTTTTAGAGATATTAATTTTAATATTATACTTATAGTTATACTATTTCTACTTAACTTCCCTAATATAAACTACTTCTAAATATATTTTACTAATTCTAATAATAAGATTAAGTAAGAGGAAATATTACTACTTATAGAAAGATATAATAAATATCTATAGTTTTTAATTTAAGAGAATTTCTATAATAAAACTATTAACTTCTTTATAGAGATAGAAATATAGTGGTTTTATAAGAGATTTAGTTATTTTAGTGTCTGTAAGTTACATAATATACTTAAGAGAGTAAGTAAGATTATAATAACTAATAAGATTAAGGTAATTACTAAGAACTACTACTAATACTAGATAAATAGTAAGATACTATACTAGTTTAAGTTTGATTTTAAGGATAACTATAAGTTTAATATAGAAATTATGATTAATATTGTCTATTTCATTAGTAATAAGCTTATATTATATATAGTTAATATTTCTATAATATTTATAGTAGTAAAGTTTATAAAACATATATCTATAGAGAGTATATAGTATACTCTGAAAGTATATTAGATTAATATATGCTAGGGATTTCTAGATAGAATTATTATGAATATAGAGTATAGCTTTACAGCTGAAAGCTTCAAAAAGGAAGCTAATAGTATAAGTAGTGAGGTTAAAATTATACTAGTTAAAACTTACAATAGTATTAGTAAGGTGAAACGTTATTATACTTCTCTATAGAGGGCATATAAGATTATCTAAAATAAGATACTAGAGATTAATAGAGAGGAGATACTATAAAGTATAGTTAAGGTAATTAATAATATTAGTAGCCTGAATAGCTTTATACTAACTTTATTAGTTTTTAGAGTATATTTATATCTTAACCTAATATCACTACTATCCTTAGATATTATAAGATAAGTAGTTACTATCCAGAAATTAATAGAAGAAATATATAAGATCTATACTTAATAGTAAGTTTCTAATACTCTAAATATATATAATAGCCTCTCTACTATTTCAGTCTACTGCTTACTTCTTTAATTAGAAGTATATATCTACTATAAATACTAAAGTGAGATAGGATCCTTCAGGCTTATCTCTATCGATAGTAAGATATATATTATAGAGATAGATAGTAAACCTAGTATCGTTAGATTAATAATAATTAAGCTATATTATTAACTATATACTAAAGAGATAGAAACCTAAAACCTATATAATAATTAGTTACTAGATAAATATTTAAAAGAAGGTATATTAATAATAATATTAAGTGAGGATAAACTAAAGTAGTGAGGATAATTATATAAAATATAACCTTTATTATAGAAGCTAAATTTATAGATAATATCTATTATAATATTTGCCTAATAATAAAAGAGATAGAGGTATTTACTAAAGCTATTCAGTTTTACTAATATAGTTTTATTTAGACACTAGGAAAGTTATTTTAGAAATTATATATTATAGAGTGGGAGACTCTATTAGCGAAAAATATACTCCACCTTAAATACTTGAACGTCTAGAAATATAGTAGTATAAGGATCTTTAGTCTACTGTTTATTAATATGGTTAAGACTATAGATAATATACTATATAAGAAATTATAATTAGTTATTAAAGGTTTTAATAATTAGGGGAAGACTGATATTCTTATATAGTTACTGATAATCTAATAGGTTAGCTATTACTTAATATTAATACTATTAGTAATACTTAAAGAGGTAATTCCTATAGAGGTTTACCTCTAAGATATTACTTAAGTATATATATAGGTAGAGATAATACTGAATGACCTTATACTAATGAAGCTACTAGTAAGTCTATATAGCTTATATTGAGAGAGTATTATTATTATGATAGTTTAACTATTATATAGTTTTATAGAGTTAGGTATTTATTAGTATATAATATATTCTAACTACTATAAAAGCTAACTATAAATAGAGATCTTATTATATAACCTATATCTCATAATCTCTAGACTGAATAACCTATATTTTAGTATTATAAGTATATAAATAGATAATATTCTTAGATTCTGCTTACTTAATTTTAATAATGAAGAAGAGGAGAAGCTCTAGTGAGTAGAATTTACAGCTAAACTGAAGTTAATACTTACATAATATAAACCCCTTATATTTAATAGAGGTATAATTACTTTAAAGAATAATAGTAATATTACTCTCACCTAAAAGGGATAAAGTAGGAAAATTAAACTTATTCACTCTATATCTAAAACTATAAAGGTAATATATATTAAATAATAAGTATAAGGAATATATATAGCCTCTATATACTAATTAGAGGTATATTTTAACCTCTCTATTACAGCCTAATACTAAAACTTAATAATAGAGAATATTAAAAAACTTAATAAATACCTAGTATAATAAATAGAAAATCCTAAAAGAGGCTTAATATTTATTCCTACTGATATTAAGTTAATGAAGCTATATATATTTATTAATAGATCCTTTACTAATAATAGTAATATAATATTTCAGCTTAGATTTATTATTATCCTAAGGATAAAAGATATTAGTGAAGATAATAATACTTTTAAGCTTAGAAATAATATTATCTACTTCTTCTCTACTAAACTAAAGAGAGTTATATGTAGTATATGAGTATCTAAAGTTTATAGTATAACTGTGGGAGTTAATATAGAATATATAATATTCACTACTTTCAGATAAGTATCTGAATATCTTAAGATACTAATAATACTTATAATAGTATATACTAACTCCTATTTCCTCTATAAATACCTTATTAAGTTAGGTATTACTAAAGAGAAACATCTTAGAATTAATATTATAGTATTATAATAATTATATAAGAGAAGAGAGATCCTTAAGATCTAATAGATTAATAGTAAAAATAACCTTATGTGAGAATAGCTACAGCACCTATTCTGCTTTGTGGCCATTCTGGCTTATATAAAGCCCAACCAGCCCATTTATATATATTCGAGCGTTCTATTCTAAGTTAAATAGATTATACCTTTTAACAACCTATATTCAGACTATATACTATACTATTTGTTTATTATAGTTATAAGTCTAGTTTTATTTAATTATCCTCTGAACTCCTATTAATTATTTTAGTATAAAGAAATGGATATTTTTTTAGATCTATTGTAACTATTTTAATATAGTATTTTTAACTGTTAGTAGCCTCGATATTAAGATTAAGCTATCAAATAATATTAATTTTAACTGGTAGTATATTACTTTTTAATTTTATGTAACTAGCTGAGATATTTGGAAGTATCTTGATCTAGATATTATACTAACTATCGATATTATAAAACTACTTAATCTACTAAGTTTTAATATTAAGCTGTCTATAGAAAAAACTGCTTAAGAAACTAAAAGTTTAGATTTATATATAGTTGAGACTATAGGTATTTTTAACTGCTATTCTGTAGATCTTAAGCTTTAAGTAGTTTAAAAATTTAACTGTAAGGATATTAAGAAACATTATAATATAATTTAGATATAGGTAGATATAACTATTAATAATAGTTTTCTTATGTTAGCTTAAATAAAGTTTCTTAATAATAATGATATATCTTTTTAAATATTCCTTAAAATTTTAAAATATTAATATACTCAGAATAAGTTAGTTATATAATAGAGAGTCTAGGTGGAATATAAGAGAATCCTGGAAAAAGCTAATTTAAATATCTTTACTTTAGCTTAGTATAATAAGTATTATATAATCTACCTTTAAGTGGTTATATTTAATATTCCTAAGATTAAGGGTATACTTATAGTTAAAGAGTAACTTTAAGTATTTAGCTACTATATTATACTTAGTTAGACGTCTAGATATTACTAGAAGGTAATTAAGAATAAGATTCTTAACTTACTAATTATTAATTTAGCTTAATATAGAGAGATTTTCACTTCTTTAATATCTATTAATAAAAGTTAAGCTAAAAGTTAAGTTAAAATACTATTTATATTAGCTACTCTCGTAGGAGATTAGATAATATAATTTTCTTAAAACTAAAATATTTATATAACTAGAGATAGTATCTATACTCACCTGAGGATTGTGGATATATTAGGTATGCTATTACTAGCGTTTATAGTTAATTTCCGAATATTTATATATTACTTACTGCTTGAAATATAGTAATTAATAGAATTAATAATTCTGAACTATATAGACTCTACTAGAAGCTACTTAAAAAGAGATAGCTTAATAATAAAGGGTATATAGCTAAAGTTAAGGAGTTATCCTTAGATAATTCTAAAACTAAAGTAATTCCCCCAGGCAGTAAATTTAGTAGAAGTAGTTAGTATTCTTTAAATTTAATATATTTTAGTATTAATTCCTCTCTTCTTAAAAAGTGAAATACTAATATACTTCTGGGTGTTTTTTCTACTACTTAAGAATCTTACTTACTTTTAGTAAATATAGTTTTTAATAGTTATAAAGTAATTTATATAATTAATTCTATAGTACTATTTAAAGAGGGATCTTTTAAGTTAAGTTAGGAGATAGATATCGTTTAGTGTAGTTTAGCTAACTTTCTAATTATTAGATGAAGTAAGTATATGATTTAGAATATTCTCAATAGTCTGAAGGGGAAGAATATACTTAATTTAATATTAGATAATATTATTTATATTAACGGTTTTTATATTAATATTATTTTAGAAGTTTTACTCCTTAAAAAAACTAAGATCTAGTTTATAGAACTTAACTATATATTTAGATATAAACTACTTAACTGCTTTATTATAATAAGATAGTTACTTAGAAAGTATAATTTTATCTTTCTTAAATATAAGCTACTTTCTAACTACTTAATAGTCTATCTAAGTATTTCTAATATAATCTTAAAGTTACTTTATATTTTACTATTATAACTTTAATCCTTAGTATCTTTACTGAATAATAAGTCTGATAATATTCTAACTTAGTATCTTCACGCAGATTACCTTAGCTTTAATATTCTTAAGTATCTAGTTCTTAATACTTAGGGGGTGAAGATTATAAGCTTAAGGTAATTAGATTATTTATATTATATGGAAGTTTATTCTTAATAAGTTATTTCTAGATAACTATCTAAATTATCTTTAGTTTACCTATTTTATAGAATCTCCTGGAATTTATTTAACTTTCCTAGAGTATATATAAGTAATTTATCGATACTTATTATTAAGAATAAGTTTTCAGACTTATATTTTATATTTACCTTTATAGATAAAATTTATAGTTTAGTATATTAATTAATTATAAAATTTAAAAAAGAAGTTAAATACTAGAGAGGTTTCTTAATTTATAAGATACACTAGAGTATTAAGTAAGCTATAATAATAATTAATAGAGAAATAGATTATTAAATCTAGATAAGAAAGTAAGATACTAATCTTAAGCTATCTCTCTTATATATAAAAGAATTAGTTAGAGTAAGTAAGTATATAGGAAAAAAACTAATTACTTAAAATAATAAGATATAAGAAACTATAAGATTACTATTTAAACTGTAAGTAGAAGTAATTTAAGTAGTAGTAATATTATATAATATATCTCTAAATATTTAAAATAACTAGAAGTTACTATATAAGATTAAAGAAACTTAATTTAGATAGTATTTTTATTAGTAAGTTCTAGAATATACTCTAAGTTTATATTAAGATTTACATCCCTATTAGGGATAGATCTATACTTATAGATATTAAATATACTTACTTAAGAAATACTATAAATAAGATATTTTAAAAAGATTATTGAAGGTTAAACTAAGGGAATATACTAGATATTTAGTAAGATATATTCTAAATACTTATAATCTCTATAGGATCTAGATCCTCTATTTTTATAAGGTTATTATTACTTAGAATATTAAATTTAAGAAGAAAAAATTCTACTTAAAATAGGATTTATATAAAATACTTACTAGAGAAGTTATAAAACTCTTAGTTAAACTAATTACTAAGGAGGAAGAAGATTTTATTCTTAAGGTATTTAGAGAGTTTAAATTAAAGAGAAATCTTACTGAAAGATTCTCTTTTCTATTAGTAGTTTCTATAATATTAGAAGTAGCTTAAGATATTAGGTTAAGTTCTAACTTAATCTTAAAGATTAATAAGAGAAATTTAATAATATCTAAATTAACCTCTAAACTAATAGGATTAATATAGATACCTGAAGATTAGGATTTAGAAAGTATACTAATAGCTGGAGAACTAAATAGTATATTTAAAATATAGAATCTAGCTAGCTAAGAGGGTGAATTTACTTTAAATTAGAAGGTTTGAGGTGATTATATGAGGATTCTAGTTTAGTTAATTTAGGGTAGACTAAAGTGTAACTTTTAACTTTAGAATTTTGGGATTTTAATAATTTAGGAGTTAGGCTAATAATATAGAAGTAGATAATAATAGTAACTTAAGTTTGAAATTAATATTAATAACTATATAATATTCTTAAAGGAATATAATAGTAATATCTTATATTTTATAGAGTATAAATAGGATAGTTTTATTAGTATTTATCTATCTAATTAGTAATAGGAGCTTAATAGTGATAGTTTCAGCTTTTAAATAGTTTTCCTTATTATTTAAAATATAGTTCTGAAAAAGAAGGATCTAGCTATATAGATTTAAATATATCTTAACTAACTGGTAGTACCTCCTAAAACCTAGAAGGATATTATTAACTTACTAGAACTTCTCTAAATATCCTTTATTAAAGTAGTAAAAGCTGAAATTATAAAGTTGAAGGAAAAAGATATCTAGTAAGAAATAGATTACTAGGATGCGAAATTAAAGTTTCTATTTTTAAAATAGGTTTTTACTTATAAGATAGATACTAATAGTTTCCTAGAATAATATAAAATAAGAATTTATATATATAGAGATCTATAATTAGTTAATCTGCTGTAAATTATATATATAGTAATACTGACTATTTAAACTTTTCGAGTGACTATAGTAATTATAATATAATTTAACCTTAAAATCTTTTAGTTTAATATTATTAATATATTTCTTAATACTGTGAGGGATCTAAATAATCCTCTAATAATAGTTAAACTACCTGATAGATTTAAGGTGGTAGAGAGGTATATAGAGTTTAAATAAGCTTTTTACGGACTTTAAGATATATTCCTCCTATAATATAATACTTTCTATATTATACTGAAGTCTCTAAGTTTTATTTCTTACCTAGAGGAGTTTTATCTATTTAAAAACTAGAGTTTAACTATTTATATCCTTTTCTATGTGGATAATATTCTTTTCTTATATTATAAGGTAGCTGAAAAGGAAGTATTTAAAATTATTACTAATATAAAGTAAGTATATAAGCTAAAGGAATAGAGTCTAGTAGAGTATTTTCTGGGAGTTTAAGTAATTAGAGATTATAAGTATTGGAAGATTTACTTAGTTTGTAATGTATATATTACTAAAATTACTGAATGTTTTAATCTTAAATATAGACTAATACTAATAATATTATATCTAATAGTATTTCTTATTATAAATCTGAATTAAGTAACACTAAAAGAGATTTATATATATTAGACTAAAGTTAGTTTAATTCTTTATATATTAATTATAGTATAACTGGACGTTTTATATATCTACTCTCTCCTATTAAGATATTTTATAAATTCTTCTTAAATATACTAAGATACTATAGACTATATAATTTAATACCTCTATAGGATAAGATTCTTAGTATTTCAGTTTAGAAGCTTAGGAGGTATAGATAAGATACTTTAGATACTCTTAATTACTAGAGATACTTCTTTTATAGATAATAAAGATACTTAAAAATTAAGTTACAGCTATATTATTACTCTATTTAGAGAATTAATCCAATAGAAGGCTACTTAATAAAATACTATTATAATATTAATTACTAAGGTAGAATTTCTCAGTCTTAAATATACTTTGAAAGAGGTTATAATTCTGAAGAGACTATTTTAAGATATAAAATTAGATTTTAGAGATATTTAGAGAGTTTATTATAATAACTACTAAACTATCAGACTAATGGTTTCAGAAAGTAAGTATCTATCTACTAGACTTTAATATATAGATATTTCATAAATATAACTATATTAAGAATATTAAAAAGGAAGTTTTAAAGTTATCTATAAATCTATAGATATAATACTAATAGATAAACTTATAAAAAACTTAATTTAAATGAAGTTTAAATAATTTAGAGTATTTCTTAACTTAATAGATTTTTAATTAATATTATTAGAACTATTTAAGCTAAACTACTTAGTCCCCTAAAAGCTAGAACTAAAATAATAATAAATAAAATTCTAATTCTTAGAGGAAGAGTTTAATAATATTAATATAGAGTATAAGTAAATAGTAGAATTTATTTACTCTCTCGCGGGGAATGAAAATCTTTAGTTAAATTTATATCTAACTTAAGAGAGACTATTTAAACTTATTATTTTAGGATAAAATCTAAACTCTAGCTACTAATATATAGAAACTAGGCTGAGGAGATATTAAAAATATATTAAATCCTACTGAAACTAAGGTTAACGCTTAATAGTTCTAGCTTAAGGTAGGAGGGTATCTAATAGAACTAAAAGTTAAACTACTAAGATAACCTCTAAAACTACTAGTAACTAACTAAAAGATAGAGTTCCAGCTAAAAGGTAACTTAGTTATATTTATAGTTAGGTTAGAAATCTAGTTAATTATAGATGGTTAAACAGGTAGTAAGGATAATAATATTTTAGTAATAATATTCTTTAGAGTAACTAGTATCTAAATAGTAAAACTAAGAATATTTCTATTTTTAATAAAAATTTATTTAAATTCTTTTTATTAGTTTAAATATAGTTTAAATTAGATGATAACCTTTATATTACTAACTTACTTACTTCTTATCTATAAGAGTTAGTTTTAGATTAGTAATTTATAATAAGCTACTTACAGAAATATTATTAGATATTTTAATAGCTTTAATATAGTATTTAAATATATTATAGATTTTTTTGGATATAGAGATATAAGCTTTTTAGAATTTATTTATATATTAGAAATAATATTTAGTAGGTATATTATTACCTTTAATTTTAACTAAGTAGAGATAGAGATTATAATTAAGAATAAAACTTAAAATATAAATAGTATAGAGGATAGTTTAGAGAGGCTAAGTTCCTCTAATTATCTTATTTTCAACTAAATAACTTTTATGTTCCTCTGAAATCTTAACTTTTAATTTATTTTTCTTAATAAGTATAGATTTATTAGAATTAGTAGACTTATTAGGATTAACTAATTAATATTATATACTTTTAAGCTAGTATTTTAGATTCTTAATTTTAGAAGATACCTTTTAATTCTTAATCTGAATAAACTTTCTTATAGATATTAGTATATTCTTATAATATTTCTTTAGGTATTCAATAACTTCTTTAACTCTATCTTCTTTCTCTTCTTTAGGTTATTTAACCTTATTATTTTTTGTTTAATAAATTCGGACTTTTTATTCTTATTTTTAACTGATAGATCACTCGCGAGGTTATCTTCCTTATTATTAGTAGGAAGGGTAATAATTTATATTTTCTTAGGATAACTATAATAACACTTAATAATAGTAGGAGTAGCTAACTTCTTAATAGAAATAGCTAAATTCTGAATAATAATATCCTTAATATTACTAAATTTAGATATATTAAGTAACTTAAGTATAGAAAGATTAAGTAAAACTTCTTAGAGATTAGGGAACTTAGTAAAATATATTTTAATAAAAGCTTTCAGTTAGAAAACCTTAATTTTTAATTGCTACTTAATAGTAAAATATACTTTAAAGGGATATAAATACTTTATATTTTTAACTTACTTTTAAATCATATAAATAGACTAAATTGTAATGAAATTTATAAGTTTGATAATAGAGTTTACTATTATATCTGCGAGAAATAAAAAGTTAGTATCAGTAAAATAAATAAATAAACTAAGTAGTTACTAGATATAGTATACTTCCTTAAGAGAATAAAGAAAAGGTTCTTAAGTTTCAGATATATTATTAGGAGTGAGGGAATAATGAAAACAACGAAAAACGCCTATTGCGAGGTTAAGTTCTATTTGTTAAAGAGACTTAAGGTTAGTATTAGAAAGTATCTCTTTTAATAAAGGAATTTACTAAGTGAGAATAGGAATAAACTAATTAAAAATTATAGTATCTAGAATAAAGTGTGACAGAATTATATTATTAACCTTAGTAATAATATTATAAGTCACTTCAGTCTAAATTAAATATTAGCGATAGTTAAAGTAATTTATATAAAATAATATATAAAATCTATAGTAGTGATACTTATAGCTAATAAATATAATAATAATTAAGATTATTAGTTAAGAAGATAAGAAAGTTTAGTAAGTGTAAATAAAGCTGAAATTTATAATACTTATAGGGCTAAGATTATATAATCTCGGAAGGAACTAATAAGTTGCTCCTACTGAATATTAATAATAACTATTTTAAAGATAAATATTATAATAGGTTAGTTGAGAAATATTATTTCTTTTATTTTAATATTTAAAGAATAATTTTTAATATCTATTTATAGTATTTTATTTATTAAATATGCTATTTGGAGCTTAAAGTATGAGATTTTATCTAGTGGTTATTCCACTGGGGGGGTGTGTGAGAATAGCTACAGTACCTATTCTACTGTGTGGCTATTCTAGCTTATATAAGGTCTAACTGGCCTATTTATATGTATTCGAGCGTTCTATTCTAGGTTAAATAGATTATACTTTTTAATAACCTATATTCAGACTATATACTATACTATTTATTTATCACACCTTACTAATAATATAACTAAGATATCTAATAACTAAGCTCTTAAAATATTTATCACTATAAATAAAGTAATAATAAGGATAGAAGGATAGATTATAAAAGCTACAGAAAGTAATAAGAGGAGGATATAAAGATAAAAAAAGTAAATAGAGAATATTACTATAGGAGGACCTTAAGGTATCTAAATAGCGATAATTAAAAAATATATTTTTATAAGTAAATACTACTTATAGTATTTCATTAGGTTTTAGTATATTTAAAAAGATATATATAACTAGTGGCTAGGTTTTTATATTCTATACTGTTTTTGTATTTTACGCTATTTTTGTATTTTATACTAGTTTTACGTTTTATACTGTTTTTGCGTTTTATGCTGTTTTTGCGTTTAACACTATTTTGCACTTTTACTACAAAAGAGAGTATTACTAATATCAGGTTAACTGGGCACTAATATAGTAAAAGCTATAGCAGTAGGTAATATACTAGATGCTTCACTTTTTAGACTAATTAGATAAGAGAAATTATCCTACGGATTGATCCTAATAGTATATAGCGTATATATATACGCTGTAACTTAGACTTAGATATAATGAAATAGAAACTACTAGTTACGACCCAGTTATAATAAATTAATCGATTACTAATATTTACCAATTGTAAACTAACACTTCTTCTTTCTTAATATTAACTATTACTAGTATCTTCTTAGTATAGTATCCTAATTATCCAGGAGGATTCTTAGGATATCATTCTACATTATTCTCAGATCTTTCGTATATAATATCAATATTATTAAGATAGACTATCTAGATTAGAGAGATATAGAGTATTTCCTTCTTAGTAATATTAATTTATTAGGTTTTTTTAGATATTAGTTAAAATTATTATATTTATCACTAATATTTAAGTAAGTACTAATCTTTAGCTATATATCTTAGTTTATTATAATTATAATATTTAAAATCTTACTATTTATTATTTTTAGTAGCAGCTTTAGTAGTAAGGTCTATAAAGTTACTATAGTAGCTATAAGATATACTTATTTATAGAATAAATTATTATCTAATTTCCTAATTATTATATTAGTTCCAGTAGTAATATAATAATTCTTAATACTTATATCTACTATTAGGTTATTAAGATTATTATTATTTACCTTTTTTATAGTAATATTTAAAAAGTTAGTTATTAATCTTAATAGTAAATTCTATATATATAATAAAGTTACTAAGTCTATCTTATTTAATAAGTTTATCTTTAATCCTTTATTTAGTTTTTAGTAGAATATAAAGATCTTAATATTATTAGTATATTTAAATTTAGTATAGATATATCTATATTCAGCTGTATAATATATAACTATACCTTTCTAGTTAAAGGCTACTAGGTCTTATTTATATTATTATTACTTATCTAGTTTTTAGAAAAGTAAGATTAGAGCACTTTCGAAACTATAGTAACTTACAAAAATAGTCTAAATTTCTATTTTAAGATTATTTTATTTATAAGTAGGGAAATTAGTAAGATAAAATTTAAAGTATATAAAAACTTTTCCCTTAAGGAATAAGGTAATATAAATAACTTATTTAGCTTAATTCTTAAAACTAAGATTATAAAACTAATCATAAGCTTAAACTTAAGTAAGGAATCCTTTAAGATATCTGGAAGTTTTATTAAAAGTCTATAGTAAGTTAAGCTAAACTTTCTTACGTAATTTAACTAAAATCTGGATAATATTAATAGTAATATAAAGAATATTAATCTCCTACTAAAGAGTGAGAAGTTACTATTAATCTAAAGTATTATAGAGATTCTACTAGAATTAGGTAATTTCTATAGTATTACTATTAATAATCTCCCATATTTTAGCTATATTTCTATTAGTTTCTTGGAGCTATTATATAAACTCAGTAGTATTATTATCTTTATTACTAGAGAGTTTAATATTCTTTATTTCTTAGTCTAGAGGCCTAATAGGTTATTTACTTTTAGGAAGTATTTCCTGAGAATTAGAAGAGATAGAAGGAGTTTAGTATTTAGAAGATATAGTAATATTCTTTCCTAAATACTATTAAGTAAATTTTATAGAATTTACTTATTAAATAGAAGTAATTAAAATATTATAGTTAACTTTACGTTTAGTAGAGGTAAGTTTATTAGTAGTAAGTTAAAGCTATAATATGTAAGTAATAGTATTATTATAATATGAATAAGATTAGGTTTTTAAAACTTTTAGTAATTAGATATAAGTTTAATAAGAGGATTAAAAAGTAAGGTTAGAAGTATCTGAGGATAATTATAAAGTTAATTACTGAAAAGCTATAAAAGTCTGATCTTAAGTATACTTAAGTTTATCCTATATATAAGTTCCAGCTAATTAATATATTCTTTTAGTTATTCTAGATTATATTCATTTAATATAATCTATTAGCTTCTAACTTATACTGGATTATATTAATCCTAAATAATCCTTATCTTATTATTATATAACTTATACTATAGTTCTTCTATACTGAGTGGAGTCCCTATTATTCCTATATTATCCTGTATATAAAGGTCCTGTAGCTACTAGATATCCTGCGGAGCATCCCTTAGTCCTATAGTTCTAACGGATTATAATATAGAGGGAGACGTTTCCTCGAGTAGTTAGCTACTAGTGGAAATATAATAATATTATTAACCCTAAAAGCTAGTATCCTAATAAATATTATTCTGAGGGTTACTAGAATATTCTAATATAGACGAAAAGTATCCTTTATAGTAGCTACTTAGAGGTTACTACTTACTATAATATCTTATCTTACTAATTTATTCTTAAGCTTATTAATACTCTAGTAGAGGAAGCTTAAGGTATATTATAATTTCTATTAAAGTAGTTTACCTATAGGGTTACTATTTATAGAAGTATCCTGGGGGATACTAATATCCTCTATTATTCTTTATATTAGCTAGTTACCTATTATATAATATTATATCTTAGGAGCTATACTTAACTAAATTATATACTTAACTAGTGGGAAGCTACGCTCTATCTAGTGTTATCTATATAGTGAATAAAACTAAGTTCTAAATATATAAAAGACTGGATCTGGGTTTATTTAACTAGAAGGTAGTATAAAATACTGTTTATTTAGAACTATAAAGTAAAAGAGAAGTTTTTATAAGTATATGGAAAAGTCTATATATATAATACTATATGGAGCTTACTGGGGACCCACTCGGGCGAGGGGGTTAGCTTCAAATACCTAGGTATAACTTTAGCTAGATATCTAAGTATAGTCTATAATATTACGTAATAAAGAATTTATTAAAGTAAATAGCTTCTCTACTAATATCCTAATCCTCTTTATAAGGAAACTAACTAGAAGAATATATTTCTATATAAATTATAAAACCTTTAATATAATTATAAAACAAACCTATTACCTCCTCCTCCTTATTCTAGAAATCCTCTAGAGAGTTACTACTACTTACTAATATACTAAACTTAATATTATTACTATATTCTATAGAATTAGAATTAATAAGATAAATTAGGAGCAAATAGCTTTTTAAATATACTATAATCTCTTTGAATAAATAGTATACTCCTTCAGACTTACTAATATCCCCACTATATTTTAATAATATATTAATAGCTACCTATAACAGTTTCCAAATAACTTTATTATAGTATATATTAATAATATTCTTATTTATATTAGTAACTTACAAAAAGAATATAAAGAGAAAGTCTACTAAATACTTAACTACCTCACTAATATTAACTTTAAATTAGATTCTAAAAAATATGAATTCTCTATTACTATAGTTAAATATATCAAGTTGATTATATTAGCTAGGAAGAATCTCTCTTATAACTCTAAGAAATTAAAAACTATTACTAACTTACTTTCCCCTAACTTACTAAATAATATTTATAACTTCCTTATGTTTATAAACTACTATAAAGTTTTTATACCTTAGTATAGTATTATTATAAAGTTTTCAAATTACCTAACTTAGAAGTTTATTCTTTCCAACTCGAAACTAAAATAATAGAAAGCTTTCCTTATACTAAAATAACGTTTTACTATAGAATTAATCTTATAGATATTTAACCTTAGTATTCTAATAATAATAGAGACAGACTATTTAAAATATATTCTAGAAAATATATTAACTTATTACAGACCTAAGCTTTAAGCTTATATAGGATATAGCTACGAAGGCTTTACAGAGCTACTACACCTATAATTTAGTGAAGAGTTTTCACTATAAGTATAAACTCTTTAAGTTTATTATAACACTATTTAGATACCACTAAGGTATCTCTTATAGCTAGCCTCTAATATTAATAAACTTCCTACCTAGATCTAACCTAGCAGTAAATAGTAGACTAAAGAGATAATATAGAAGATAATAAAAATAATAGTAAATACTAATATTATAGAACTCTTAATAGAGGTTCTAATAGACTAATAGTAGATAAATCTAATTACAGATAAGAACTAAATTCTCTGAGAGGCCTTTATATAAGTCTAATAGAACTATAAAGTAAGTTTATAGACTATATAAACCT
Source organism: Colletotrichum lindemuthianum (assembly GCA_001693025.2). Taxonomy (NCBI): domain Eukaryota; kingdom Fungi; phylum Ascomycota; class Sordariomycetes; order Glomerellales; family Glomerellaceae; genus Colletotrichum; species Colletotrichum lindemuthianum. The sequence continues at coordinate 9,917 of MASP02000159.1, read as the reverse complement.
CTTTTATAAGAAGGAAATTCCTCCTAATTAATATTCCCTTTAATAGTAATATTCTTTATTTTCCAGTATAGTAGATAATTATATAATATAAGCTTAAAGTTAACTAAGTTTTTATTAGAGGATTAGAGGATCTTTAGTAGTTCCTCTAGACTAACTTCTTACTAAAAATCCAGATATAGATTAGTAACTTCTATATAACCTAGAAGCTTCTATATAGTTAGGATATTAATATCTTCCTTTAATACTTTACTAAATACTATAAAAACTCCCACTATAGTATTTAAGTTTTTAAGAAGATATAATACCTCTAATAAGGGTCTAAGTAGATATTTGCAGAATTCTTTATTAAATTTAAATTAGCTATAAGTTAGGTAGAGGGGTATATTTAGGTAGGGAATATCTAATTAAACTGCTTATGGCTAACTCTCTCCTACTAGATTCAAATAGCTACTATTAGTTAAGATATTAGCTAAATAGATTACTATACCACAGTTTAGTGTTACTATATAATTACTATAGATCTTAAGATCCTTAATATAGAGTTATAAGTCTATAACTAACCCTAATTCTAATTACAGATAGAGCTTTCAGTTAATTAGAATAAGAATATATAGATAACTAGTATAGATGCAGCTTACGTTACTCCACTATTAATATAATATTATTATAATACTAACTATCCTCACTAAGGGGAGTTAGGTAGCTAGTGTTCTATATTAGCTAAATTTTTATTAACTGCTATAGTAAGTATATATAGAATCCAGTAGGTAGACTTAGTGGTCCTGCAGGCTTATATATAGGCTAGTACCTATATTCACTATAGCATTAAGGACTATTTTACTATTAAATATAAGCTATATCCTACCTACCCTCCTATAGCTTTAAATATTCATATGCAGACCTTATAGCTAGATAAGGAAATTATAGATAATAAGGAAAACAAATAACCCTCTAGAAAAGACTTTCTAGGAGTTAGAGTAGTATAACTACTAGTAATATTAATATAATAATAGATAAGATTAGAGAAATATAAAGCTAGATAGATAAACTATCCTTCCTAGTCTCTATATTAATAAATAATAAGTTTTTTATCTCTATCTAAATTAATAGTAGTTATAACTATTATAGAGTAGTTAGTAAGAAGTTTATAAAGTAATAGAACCTTACTATTATTAACCTCCTATAGTTTCACTAGCTAGAGACTATTCTGGATATTAGTAAGATTATAGCTATTATTAGGATAACTAGAGTTTATATTAATCTAGATAGATAGATATCTGAAGCTTTATTCTATATTATTCTAAGTATAATATAGCTAGTTATTTTTAGGAAGCTATAGTTATAATACTGAGAGATTATTCTTAACTTTATAAGAAATAAAATAAGGATAGATATAGTTAGTAATCTTATAATACTAAGATTAGTAATATGCTAAAGAATATATATATAGAGGGATTTACTAATTTTATTAAGCTATTAGTAATTATATTAGCTAATATAAGAGAGGGAGGTTATAAATAGATAGTTACTAACTTAGTATAAACTAATATAGTTTTAACTATTATATTACTAGTAACTCTAGAGTAGTTAATATTTACTTTACTAAAGATCTATATTTCCTTTATAGATCTATTTTATAAAGAAAAGACCTCTAGCTTTCTATCCCACTGGGGGATCCTTAATTACTATATATAGCTTAAGAAGAATCTAGATAGAATTAAACTAAATCTACTCTAAGGATCACTCTATAATATACTATAAGAGTATTTCCTGAAAATATAATATTAAATTACTAACTTAATAAATAAGAACTAAATATAAGCTAGCTTCTTAGCTATAAAGATATCTATCTTTTTAGTTAAGAAGCTAGGAAGAAAGTAGTAATTTTATATTAATTATTACACTCTTAATACTATTAGTATTTATTACTACTACTTCTTACTATTAATTAAGGAAATATTCTACTTATTATCTAAGGTGATATAGTTTATAAAAGTTAATATCTAGATAGCTTTCTATAAAATCTATATTATAGAGGGGGATAAATATTAAATAGTCTTCTAGATATATTTTAGCTTATTTAAGTAGCTAGTTATATCTTTCTGGTTAATTAGTATATTTATTATATTTTAGTAATATATTAATAAGATACTTTAGAGTATTCTTAAGAATTCTATTATAATATATCTTAATAATATTCTTATTTATAGCTATAAATTATAGGCTAATTATAAAGTTAAAATTATTTAGATTTTAGAGTAGCTAAAAGAGGCTAACTTATATTTAAAACTAAAGAAGTATAAATTCTCAGTATAGAAGATTAAATATTTTAGTTTTATTATTAAGATAGAGAGGGGGATATATTATAATCCTAAGAAGATTAAGATTATTTAGGAGTAGGAGTTCCCTAAGAATATCTAGAGTATCTAGAGCTTCCTTAGATTTAAAAACTTCTACTGTAATCTAGTAGATTACTTCTCCAGTCTAACAGAATCTCTTATATAGTTAATATAAAAGAGAATCTTATTCTAGTAAGATAAAATTTACAAAGAGGTATTTAATATTTTCAAGATTATATTTATATCAGAACTAATTATAACTTAATAGAATTTAGAGAAACCTATAATAGTAAAAATAGATTATTCTAAAGTAACACTAAGAAATTTTCTATTATAGGAGAATAAAGAAGATATTCTATAGATAGTAACTTACTATTTAGCTTAACTAACCTCAGTCTAATAGAACTATATTATTTATAATAAGAAGCTATTAGTAGTTATATTATACTTAAAAATATAGTTAGTAAAACTATAAAGTATACTAAAACTCTTTACTATTTTTTCCAATTATAAGGTTTTAGAATATTTTATAAACTTAAAACTTATCTTAGAATAATAGGTTAGGTAGGCTGAAATCTTATTAGAGTTTAGTTTTATTCTAAAGTATTATTTAGGCTACTTTATAGAGTATCTAGATATTTTATTAAGGTGAGAATAAGATAATATAACTAAGCTATAGCCTATAATATAGATTCTCCACTCTCTATAAGTTAATATAGTAAATATAGTTAGATTACTCTCTATAGTTTTAATCTAATAAATAGGGATAAATAGGAATAAGGAAAGATCCATACTAGTAGTTAATAATTACTAGTAAAATACTACTAAACTACTAGATAGATATATAATATTCTAGAGTATTATACTACTAATAATCTAGAACTAAAAGGTTTTAGTAATACTAATATATAAAATTCGCTAGAATATAGTATAATAGGTAATATAGATATTCCCTCTGGAGGTAGATATAAAAATATAGATAGTTAACTACTTAGTAAGGTTAGATAGTATACTATTATACTAAAGTAGAGTCTAGGTTTCTAAATATAAACTAGTAATTATAGTAATCTTTTCAATAGTCTATAACTCTTCTATCCTAAGCTAGCTTAATATTAACTTAATATTTATAATATTTTTATAGGATTAATATTAAGATAGAATATTAAAAGATATTAAGTAATTTATTAAGATATATAATATCTACTAGTATTTTTATAAAGGTTAGAGACGCCACTAGGGATTTTTATAGCTCCTCCTAATCTCTAATAGATTTTAGTTTTAAATCTTAACTAACTTTATAATAGAATTATCCTCCACTAAAGAGGGTAATTCCAAATTCCTAATAATTATTATAAATTAACTTTCTAAATATATCTAGTTAGAAGCTATAATATCTATATTAGCTGAAACCTATATAGAATATTTCTAGAATATATAGTAGTAGTTTTATAGTTTCCCCACGTTAATTATTACTAACTAAGGATCTAACTAAGTAAGTACATTTTAGTTAATATTATACTAATCTACAGAAGTTAAATAACTTCTTTTAATATTTTTTTACCTCCAGACAGATAGTAGTATAGAATAAGTAATACTTAAGATTTAAGCGTTTCTATAAATATATATTACCTTTTTATAGATAGACTAACTATTATATATTACTATATACTAACTAGTATTTAATAATAGAGATTCTTGTATAATTAGAGTAAATTCTAATAAGCTTCTCAATAGTTTTAAGGTAATATTTATTCTATATACTATAGTAGAAGGATTCTCTATAAACTTAGATTCAGAGTAGACTTTAATATTCCTTACTTACCTTAAGGAGGGTATAATTTTGGCCTAAGCTATAATAGCTTACACTTAGTAGTATAATAAAATAGGAACTAATAGGATATAATAAGTAACAGAGAAATTCTAAGTTAGTAATAAGATTTAGCTTTCCTTATAATATATTAAGATAAACTAATTAAGTAAGAAGCTTAACTAAATAGTTTATAAATACTATATTATTAATATACTAAATTTACTTAATATTATATTAGATATTTCCCTCAGTATCTACTTAATATTCTATATTAACTTTATTGAATAGACTAAGAATATCTCCTTACTTTTATAATATTATATAAATATCTATCCTAATTCTATCTTTATTTTAGTGAGGGAGGATAGTGAGACTTAGGAGGAGTATAAAGTTAAGGAGATTCTTATAGTAAAGAATACTCTAGAGTGGAGGTAGAACTAAAATATATTAGTTAAATAGAGAAGTTATAATATACTAACCTGGAAACCCTTAGAGAGTCTAGTTAATAATAAGGTAGTATTATATTTTATATTATAGTATAAGAATATTTATAAAACTAATAAACTAATATTAATTTACTAATAATAGAAAGTTATATAGACTATAAATAGGATATAGAATAACCTCTAAACTAAATAAATATAGAACTATAAAACTACTTCTTAATAAAAGAATTATTATCCTCTTTCTCTTTCTCTACTATATCTGCAAACTCCTCCTTATTATCCTTATCCTCTTTATTATTATTTTTAATAGGGATAAATATAGTTAACTATTAGCTAAGATATTATTAGTGGGGGTAGAAAGTAGTAAGAGTATAGAGATAATAAATAAGTAAATTAGTTTCAGTAAAACTAAGAATATAGCGATAGTAGTTATAGAGAGTAATATAGCTATTAGAATATATAATAATATCCTACTAGAAAGAAGTTAGTAAGATAGTTTAGGAAAGAAAAGAAAGAAAAGAAGGAAAGGAAACTTACTATTATCTATATAATACTACTAAAGTTTGTAATTACTTACTAAGGGGTAAAAGTAGTAGTAAGTAAGATACTACCTTTAGCGTAAAATAAGAGAGTAGTAGATATAGTAGTAATATAAGTGGGGAGTGCCTGCTGGATATAATAGAGGTATTTATTATAATATTAAACTATAGTAGAGAAGTTAGGTAAAAAGATAGTAGTATAGTAGCTCTTAAAGCTACTACTCTTATTACTAATAGGAATAGGGAGAATATTAATATAATTACTATAAGTAATTAGGTAGTTAACTTAGTAGTTAGCAGTATATAACTTAAGGTTAGCAGTAAGAAGATATAATTCCTACTTATATTTCAATTTTATTACTAAATATTTATAATAGAAGTAATCTTAATCTAGAATATAACTCTAAGTAAAGCTACTCCTATTATATTTAGAATAATAGTTAAGATAGATAGACTTAACTATTTAGGGAAATTAGTTCTCTTTATTATTAGAATTACCTTTAATAATATAACTACTATAGGTGTGGGAGGTAAGCTTATAAGAGGGGAAGTAGTAGTTAGGATTATTATTAGGGAGGCTAGCGTCAGTAGAAAGAGTAATTAATATAATAAAAAGAAGTAGTAATAATAGAGAAATAGAGGTAAAATAGTAGTAAATAAGTAATATTATAGAGAGTACAGTAAGGAGGTAGGTAGATTATCTAAAGAAAGGAAAAGATAATTATAATATAGGAGGGAAGGATATATCTTATAGTTATAGAGGAGAGAGGGATTATAATATAGAATCACTCAGAAAGTAATTTAGAGAATAGTAATATAAATTTTTCTATTAGTTAGGCTATCTAATATTAGAGGGATATATTTTTCTATTAGCTGGATTTACCTAAGTAATTAGGTAACTAGTGATATAGCTACGAAGCTATTAATAATTACTATTACTTTAGTAATAGAGGGAGAGTTAGTAGAGAGTATATTACAAACCTAAGCTTTAGAGCTTATATAAGATATAGTTATAAAAGCTCTATAAAGCTACTACCCCTATAGTTTAGTGAAGAGTTTTCACTATAAATATAAATTCTTCAAGTTTATTATAATACTATTTAGATACTACTGAAGTATCTCTTATAGCTAGCTTCTAATATAACCTAAAATAATAAAGCTGAAGTAAGGTATCCAGTAACTTTTTACTTCTAATATTTAACCTCTATAGAATTTAATTACCTAATCTATAATAAAACACTCCTTATGATACTAGCCTATTTATAAATATAAAAAGTGAAGCTATAAAATATTAGGAAATTTAAGATTCTCACTAATTATAAGAACCTTAAGTATTTTATAAAGAAATAATAATTTACAAAAAAATAAAGCAAATAAGTAGAGAAATTATCTTAATATTACTTTTACTTTAAATACAAACTAAGTATCTAAATAGTAGCCTCTAATATCTTCTCCCAGAGAAAGAAAATACTTCTAAAAAGTAGGATAATAAGAAATAATAGAGATAAGTAATATAAATTATCCTAAATACTACTATCCCCACAAAACCCCAGGTAGAATATATGAATATTACTAATATCTAGATTTTTAAAGAAAAGCTAGATCTACAGAAAATATAAAATTACACTACTAAGAAAAACTCTTTATATTAATAGATTTTTATAATAATCTAGCAGAAAGAGTATAATTTTCCCCCTAATCTCTATATTAAAGTCTAGATTACTGAATATATTATTAATATATTAAGATAACTTACTTTTATAAAGAGACTTTAGATACTAAATAGTAAAGAGAATAATAAGCTTCTTAATAAACTTAAGATTAAGTTAGTATAGAAATTATATAATTCCTCCTCTATAGCCTACCTAAAATATAATAATATACTAGAGATTATAAATTGTGAAGAGCTAGTCCTAACTGGGGGGCGTAGTGCTGTAGCTAATAGTATCTTAGCTTCTAGTATCTATATATACACGCAGGCGTATACAAACAGTACTACTAATTAAGCTATATTATATAGTCTCGTTAAAAAGTATATAATAATAAGTTGTCTACTTATTATCTGGCTGCACTTAAGTAGAGTATTCTATAGTATATTCTATATAAGGCTAGCCTGTAACACTACCTCCCCTCTCCCGCTCCTACTACTGTATCTACCTGTTGTAGCCTCACAGTAGGAGCCCCCTCGAGCGCTCAAGTAATATACCCCTAGTGGCCGTCTCATACACTATAAGCTAGGAAATAAATCCATATACGACTGCGGATTGAACCCTAGACTATAGGGTAGACTTATTGTATATGAAGGGCTAGCCTCCGACTGGGGGGCATAGTGTTGCAGCTAATAACGTCTCAGCCTTCAGTACCCATATGCGCACGCGCGTATATAAACAGTACTACCAATTAAGCCACGTCGTCAAAAGGTACTAAAAGAGATAAATATAATAGAGATAGAAATATATACTTAGTAGTTCCTTAATTACTACTATAAGTTTTATAGATTACTATATTTTATTATTAATAATAGAGAATCTAACTAAGTAAGTTACTTCTAGAAGGAATTCTACAGATTAATAGATATTATATACTTATTAAATACTAATTACTACCTACAGACTAATAGAATTACGGAATAATATAACTAGAAAATCTAAGTAATTTTAAAGATATTTATATATTAATCCTAAAATAACTAAAATAACCTACTACCTATTATATAGTTAGCTCTCTATAACTAACAGTATAATATAATAGAGATTATATCTTTCTTTATAAATTATAAATATTATATTAACCCTATCTTAGTTACTAAGGAATATATAGAACTACCTAGTAGTAGTGAAACTACTATCTACTAACTAATTAAAAAGATATAGTTAGTAATAATATATATCTATATAGAGATAGCTACTACTTAGTAGAAGTTAGAAACTTAGGTAAATAAAACCTAATTCCCTATAAATTAACATTTAATTAGTAATACAATATAGTTAAATATATCTAACTATAAATTAATAAAGCTAAATTAGAAACTAACTTAATTATATTAGAAGAATATAATAGTAAAAATCCTCTTACTATATATTATAAAACTAAATACTCTAAAGTCTATTCACCTATAATTCTATATAAACTTACTCTAAAAAGTTACTACTAATTTACTACCTAGGTAGATTATAGTTAATAGCTAGCTACTTTTATTAATAGATAATAATAAGAAAACTAAATAGCTAGTTAAAAATATTCTTACTATAAGGATATACTAAATAGGGAGAAAATACTAATAAGAAACCCTTATTAAATAGGAGGGATATATTAACTCTTTATAGAAGCTTATTAATATTATTATAAATATAGTAATATTAAAATAATATAAGATAATATATAGGCTAATTATAGATAATAATAGAGATCTAGCCTATAGTCCCCAATTAAGTAGCAGCTAGAGAGGAGGGAGATAATATTATAGACTATATCTAGATATCTAGCTAAAGCTATACCTAAGTATCTAAAACTAACTTCCTCACCTAAGTGGAGCCTCAGTAAACCCTATATAATACTATATATACAGACTTTTCCATATACTTATAAAAACTTCTCTTTTACTCCTTAGTTCTAAATCAACAGTATTTTACACTACCTTCTAGTTAAATAAACCTAAATCCAGCCCTTCACAAAAACCTATTCTTATAATTCTTAATCCTAACAAACTATTTAAAACTAAAACTAATTTTCAGACTACATAATAAGAAAACAATTAGGATAATAAGATATAAAAAGAATATTATATCCTTATACCTTCTATTCATGTAAACTTGGTAAACTAGAACTTAACTACTAGATCTATAATAAGGAACTTATAACTATTATTAAAATATTCTAAAAATAGGAACTACAGCTTTTAGAAACTAAATATAAAATTTAGATTTATACTAACTATAAAAACCTTATATACTGTATAATATCTAAAAACTTTAATAAACAATAGATTAGATAGTTAGAATTTCTTTTAGACCTTAATTTTTAGATTATCTACTATAAAGAAATAGAAAATAGAAAAGCTAATATATTCAGTTAATAGCAAGACTATGATATCCTCATATTAGAAGAAATAAAAATTATCCTAAAAAGAGATATAAATAGAAACCTTATATCTATATAGAAGCTACTCTTAATAGCTAAATAAATTAGTATTAGTATAATTAGAAGAAAAATATATAAGATAATCAGAAATATTTATAATATACTAATATATAGATATTAAGAAGTCACCAAGAAATTCAAAAAGATTTAATAATATTATAATACAAAATTTATAAAATAAGATATAATTAATATAATTAAGGATTATAAAACTTACCTTAAAAGTAAGTTTAGCTAGTATAAGCTTTATAGTAAATTATAACCTCTATTAGTATCTTAAAAACTCTAGGAATTAATTTCTTAAGACTTTATTATTAAACTACTAAAGTTATAAGAACTACTTACTAAAATATACTATAATAGTATTCTTATTATAATGAAATAACTTACTAAATATACTTACTTTATTCTCTATAAGGAATTAAATATAATAGAAGATCTTATATATATCTTCCTTCGAAATACTATAAGTTAATATAGACTATTTTAGGAAATTATATCTAATAGAAATAATTTTTTTATATCTAAATTTGAGAGATCCCTAGTTTTGCAACTTAGAGTAAAGTACTACCTATTTACTGCTTTCTACTTATAGACTAATAGCTAGACTAAATATATTAACTAAATTCTTAAAATCTACCTT
>MASP02000158.1:0-238687 GCA_001693025.2 Colletotrichum lindemuthianum | reverse complement strand
ATAAATAAGAGAATTAAATTTAGTTATTTACCTTTCCTATAGTATTTCTGAATAGTTTTTTTGGGTACTTATAACTACCTATTACTTAAAATTATGTTATTTTGGGTACCTATAGCTACCTATAAGTAATACTATAGGTACCCAAAATCTTATAGACTATTTAGGCTAGACCTATGGGTAAAGTAATTACCTAACCTATTTTTTGGGTAACCCACGGGTACCTATGGGTTGGGTAATTGCAAGCCTAGCCTCAGTATTCGGGAGGATTCCAATAGAAGACTTACTGAACCAAACCCGGATCGCATCTTATTTACTCGTGAGGCAGAAACGGTTTCTGACTACCCTTTAAGAATTACATAATTATAACTCAAGGCGAACCTCAGGGTTTATCAGGGCTCGGCTTCTCTAAGCAATGCGTTTTCAACACCATGGTGTACTATCTCATCACGTTATTGTTAGGCTTTAACCAAATTACTTAAAGTCAACTCTTCATCAGTATTCAGCTATTCTCCAGGTTTGATAGGTTTGATAGCTACGAGTTCGATAGCACCTATGTTTTAACAGTTACAATAAAACTAGACGCACACGTTTATCTTGTACAACAGACTAGAGATATCACAGCAGGCTTAAACTTTACCACCACTTACTCGGAAACCTACGAGACGCTGCGATAACAACGATCCAACTAGACCCACGCTCGACTACACTCCAAGTCCCGTTCATGTTCAACGTGATACAGCGCCTCCATATAGACATGAGCACACTTATACGTAGTGATGAGACAGTCGTCATAATCTCTACTATCATCATTTTAGCAGCCATGAGTTACTTGTTGAGGTACTAGATACCCAGGATGTATTGGGATGCGGAACCCCCGCTCGACCTCGTAGACGGATAGAATAAATTTGTATATTTGCTTAGACCATGACTTTTTGATAACTTCACAATACTTGAGATAGTAGAGATAGGGCTCAGGTAGGCTTGCAATTACCCAACCTATGGGTACCCGTGGGTTACCCAAAAAATAGGTTAGGTAATTACTTTACCTATAGGTCTAGTCTAAATAGTCTATAAGATTTTGGGTACCTAGAGTATTACTTATAGGTAGCTATAGGTACCCAGAATAATATAATTTTAGGTAATAGGTAGTTATAGATACCTAAAAAAACTATTTAGAAGTACTATAGGAAAAGTAAATAACTAAATTTAATTCTCTTATTTATTTATAAAAATTAAGATAAATAAATACGTTATTATTATTACTTATAGTAATTATTTATAGTAATTAATTGTTTCTCTTAAGTTAATTATCACTATTACTTCTTATTTTTATCTTCTCTATTATCTTTATTACTATAGATAGTCTAGCTATTAATAATTTCCTTTTACTTCTGTATCTTATATACTTTTTTTTACTATTATAGTAATATATCTTAGTAATAATAAAGATTAAATTATTCTTTAGCTAAATAGCTATTAGTATTAAGTTTAGATAATAGAGAATAGAGAATAATTAGGTAAACTAATATATAAATAAAAAGATTAGAGTTTAGACTATTAGTAGTATAAAGAAATTAGTAGGTAAAGATAATATTTTTCTGTATAATTATAATTTATTTTATATATATAGCTGCTAGGTTAGTTATTAGAAAAAAGTAAGTAAAATAGAAAGTAGTAGGTAATTTAGTAATATTATTTATATTTTAATATTTTCGTGAGATACTATTTAGCTACTTCTTAAAGAATATTAATAGTTAATAATTAGTAATAGAGATCTTTTTTACTGGAAATCTATATTATTAATTTCCTGATAAGATATTAAAAGGAAGCTTTAGGAATTAAAAGTTTAATATTATATTAGTAGCGATAAATTTCCTGAATAGTTCTAACTATAAATAATTAGATTTATAGTAATTATTTATAGTAATTAAGAATAAACTTACTATTAGGATAATATTTATATAGTTTTCACTAGATAGATTTTCTGGCTGAAGTTTTTCTAGGTAAGGTTTTCTAAGTTACTAGAGTTTTCTAAGTAGTAGGGTCTTTATTAGTAGCTAAGATAGCTGAGGTTAAAGCTTTTACTGTAGCTTATTTAACTACAGTAGTAATATTATATTTATATTATTTTTTTTAGTAAGCTATCTATAAGTAATATTTAATTAGTTAAATTAAAATAAGAATAATAAGTAAACTTATACTACTAAGTAGTAATATTAGTAGTATTATTATTATAAGGTTTATATATTAATATATTAAGTAGAAGTAGTGAATATTTTTTGTAACTATCTTAAAAAGAAAGGAGGGAATTAGTAAATATTAAAATATTAATATTCTAGCTATTTTGAAGAATAAAAATATAAGATTAATATTATTTAAATTATATAATTCTTTTATATATTCAAATATATTTTATAATAAATTTTAGAATATAATTTAAATTATTATTTTTTTCAGGAAGGAATATTTACATATAAACTATATTATAGATATTTATCTATAATCTTTTTATTTTTTGTTTCTCTAGATTATTTACTTAATAAAAATAATAATAATAATAATATTAGTAGGATAGTAAGAAATATTCTACTACTTCTTTATTTAATAAGATACTAAAGAATTTTTTTATTAATAAATTAATATATAGAAACTTTAAGATATTATTATTTTTAGGTTATAATAAGTTACTGAAATAGGCTATAGCTGAGAGGGCCTATCTGGACTAAAACTAACTAACTACCTCCAGCTATAAAACCTGAGAGAAGTAAAAACAGATAGAAAATATTAGAAAAATATTTTAAAACTGTAGAATTATATTTGCAGATCTATAGTCTAAAAGTTAAGCTGATCTGAATAGTAGGTTTTAGATTCTAGAGAGAAGAGAAGTTATATTCTTTCTATCTATCTGTAATAAACCTAGCTATTTATACTTATAAGGTTACTTATATTATATTAATAGGCTGAACTTGTTTATAGGCTTAACTTTATTATAATCCTCCCTATGTTTTGAAAGCTTACGCTCCTGCGCGTTCAAAAATCTAGATACAAATAACTAAAACCTAACTAACTTCGTAGGGTAAAAAAAAATTCGAAAAATAGATTCAAACTATAGCCCTCAGCTATACGTACGTATGTATGTAACCCCTTAGCTACGCTATTTATCATTCATACCAATAAACCACTTTCATATCTATAAGTATTACCTCCCCTGGCTGGAGGTCTATCAAAGTTACTACATGCAGCATATACCACCCCTGGGGGTATTCTTCCTCCCCAGAGTAGTCTTTCCTTTCAAACCAGGTATTTTTGATGTGGTCTTGCATGCGTAACAATCGATAAATTGTCGTAACTGTAGAGCCATATTCAGTCAGGTTTCATTCTTCTTTTTCGTGAGGCCTCGAGGGCCCTAGGGTGGCATACGCATGGCTGTAACGTAGCTATAGCCTATGTAGCTATAGCTATATGCGGTTGTGGCCATATGCGGCTGTAGGTCTTGCGAATTGATTGACATAGCTGTAGCTGTTGTTTTTGTGATTTTCGGTGGTTTATTTGAGGGATCTGTAAGATCCGTAGCATCTGTGGCATCCGTGATATCCGTGGGATCTGTGGCCTTCGTGGCCCACGTAGCTATGGCATACGTGGCCAGCCCTCTTGTTGCTTTTATTGATTTTCGACACTTTCGCTATACGTATAACTGTAGCCGTAGCCCACAGAAGCTGTAGTATCCGCATAGCTATAGCCTCCATATGATCTATAGTATCTATGGGATCCGTAGTATCCGTAGGGCTGTAGTAAAATAGTTATATTCGAACGTAGTTAATAGCGTTAGTCTGCAAATAGGTTAGTTAGTCTATTAGCCTAATAGCAGGTTCGTTTAAATAGTATAGAAGTGTTTACTTATTATAACCTAAAAGGAAGTAATAAGTATAAATTCTGGATAGACCTCTATTGAAATAGGGAATAAAGAGGCCTCAGTAGTAAGAAAATAGAAGATCCAAACTAAGAAAAGAAAATAATTAAATAAATATAATAACTAAAGCGTGGGTCTGCAAATATTATCTGAAGTAAAGTTTTTTTTTTTTTTTTTTTTTGTTGTCTTTCTAAGGTATTGTTATTTATAAGAGTAGTATTATTAATAAGAACAGTGTTATTAATAAGAGCCTGATAAAGCTATCTATATAAGATTTTTTACTGTCTTTTTATTTTTATTACATAATATTTCAATTTAATTCTATATGAAACTGCTGGTTAATCTTCCTAAAGACTTTCTTTAGAGGTATCTAAAAGTCTAAATATAACTATCTTTATATATTATCTTCTCTAAAAAAGAGGTATTTAAGTTATAGTAGTCTTTCTTTTTACCTAGTTATCTTCTCTATATTAGAGGTATTTAAATTATAGTAATCTTCTTTTTATCTAGCTATCTTCTCTATATTAAAAATATTCAAATAGTCTATTTATTTATCTTTTTACTAATCTTCAGATAAATAGGTTAATCCTACTATATTTATCAGTTTAGTAGGACTACTTTCTTAATTATTCTGTAATTATTATTATAATTATTTTCTGTTATATTTAGTAGAGTAATTTCTAGTCTGCCTGTAGGCTAGATCTGTAAATATCTTACTAATAATAATCTTATAATATAAAGTTATAAAAATTTATTTAGTAAAGTTATATAAACGCTAGTTTCTAAATACTTTCTAGGTCTCTAAAGTATCCACTAGTTTCGAGAGTATAAATATAGTTATTACTTAGTCTTCTTATTTTTATATATTTTTTCTTGATAGTAGGATGATATATTATGTTTTTGTTATGTTATATTGACGTTTGTTTGTTAAGGTAGCGTAGAAGTATCTCTCTATTCCAGCTTTTAAAGACTGAGAGTAGAATAATCTGCCTCTAGGTACTATTAAAATAGGCTATAACTGAGAGGGCCTATCTGGACTAAAACTAACTAACTACTCCCAGCTATAAAACCTGAGAGAAGTAAAAATAGATAGAAAATATTAGAAAAATATTTTAAAATTATAGAATTATATTTACAGATCTATAGTCTAAAAGTTAAGCTGATCTAAATAGTAGGTTTTAGATTCTAGAGAGAAGAGAAGTTATATTTTTTCTATCTGTCTGTAATAAACCTGGCTATTTATACTTATGAGGCTACTTATGTTACGTAAATAGGCTGAGCCTGTTTACAAGCCCAACCCTATCACATTATCTAAGTTCCTAATAATTTCATAGTAATTAATTATATTAATTAGAATATAGGCTACTTTATAAGTTTTAATATAGGATAGAAAAGAAAAGTAAATAATAACTACTTACAGAATAAATATATAAAAAAAGCTAGAGTCTGCCTGGAGACTATAACTAACAAGGAAAAGTATCTAGAGTAAGTTAAAAAGTTACTAAAAGCTTAAGAAAGCTGGAAGATAAAAGCTCTTCTTTAGAATACTAAATATATTAATATATTTTAGTTAGCTTATCTTAATATAGAAAACTAGGTCTATAATAATATTTATTCAGCTATATAAGTTTTTTCTACTAAGAAAGAATTTAGAATATTTACTTATTTAAAATAGTATATAGAAGAATATTTATCTTTTATAAATTATAATATAGTATAGTATTAATTTTACTCCTCTTAATATTTAATCTACTGGGGTTTAGTATAATAAGAGAAACTTACTAATTAGTTTTAATAATAATAATAATATCTAGGAAGATATTAAGTTTGGAAACCTATTAATATAGATAGAAGAGACTTTTATAAATATAGGTATTTATAATAACTATAAGATTAACTAATAGGCTAAAAAAATCTAGAGTATGAAGTATAAAACCTAGAAGATTATAAAGTAGTATAAATAAGTAAGTACTAACTAGTTACTATAATTAATTACTATAAATACTAATAAATTATAGTTAAATAAAAATAGGAAGTTCCAGTATTTCTAAAGAGTCTAATTTACAGTATTTAAGTAATATTACGTAAAGTTTTGACTTTAGTGTAACTATCTTAGTATTATATTAGAGATTATTAAAAAAAGCTTTATAAAAAATAGATAAGTTAACAGTCTAGTACTCCTTATAAAGAAGGAGTTTTTACTTTACTATATATTTATAAAATACTAGAAGATTATTAGTATACTAATAAAGTTTCTATTTTTAAACTATAAGGTATAGAAGTAAGTAATATTAAAATATTATAGAATATTTACTAATTATTTTAGGTTTTTTAAGTTTAAATACTATCCTATTTTTAATATTCCTAGCTACCTCTATATAACTTAAAGCTACTATTATATTATTAATTATAAGCTTACTTTTTTGGATATAATTTAAGAGGTTTATAGTAGTAAGCTGAAGTTAGATTAGATTATCCTTCCTAGCTTTACTTCTTTATAGTAGGATATTAATTTTATTAAGATTAACTAATTTACTGAGGAGATAGAGAAAAACTCTAAGGGAAGTATAGAATATATCCTACTTTACCTATACCTCTAAATCCTATCTTAAGTATTCTCTATATTTCAAGATAAATATCAGTAGGAAACTTAAGACTTAATAGCTAAACTGGATTTTACTTTTATTAAAGAGATTACAAAAGAGATAGAATAGGGAAAATAAGTTAAAAATAATTATTTTGTAGTAATTAATTATAGTAATTAGTAGAAATCTTGATTTTTAATTAAACTAAAAACTCTAAATATTCTTTAATAGTTTTTTTAATAAATTAAAATTCTTCTTTAGTAAAGTAATTTATTTCATATAAATTATATAGAAATTTATATCTAGATAAATTAGTAAATATTTTATTTCCTTAAAAATATACTTACTTAGGAATAATATAGTAAGGTAAGTTTTAGTAACTTCTTATAATATATAAAGTATAGTGTAATGGGGTTAGGTCTGTAAATAGGCTTATTTACGTAATATAAGTAACCTTATTAGTATAAATAGCTAGGTTTATTACAGATAGATAGAAAGAATTAACTTCTTTTCTCTTTAGAATCTAAAACCTACTATTTAGATCAGTTTAGCTTTTAGACTGTAGATCTGTAAATATAATTCTATAGTTTTAAAATATTTTTCTAATATTTTCTATCTGTTTTTACTTCTTTTAGGTTTTATAGCTAGGGGTGGTTAGTTAGTTTTAGTCTAGATAGACCCTCTCAGTTATAACTTATTTTAATAATACCTAGAGGTAGATTATTCTACTTTCAGTCTTTAAAGCTAGAATAGAGAGATATTTCTATACTACTTTAATAAATAAATATTAGTATAATATAATAAAAATATAATATATTATCTTACTATTAAGAAAAAATATATAAGTAAGTATAAAAACTAGAAAGATTACTACAAAAAACTATTCATAAATTTATACTAAAAATAAGAAGACTAAGTAATAATTATACTTATATTTTTAAAACTAGTAGATACTCTAGAAACCTAGAAAATATTTAGAAATTAGTATTTATATAGCTTCACTAAATAAATTTTTATAATTTTATATTATAAGATTATTATTAGTAGAGTATTTACAAACCTAATCTGTAGGTAGACTAGGAATTACTCTACTAGATATAATAGAAAATAATAATTATAATAATAATTATAGAATAATTAAGAAGGTGGTCCTACTAAGCTGATAAATATAATAAGATTAACTTTTTCATCTAAAGATTAGTAAAAGGATAAATAAATAGACTATTTAAATACTTCTAATATAGAGAAGATAGCTAGGTAAAAAGAAGACTACTATAACTTAAATACCTCCTTTTTAGAGAAGATAATATATAATAATAGTTATATTTAGACTTTTAGATACCTCTGAAGAAGGAGAAGATAGATAATATTAGAATCACTATGAATTATTAATCTATTAAGGTTTTTAGGAAGATTAACTAGTGACTTTATATAGAATTAAATTGAAATATTATGTAATAAAGATAAAAAGATAGTAAAAGATCTTGTATAGATAGTTTTATCTACTGCTCTTATTAAGGATGAAAAAAAAAAACTTTACTTCAGACGATATTTGCAGACCCACACTTTACTTATTATGCTTGTTTGATTATTTCTTTTTCTTAGTCTGGATCTTCTATTTCCTTACTACTGAAGTTTCTTTATTCCCTATTTTAATAGAGATCTATTTATGATTTATATTTATTACTTCTTTTTAGGTTATAATAGGTGAATATTTCTATACTATTTAAATGAACCTGCTACTAGGCTAAAAAACTAACTAACCTATTTGCAGACTAATACTATTAACTATATTTAAATACGACTGTTTATTTAATTGCTATGGATACTATAGATCCTATAGATACTATAGATTATATGGAGGCTATAGCTATACGGATGCTATAGCTTTGTGGGCTACAGCTACAGCTATATATACAGTAAAAGCGTTGAAAACTAATAAAAGTAATAAGAGGGCTAGCTATATATACTACAGCTACGTAGGCTATAAAGACTATAGATCCTATAGATACTATAGATCTTACGGATCTCTTGAATAAACTCCCGAAAATCATAAAAATAATAGTTATAGCTATATTAATTAATTTATAAGATCTATAGTAATATATATAGTTATAGCTACGTTACTACTATATATATACTACCTTAGGGCTCTCGAGGCCTCACGAAAAAAAAGAACGAAACCTGACTAAATAAGGTTTTATAGTTATAATAATTTATTAATTATTATATATATAAGATTATATTAAAAAATATCTGGATTTTGAAAGGAAAGACCACTCTGGGGAGGAAGAATACCTCTAGGGGTGGTATATACTGCGCGTGGCGATTTTGATAGACCTCCAGCTAGGGGAGGTAATACTTATATGTATGAAAGTGGTTTACTGGTATAAATAATAAATAGTGTAGCTAAGGGGTTATGTACGTATGTACGTATAGCTGAGGGCTATGGTTCGAATCCGTTTTTCGACTTTTTTTTTATCCTGCGGGGCTGGTTAGGTTTTGGTTGTTTTTATCTAGATTTTTGAATGCGTGGGGGTATAAGCTTTCAAAAATAGGGAGGATTATAATAAGGTTAAGCCTGTAAACTGTAAGAGTGTAACTAAAGGTCTTGACCAGGAAAGGTTTGGATGCATAGGTAGGGTTTATATTACTATATAGACTATTGCTTGAAGGATCTAAGTTAGGATCCTTCGAGTGAAAACCTTTCTAGTGTCTGGCTGGTGGGTTACTAGGCGCACTGCGTGGCGTTAGTCAGTCATATCCTTACAACTGTCCCCCCCTCCTGAAGCCTTAGTCCCTAAAGCTATAGTTATATATTCTACCTTATCTTCTAATCGTGAGGCTTCACTAGTGTCACTAATTATATAGCAACCACAGTGCTAATACTTATTATTATTATTAAGGGTTTTTAACCTGCTTTTATTATTAGAATATTAGTTTAAGGACTAATCCTATATCCTTAAACAGTAATGCAATTTTTTATAACGCTATTATTATGGATACTTTATTCATTCCTTCCGTTTATCCATCATAATATTCGCCATTAACCCCACGATAGGTTGTCACTTATAGTTTTCAGACGTTATTCTATCGTAAGAGGTTCACTATAGTTTTCTTAAAGTTGCTTCACTATACCTATAGTAGTTCTTCTCTCTTCTTTATTACATATTTTCTATACTTCTTAATTTTTATCTTTACTGCTTCTATTCTTTAGATACTCCTCTATGCTTACTTACTAGATACTTGCATCTCTATTTTTATTTCATTAACATTTCTCTCTATTCTTATCCTTTTTCTATTTATTATTAATATACTATATATTCTATAATAATATCTTATATTACTATTATTATATCTATCCTCCAGATATATATCTATAATAACCTTAAGATTAATAATAAGAACTTCCTTTATCTGAAGCCTAGTAATTATATACTATATTTTAGCTATTTCTTATCCCTTTATCTTAATATAGAGAAACTCCTCTATATTATCAGTAAGTATAATATAAAATATATTATCTATAAAAAGAATAAATAGAAATACTATAGTATAAATTATCCTTTTACTATATTATCACTAGTATTTTACTAATTTCATAGTATAGATTCCCTTTAAGTTATATAATACTATTTAAACTATTTAGAATAAGTTTATCTATTTCTGTAAGCTTCTGGAGTAGTAGATTTTATAGTCTCACTATAAAGGTAAACTTCTTTATATTCTCTCCAAGGTTTCAATAAAGTAGTAATATATAAGTAAGATTATTTAGAATCTTACTACTAATATAAAGTAATTAAAATTAACTTTAAAGTATCTTCTCCTCCAGGAGATATTATCTATTCATAAGCACCTAAATCTTATACTCCTTATTTCTATAAGTTACTTTAAATACTTACTATATTATCTCTACTAATTACTTTAAATAGGTAAATATTCTTAGTATAGAGACTAAAATACTTTACTATATATCCACTATACAACCTATATATCTTTAGAATAATAATCTTACTATTATACTAGATAATAGCTTTACCTATTTCCTTAATAACCTTTATTACGTTAGACCCCTACCTAACACTAAAGTATATACTATTAAAATAATACTATAATTTAATAATATTTTCTACTAATATCTTACTAATTATTCTATATATAATACTCCTAATTACCCTATAGCTATTAAAGGTAGTTAGCTTATTCCTTATAGGTTTAATATTACTACTCCTTACTATACACTCTCCCCTACTTCACTATCTATTAATAGTGAGTCTAGTGAGGATATTAATAAGGATAGTAACAGTAATAATAATAATAGTAATACTGATAGTAATAATTTATCCAGTAGTAAGTCTAAGGTAGTTAAAACCTCTTTAAGGTCCCCCTATCTATCTACACCTATTCACTATTCTATCAGTAGTAATATTATTACTACTCCCCATCCTTAGGGTTATATTATTATTACTCCTAATAGTTTCTCTATAAACACTAACCCTTCTGTCAGTTATACTATTAAGAGAACTATATTTAATTATTCCCCTTCTGATAATATTTATATAGTAAGCTCTCTATATTAACTTACTAATAGTAGTAATGCCAGTAGCATTATCATACTAAATATTAAAGAGGATACTAATAAATCTAATAATAAACCCCCTCTAAAGAGGCATAAAATTTATTTATCTAGCATTACTATTACCTTATTATCTTCTGCAGCTTCTTACTAAAACCCACCACTACTCTTAAGAAAACTGCTTTAAAGAAAGCTACTCCCAAGAAAGCTACTCTTAAGCAAGCTGCCACTCCCACTATCACTCTAAAGAGAGGTTAGAAATACCCTCATAAGAATACTCCTAAATCTTAAGGATACTTAATATTCTCAACTATATATACTAATTAATCTATTACTGAAGTTTATAAAGTTTCTAGTTTAGAGATATATCCTTTAGGATACTTTTTAAAATATTTAAATAGTTAATAGATCTTTTTTCTCTCTCCTACCCTCTATACAACATTACTATAGGTTCAGCATTAATATTAATCATCCTACTTCCTATAGTAATATATTATTTATTCCTTATACTTATAGATAACTTCTTTTATATTACTTAGGTTAGCTACAGTCTCTTAGATATTATACTCTACTAGCCAGCCTACCTATTTTACAAGAAAATATTTATTAAATCTATCTCTTTATTTACTAATAATCTCCTCAACTTCTTACTCTACTAAGTTATCCTCTAACTCAGGCAGGATAGCCTGAATATTACTATCATCTCGCCAGTCTATCTAAAGTTTGAGGGATAAAACTGGAAATACATTATATATCCACCAGTATTACTTCAGCAAATACACCCTATATACTTATTTCCTAATTCTCTCAGTAATAAAGACTTTAATATACCTTAGCGCCAGCTTTCTATACTTAAACCTGAAATTCTTCATCGAGAGCCTAATAGTAGCTCTATATACAAACTCACGCTACTTATACTTTACATTATATACTTTTACCTAGCTTTCCACAACTATCTGCCAGTAGGTTACTATTTTTCGGCGTAGCTAGCTAATATAGTTAATATATTCCACTACACTCTATACTACCAGGTTACTCTTTACCATATATTTAACTATTTATAAGTAAAATCTATATAGCCTTTCTATCAGTAAGCAGCTAGTAGTAGTATATCTACTATTATTATATATAAATACAGCTTCTTATAGTTATACTACCTAGACTATAAGTGAGTCCCCAGTGAATACCTAGAGGTACCACTCTAGAGTCTAATATATCTACTTAGTTTACCTATCAGTCTGTAAATAGTATACTATTAATAGCTATTATTTAATAAGATACTCCACTATAAATTCCTCTTAGAACTAATTAGTAAGAAACTTATCTCTATCACTAATAATACCTTCTAGAATGCTAAATTAGCACTCAACTTCCTTATAGAGTATTACTACTAGCTCCGTAGCTGTTATCCTCTTTATTATCAGAATAAATAGAGTAAACTTTATAAACCTATCTATAATTATAAGGATAATATTATATATACCACTATCTCTCTGAATACTCTCCAGAAGCTTAGTAATAAAATCTATACTAAGTTTCTAGAATAATCCTATAGAGATTAATAGAAACTGTAACTACCTATACAGCTTATACTATAGCATTCTGATACCTTAGTAGACCTAACATAATACTATATAGTCTTATATATCTATAGCTAGATTACTCTAGTGGAAGTTCCTCTTTACTAGATTATAAATCTTATTTATATTTATATATCCTACTCTATACTTATTATAATATAGGCGAAGGATTTTATACCTTAGAGATTCTATATTTAGTATAACTAGTCTTTCTTTAAAGAAAAGTATTCCCTCTATACTAACTGAATATCCACTTATACCTCCAGCTGTTCCCTAAGCCTTCTCCGTATATATCTAGTAATCTTTATTATAAGTCTGTAGCCTTTTTATAAATTATTCCAGATCCTTAGATACTCCCAGGAAGTATACTATTTTATCTTTTATAAGCCTCCTTATTACTGAATATAGAATATACTATATCAGGATAGTAACTCCAGCTTTCATTAAGTTCTCTCTACTGCCTAACACTCATTAGGTATTCTCTATCCCTCTATACTTATCCTGGCTGCGGGTGACTACAGCTACAATTATCGCCATATTTCTAGCATCCCAATAAAGATTCTACCTTCAGGAGGTTAAGCATCCTCCACCTCTAAGGCTAGCTTCCTTACTAAAGCATCCTTCCTACTTCTATATTATCTAGATAAAAACTTTTACTAACTTCAAACTTAAAAAAAATATTTATCGAATTTATCTCCTTATTTACTAACAATCTCCTCGACTTCCCACTCTACTAAGTTATCCTCCACCTCTAAAGCTAGCTTCCTTACTGAGGCATCCTTCCCACTTCTATATTATCTAGATAAAAGCTTTTACTAGCTCCAAACTTCCCTAGACTTTCGCGACCACTTTGCAAGCGTCCGCTAACAGTAGCTTTATAAGTTAAAGCTTATTCATAAGGATTAGCAGTATATCACAATACTCCACCTCCCCCTTCATATAGTCTAGCCACTTAGACAGTCTATCCGCCAGATTTATTACTCCAGGTTAGTACTCTAGATCAAAATCAAACGCTAAAAACTTATAGATCCAGTAGGTAAACCTTCCCTAAAGGTTCCATATAGAGGCTATAATAACTCCTATCAATACTTAGTAGTCTATAAAAACTATAAACTTCTTAGAGAAGCCTATAAGATAGTATCCCTAGTAGTCTAGACTCTCAATAATAGTAAGCAGTTCCTACTATCCTATCTCCCACCTTTACTCTACTTCACTAAATTTCTTCAAATAGTAAATAATAAGTTACTATTAGCCCTCCACTAACTATAATAAGATACCTAAAATAGCTTTTTATAATATATCTATTTCTACCCTAGTCTCTCAAAGAGGATCCTAATATCAGAAAATAATTACTAAGCAAAAAGCATCTTATAGCACTACAAACACCACTTATATATCCTCAGGCTATAAAAATACCTTCTTCTCTATACCCCCCTTCAGGAGTACAGTAAGTAATACTATCACTCTGGAATACTTAATAATAAACTTACAGTAGAAGTTACAGAAGCCTAGGAACACCTAGAGCTCCTTAAATATCTCCAGCAGCTTCCACTCAGTAATTACTCACACTCTAGCTAGGTCTATCTTAATATCCATCCAGATTATAATATAACCCAGAAAACTAATCTCCTCTATATAAAATTCACACTTAGAAAACTTCACAAAAAGATATACCTTATATAGTCTAGTAAGAACTTATAATAAAACACTAGTATAATCCTCCTTAATCCTAATTATATAAACTATAATATTATCTATATATACTATACAGTAAATATCAATCAGTCCAGTAAATATACAGTTAATATACACCTAAAACATTACAGATACGTTTATAAAACCAAACAGCATAACTATATATTTATAATAACTATACCTTATCCTAAACACTATCTTCCAATAATCCTCCAGCTTAATCCTAATATAGTAATAAGCATCCTTAAAGTCAATCTTCAAAATCCACATCACTCTATAAAATCTATCTAGAAGTTCACTAATAAGAAGCAGTAAATATCAGTTCTTAATTATAACTTTATTAAGTCCCCTATAATCAACATAAAAACATAGAGAACTATCCTTCTTTAATATAAACAGAATAGATATACCTACTTCACTTATCAACAGCTATATATAACTATTCGCCAGATTCTCCACAATATATACTCATAATTCTTTAAGTTATTACTCACTCAGGAGGTAAATAAAACTATATAGTAGTTTCTTACCTAATTCCAGGTCAATAAAGTATTCAGCATCCTTAAATACTAAAACAGTCTTCACCACTACTTCATCAAACACTCCCCACTCACTTAGCAGTTCCTTAGGAATATCCATAATTACTACAACCTAATCCAATTCCCCTAATACCTCAATATAGACCCCTAAGTTGTCCCCTACTCTACTAATATAAAACATATAAGCAATCCTATTATTCTCAATAATCTCTTAGGCAAATACCTCTAATTCAGTAATAGATATATACTTATAATACTATATATTCATACAGATATTAATCATAATACCCTCCCAACCTATAGAATATTAGCCTAACAGAAGGTCTAAGTAACCTTTAAGCTAGTAAGCCTCAGTAAACAGTCAGCATATCTTCCAGAAGTATCCTTTCAAGTCTATAAGGAAGAAAATTAACTAATAAACCTTCCCCAAAACTGACACTAATCTATTAAACCCTTCTAATACCAGTACTTCTATATCAGCCAGTATTAAGCATAATACTTTAGCTAGCTATTCACTAATAAGATCTATCTATAAATATAAATATATATCCACTACTACTTCTTATTCCTCCGCTCCTCAGAGAACAATCACCAAACCCTTAGCTATCTTCCCAATAGGAACCAACTCCTTAGTCAGCATAGAAACTATCAGTTATATCTCTACACCTACTTATTTCCCTAGTTATTTCCTACGTAAAAATTAGTATTAGTAGCTTACACTAATACCTAGGACCCTAATATACTCTACCCTTAGGTAGCTAGCAGTATTAAGTTAGCTCCCACACTACTACAGCATTATACAGCTCTATACCCTATCTTACTACATATAAAACAGACCTCTAGGGTCTATAGCATAGCTAGAATACATAAGGTCCTCTATATTAAGGTTAGTATAATGTTCCTTAAGCCTCCAGCATCAAAATAACATCCAGTAAATATTAAAAGTGCGGAGGGGGCGGTTTTCCCCAGTATCCTCAAGGCTGAAGCTAATCAGAATACTTACATACCCAAATAAGGTTACTTACATCCTCCATCTCTCATTAACTTACTACTATACTATCACCTAAGCTCCCATAGTTATTCCGCCTCTATTATAACTTCTCAAGCTTTCAGGAGGGAAACCTTAAGCCTCTCTATCTCTCTCTTCAAGCTGGAATACAATCTATAGAAGAAGATAAAAACCTCCCCTTTATTCTACTTAAATCCCAAGATACCCAGATTCTAATAGAACACTAACCACTCAGTATAATATTATATTAGCAACTAATACTTACCCTATTATACTTCTTTAAGCTTCTATTAGTATAGCTACTCCTATATTTCTAGATTAATATACTATCAGTAAATAAATATAATAAAATTAGCCCACACAGGTTTATCCTCCAGACCTACCCTATAGTTTCACTATTCTATCTAAAAATATAGCATAAACCTCATAAATACCTATTAGATCTACTAGTCCACAGTACTACCCAGCCAAATTTGATAGCTATCCTCAATAGCTATAATCTAGTTATTAACTTATTCAACTATGAATTTCTCCCCTATTATCTTATAATTATATAAAAGTAGCTTCTCCCAATCCTTAGGCAATCTAGACGCTAACAAACACTCAGCAAGTTATTATATAAACATAATAATCCAATCCTCATAAACCTCCTACTATCTTCATATCTATTCCTAATATATAACTATCTGCAACTATATAGTCTCAAGCATCTTACCTATTACACCTATAAGATCTAGCTCCAGTCAGAATAAGAATTAGGATCATTCATCAAACATAGGGATAAATCACCAAGTATATAGCAACCACTCAATCCTCCAGGTTGAGATTAAAAAAAGTATACCTCCTCTCCTAAACCCAGGAAGTATATACTCCATATCTTAAGCTACATCCCAGATAAAGCTATCCAGCAGATCTACCCCTAACTCATCTTCAGTAAGCTATCAGTAAGAACTTATATTAACGCCAGACTCTAATTCATCCAGAGGAGGGTATAGGATTTCTTCCTTATAGAAAGTATCCTACTCAGGAGTAAGCACTTATCCACTATTATTATCTAATTCTCTATAGTAATACAGTATAATACTAGCAGTTTCACTGTATACATCCACTAAATTAAGTATCAATTACTAAAGTTTATTAAAACTTATATCAGCTACACACCTATAGACTATATACTCTCCATATTACTAGTTATTACCTAACATCCTTACCTACACCAGTCACTTAAAAATAAGTAGAAGTAATAGAATTATAAGAATATAACTAAAAGTCTTAACTAGGAAAGGTTTGGATACATAGGTAAAATCTATATTACTATATAGACTATTGCTTAAAGGATCTAAGTTAGGATCCTTCAAGTGAAAACCTTTCTAATACCTAGCTAGTAGGTCGCCAGACGCACTGCATAGCATTAGTCAGTCATATCCTTACATAAACAAGCTTATTTACATAATATAAGTAGCCTTATAAGTATAAATAGCTAGATTTATTACAGACAGATAGAAAGAATTAACTTCTCTTCTCTTTAGAATCTAAGACCTACTATTCAGATTAGCTTAGCTTTTAGACTGTAGATCTGCGAATACAATTCTACAGTTTTAAAATATTTTTCTAATATTTTCTATCTGTTTTTACTTCTCTTAGGTTTTATAGCTAGGAGTGGTTAGTTAGTTTTAGTCTAGATAGGCCCTCTCAGCTATAGCCTATTTCAATAGTAAATTAGATTTTAAATTATTTTTAAGTATAATTTAGTAGAGACTATATAATCTTATATATAAGCTACCTAAATAGTATTTTGAGAATAAGGAGGTTAGTTATTTTTTGAAGTTTCCTAATTTTATATAAAATATAAACTAACTTATTAGATAAAGTTAATATAATAATAATTAGGTATTCTTATCTTCTAGATATTATTATTTTTTCTTCTTAGGTGGTATAATAATTCCTAGCTTCTTATAGGCTATTTTTAGTTTATTTAGTAGTTTTAGTAGATACTCTAAATTTATCTATATAGTTACTTTTATAGTAAACCTAGTTTAGTTTATACTTAACTTTTATCTGAAGGGAGGAAGTTTGGAGCTGGAGGAAGTAGTCTAACTAGATAAATAGATATTTATATATCTGAATATTAATATATTTCTAACTTCTACTAAGAGTAATAATAGAATTTCTAGAGATATAATATTAATTTAATAATAATAATAATAGATATAAGTAAAAGAATAAATTTAATAATTATTAGAATCAGTTTTTTTTATAGGAGGTATAATTTAATAAATATAAAACTTATAGTAAAGTGTCTAACTATTAATAGTTATTAAATATAATCTTATAATACTTAAAGATCTAATTTATATTTTATATTCTATATTTAAGTTAATTAATTTAAATATTATAGTAATTACTATTTTATAATTCTGATAGAATATTAAAAAGTTATTTCTACTATTTCTAAGATATTATAATCTCTATTTAGTATTAACTTAGAGAATAATTTAGATTTTCTATATATTACTAATCTTTATATTTACTAAAATTTTATTATTCTTATAGTAAACTTCTTTATTTAGTTTAATATTTTTTAGTAAACTCTCTAATAATATAAATCTTAAATTATAGATAGTTAATAACTACTATAGAGTAAGGAATCTCTTAAGGAATATCTTAACTAAATAGAAGTATTCTAGTTTAGTATTAAAATACTAATTTAGAATAAGTTTAATTATATATTCTCTTAAACTACTAAGTAAGTAATAATATTATATAAGTAATACTATAAAATACTAGTCTATCTTTATATTAAATTAAGTAGTATAAGTATTATATTAAAGTATTTTAAGATTTATACTCTAAAGCTATATAATTAAATTTAGTTAGATAATTTACTTATAAGTAAAGTAATTATAAGTAACTTCTTTTAGTATTTATAGTAATTATTTATAGTAATTAAATTTAGATTTTATCTAGTAATTATATAGATACTTTAGAATAAACTTTTATCTATTTAGTAATAGGGGTTAATTTATTATTAAATATTATTTATAATTACTTTTTTAAGTAGTTTTACTAATTTCTATAATTTAGCTATAATCTATTAAGCTAACTAATATTATTTTAATAGCTATTAGTTAAAGCTCTAAAGATTTAGTTATTATATCTTAGTTTACTTCCTAAGAATAGGAGAGTCTTATTTATAATTAATATCTAGAATATTCCTAGCTTTAAGTATTCTCTCTTTAGAGTTCTCTACTATTTTATTAATAAGAACTAGAATTTATAATAAGTTATTATTAATATTACTAATATATCTAGAGGGTATATCTAAATATAGTAAGCTAAAATAATAATTTAGCTTTTTTAATATTTTTGAGAGAACACTAATTAATAATTATATTTTTAAATAGTATTAGTAGATAATATTTTATTTTTTAACCTTAAGCTTCTTACTAAAGAATATAGTTATTATTTTAAGATTATAACTCCTAATATCTATTATATTAGATATTTTACTTATATTTTTAATTTTATTATCTATAAGATATACTATATAGTTAGAATATCTTAATCTAGAGCTTCTGAGAATAAGATATTTAATATTAAACTAAACGATATAGATAGTAAATATAATAATATATAGATAATTTTCTACTAAAACTATTTGAAATACTAATATTCTATTATAGAAACTTTTTAGAATTTAAGGATTAGAATTAAGATTAATAGAATAAAGAAAGTATTCTGGAGTATAATAACTAATAAGCTACTAATTTTACTAATTATAAATTATAAAAATAACTTAACTAAGTAATTCTATAAAGTAAGAATTATATAAATATAGTTATTTATAAGATAAAGTTATTTATAGTAATTATTTATAGTAATATTAAGCTAATAAATAATAAATTAGATAATTTACTATCTCTCTTAAGTTTTTAGTTTTTAAATCTTAAAAGTTTAAAAAACTTTAAGAATCTATTTAATTATAAGAAAAGTTTTTAAGATTTCTATAAGATATTTATATTTAATAGAACTTAATAACTATTATATATATCTAAACTAAACTCCTCTAGTAAACTATTAATATATAGTTTTAGAAGTAGAAAGAAAACTAGGAAAATATAATTTTAAGTATAGAATAGGAAGTTTTAGATATCTTATTTAATATTATAAAGCTTTTTATTCTATTTACTAATTTCGTTAGTTATATATAGAATATTACCTCTAAGTATATTTTTACCCTCTTTTAGATTATTTTACTATATTTTTAGATATATATTACTACTCTAAAGGAGAAAACTAACTATAATAATTATAGTTAGATATTTATAATTACTAATATAATCTTAAATAGTTAGAATAAATTTAATAAGTATATTAATATACTTCTTAAATTAGATTCTTTCTAGGTTAATAATATTATTATTTTCTTAATTTTAATAGTTAGTATTTTAATCTTTTAAATATAGAATATTTAATTTAATTTCAGCTAAACTCTTAAAATTTTTATAGATATTAAGACTTTTTAATAATAAGTTAAATAAAATTTTATTAGAGTCTATATAGATTAGTATTATCTAAAAACCTGATAGATTATCTAGCAGACTAATAGTATTTAACTATAAAGTTTATTTAGTTTTATATAAGTAATATAATCTGGTAGTTTAATAAAAAAGGTATTTATAGTAATTAATTATAGTAATTAACTATATTAATTATTTTTAGAATATTTAATTAAAAATAAAGTAAACTTAGAATATCTATAATAAATATTTTAATATAGATATATTTATCTTACTTATTTGATTCTGAAAATATTCCTAATATATTCTTTAGTTATACTTATTAGTAAAATAGCTTAAGGTTTTTAAATAAGATTTAATTATAAATATTTTTAGTTTAAAATATTTATATTATAACTATAGATTATCTCTATATCTAAATTATATTTATTCCTCTTAAATATTTATTTAATTTAATATATAATATTTACTATTATTTCTAATTTAATTTCTTAGCTGAGATAATTTTTAAGTTTCTTATTATTAAGATTAAATAGTTAAAAAAGATCTAACTATCTTACTGTTACAGGCTATACCTGGATGTCCAGCCAGGACTGTATCTAGGTATCTAAAGCTAACCTCCTCGTCTAGATGGGGCTCCGGTGGGCTCTATATAGTACTATATATACAGACTTTTCCATACATCCGTAAAAGTTTCTCTTTTACTTCTTAGTTCTAAATAAATAGTATTTTACGCCACTTTCCAGTTAAATAAGCTTAGGTTCAGCTTTTTATATATTTAGAACTTAGTTTTATTTACTATATAGATAATATTAAGTAGAGTATAGCTTCCCACTAGTTAAGTATATAATCTAGTTAAGTATAGCTTTTAGGATATAATATTATATAATAGGTAACTAATATAAAGAATGATAGAGGGTACTAAAGCCCCTTAGGATATCTCTATAGGTAATAACTTTATAAGTAAACTATTTTAGTAGTAGTTATAATATATTTTAAGCTCTCTCTACTAGAGGATTAATAAGTTTTCATATAAGTTAGTAAAATAAGATATTATAGTAGGTAGTAACCTTTAGGTGGCTATTATAATAAATATTTCTAATTTACACTAAGATACTTTAGTAACCTCCAGAATAATATCTATTAGGATAATAACCCTTAAGGTTAATAATATTACTATACCCTCACTAGTAGCTAACTACTAGAGGAAGCTTCTTCTCTTACTTCTAAAGTTTTTAAGTAAGTAGAAGGAATATTAAGTATAAACCTAATAGATAAAAACTAAACTTAAGATTAATTACTATTTCTTTAATAATAATTAGGAATATTAATATCTAATTTATTCCTACTTAAATTCTAATCCTCAGTAAGTAGGTAAAATCTTCTATATAGTAGGAAAACTAGAAAACTCCTATAACCTAAATAATTTTATAGATTATCTAGATAGAATTTACCTAAATCCTAATAGTCAGCTTTATATTATTATCTAGCTATAA
This sequence comes from Colletotrichum lindemuthianum, assembly GCA_001693025.2. NCBI lineage: Eukaryota > Fungi > Ascomycota > Sordariomycetes > Glomerellales > Glomerellaceae > Colletotrichum > Colletotrichum lindemuthianum. Next base: position 216,777 of record MASP02000158.1, on the reverse strand, counting down.
AACTTCAGATAGAAAGAAGATAAATATCTAACTATTTTTCTATCCTAATTTAAAAAGACTCTAGCTAATACTAGAGGATATATATAACGAAATATAATCTAGATCTCCCTACTGGAGGTTACTTTACTTCTCCACTTTAAGAAGTTACTTATTATAATTAACTTTCTTATAGAATATAAATTTTAATTATCTAAACTTTAAAATATAGCTTAGAAACTTAAATATATAAAGAAAATATTAATATACTACTAGCTACCTTACTAGAGACCTACTGTTTATAATATAGAAAGTGATATTATAATAATTAGAGTGATTAAGAAGTAATAATAATACTGAAGCTCTAGTAGCTCCTCTTTTACTTCTAAAGAATACTCTAAAAACCACTAAGATACTTACTAATACTTTAAATACAGTAAGAAAAATTATATCTATAAAAACTATAAAACCTGAAAGTATAAGAAAACTAATATAAAGATTATAAAAACTATAGTTACTCTAGATTATACTAAAGATAACTAAAGGAATAATATTACTTTACTTAGTAACAGTAAGGATTTAGGAAAAAAGTAACTCTAGAGTAAAGTTAAACCCTAAAGCTAACTAAAGGAGAAATAATAAGATAGGAAAAATAATAAGAAAAAGAATAAGTAAGTAATTAGTAGTTAGCTACTATTCAGACTAAAATTAATAGAGGTTACTCTATTAATATATTTATTAATATAGACTGTAATATTTATATTATTATTAATATTTTCCTTATAAAGAAACTTTACTTCTTACTAATTAATAAGTTAAAAAGATAAATAAGGAGATATATTATTAAACTATTACTTAGTAATACCTAGAGGGTAGCTATCCTAACTTTAGAAGTTAATAGCTCTATATAGAAAATCTATATCTATATTATAGAGAGCCTATAGCTATTTTTATATCTTAAGTAACTATAAATAGAGAATAATTATATTATCTATAATATTAGAGTCTAATAGATAATATATAGGAAAAGTAGTATAATAGTATATTTAGAATACTAAGATAAATTAATATAACTTAAGGAGATCTAGTTAGCTTAGTTATTTAATATTAATTTATTTATATTTATCTATTAGTATACTATATAGCATACTAGTGAGGTACTAAACCCCTACTAGATTATATCTATTAATCTAGTAGATATTAAGAAAATATTAGCTTTAAAGGTAGAAATAGACTTAAGAAATTATATCCCCACAAATATCTTAAAAGAATTTCTAAATCTTTTCTATCTAGATTCAGTATACTAATTACCTCCTAACTAACTAGGAATAAACTACTATATCCTATTAATTCCTAATAATAAAAAATAGGAACTAAACCTCCTATAGGGATCCCTCTATAATATATTATAAAAGGAGCTTCTAATACTTAAGAAAACTCTAGAGGATTTACTTAATAAGAAATTTTTTAAAGTAAGTAGTTTCTTTACTAATATCCTAATCCTCTTTATAAAAAAGTTAGATAGAACAATATATTTCTATATAAATTATAAAACTCTTAATATAATTATAAAGAAAAATTAGTACCTCTTCTTCCTTATATTAGAAACCCTCTAGAGAGTTACTATTACCTACTAATATACTAAACTTAATATTATTACTATATTCTATAAGATTAAAATTAATAAAGTAAATCAGGAGAAAATAGCTTTTTAGATATATTACAGCCTCTTTAAATAGATAGTATACTCCTTCAGACTTACTAATACCTTCACTATATTTTAATAGTATATTAATAACTACCTATAATAATTCCTAAATAACTTTATTATAATATATATTAATAATATCTTTATTTATACTAATAGCTTATAAAAAAAGTATAAAGAGAAAGTCTACTAAATACTTAGCTACCTTACTAATATAAACTTTAAATTAGATCCTAAGAAATATAAATTCTTAGTCACTATAGTTAAGTATATTAAATATATTATAATAATTAGAAAAAACCTCTCTTATAATCCTGAGAAACTAGAAACTATTACTAACTAACTTCCTCCTAACTTACTAAAAGATATCTATAATTTCCTTAAGTTTATAAACTATGATAAAGTCTTTATACTTCAGTATAATATTATTATAAAGCTTTTAAACTACCTAATTTAGAAGTTAGTTCTTTTTAACTAGAAGCTAAAATAGTAAAAAATTTTCCTTAAACTGAAATAACTTTTTACTATAGAATTAATCTTATAGATATTTAATCCTAATACTCTAATAATAATAGAAATAGACTATTTAGAGTATACTCTAGGAGGTATATTAACTTAAGCTAATAAGACTGAAGTAAAGTATCTAGTAGCTTTCCACTCCTAACGCCTAACCCCTATAGAGTTTAATTATCTAATCTATAATAAGGAACTTTTTACAGTATTAGAATATTTATAGGCGTGGAGAGTAAAACTATAGAGTATTAGGAGGTTTAAGATTCTTACTAACTATAAAAACCTTAAGTATTTTATAAAGAAATAATAGCTTACAGAAAAGTAGAACTAATAAGTAGAAAAGTTATCTTAATATAATTTTTACTTTAAGTACTAGCTAGGTATCTAGATAGTAGCTTCTAATATCCTCTCCTAGAGGGAATAGAATATCCCTAAAAGGTAGAATAACGAGAAGTAACAGGAATAGGTAATATAGATTATTCTGGATACTACTATCCCTACGGAGCCTCAGGTAGAATATATAAATATTATTAATACTTAAGTTTTTAAAGGAAAACTAGATCTATAAGAAATATAGAATTATATTACTAAGAGAGACTCTTTATACTAATAGATCTTTATAGTAATCTAGTAGGGGAAGTATAATTTCCCTTTTAACCTCTATATTAAGATCTAGATTACTAAGTATACTATTAATATACTGAGATAGCTTACCTTCAGAGAGAAGCTTTAGATGCTAGGTAGTAAAGAGAGTAATAACCTCTTTAATAAACTTAAAACTAAGTTAATATAGAAGTTATATAACTCCTCCCCTATAAGCTACTTAGAATATAATAATATACTAGAGATTATAAGCTAATAATTCTACTAACCTAGATAGTTATAAAGTATCTACTAATTTATATATAACTATAATATATATAAGGATATTTATATCTAGAGGTAGACTAAGAAGGAATTCCTAAAGCTCCTACTAATACCTAACTAGTTACACTCTAATCTATTAATAGATTTTATTACTAACTTACCCCCCACAAAAGGATAAAGTAACTATTACCTCTGAGTTATTATTAATTAACTAAATAAGGTCTCTATATTAGAAAAGATAAATATAATAGAGATAGAAGTATATACCTAGTAGTTTCTTAATTACTACTATAGATTCTATAGAATATTATACTCTATTATAAGTAATAGAGAGTCTAACTAAGTAAGTTACTTCTAGAAGGAGTTCTATAAATTAACAGATATTATATACCTATTAAATATTAGTTACTACCTACAGACTGATAGAATTACAGAATAGTATAACTAGGAGATTTAAGTAGTTTTAAGAATATTCACTTACTAGTCTTAAGATAACTAAAATAACCTACTATTTATTATATAGTTAACCTTTTATAATTAGTAGTATAATATAATAGAGATTATATCTTTCTTTATAGATTATAAATATTATATTAACCCTATTCTGATTACTAAGGAGTATATAGAATTACCTAATAGTAGTGAAACTACAGCCTACTAACTAGTTAAGAGAATATAGTTAGTAATAATATATATCTATATAGAAATAGTTACTATTTAGTAGAGATTAAAAACTTAAGTAAATAAGATCTAGTTTCCTATAGATTAATACTAAATTAGTGTGAAGGGCTGGACCTGGGCTTATTTAACCAGAAGGTGACGCAAAATACTGTTTATTTAGAACTAAGGAGTAAAAGAGAAGCCTTCACGAGTGCGTGGAAAAGTCTGTATATATAATGCTATATAGGGCCCACTAGGGCCCCACCCGAGCGAGGGGGTTAGCTTCAGATACTTAGGTACAGCTCTAGCTGGATATCTGGGTATAGTCTGTAATATTACCTCCCTCCTCCCCAGCTGCTACCCAGCTGGAGGCTATAAGTTAAGTCTCTATTATTATCTATAATTAGTCTATATATCACCTTATACTGCTCTAGAGCTGCTATATCTGTAACAGTATTAATAGGCTTCTATATAGAGTTTATATATCCTTCCTATTTAATGAGAACCTCTTATTAATATCCTCTTCCCACTTAGTATATCCTTATAGTAAGAATACTTTTAACTAGCTATTTAACCTCCCTATTATTATCTACTAGTAGTAGCAGCTAGCTATTAACTATAACCTACCTAAGCAGCAGATTAGTAGCAGCTCTCTAGAGTAAATTTATATAAAACTATAAATAAATAAACTCTAGAATATCTAGCTTTATAATATATAGTAAGAGAATCTTTACTATTATATACTTATAATATAGTTAGGTTAGCTTTTAGCTTAATTTTAGTAATTTATAGTTAGATATATTTAACTATATCCTATTACTAACTTAGTACTAATCCACAGGAGACTAGATTTTATTCACCTAAATTTCTAACCTCTACTAAGTAGTAACTATCTCTATATAGATATATATTATTACTAACTATATTCTCTTAACCAGCTAGTAAGCTATAGCCTCACTACTATTAGATAGTTCTATATACTCCTTAGTAACTAGAATAAGATTAATATAATACTTATAATCTATAAAAAAAAATATAATCTTTATTATATTATACTACTAGTTATAAAAAGTTAACTATATAATAAGTAGTAAGTTATTTTAGTTATCCTGAGACTAGTAGATAAACACCCTTAAAACTATTTAAATCTCTTAGTTATACTATTCTATAATCCTATCAGTCTGTAGGTAGTAACTAATACTTAGTAGGTATATAACACCTATTAACCTACAGAACTCCTTCTAGAAGTAACTTACCCAGTTAGACCCTCTATTACTCACAATAAAGTATAATATTCTATAGAATCTATAGTAATAACTAAGGAACTACTAAATATATATCTCTACCTCTATTATATCTATCTCCTCTAATATAGAAACCTTACCTAATTAATTAATAATAACTTAGAAGTAATAATTACCTTATTTTTTTATAAGAAGTAAGTTAGTAATAAAGTCTATTAACAGATTAGAATATAACTAGTTAAGTATTAGTAGAAACTTCAGGAATCCTTTCTTAGCTTACCTCTAGATATAAATACTTCTATATATATTATAATTATATATAAATTAGTAGATATTTTATAACTATCCAGACTAGTAGAACTATTAACTTATAATCTTTAGTATACTATTATATTCTAAGTAACTTACAGAAGAGAAATTATATAACTTCTATATTAATTTAATCTTAAATTTATTAAGGAGGCTATTATTCTCTTTACTACTTAGTATCTAAAACTTCTCTCTAAAAGTAAACTATCCTAGTATATTAATAGTATACTTAGTAATCTAGATTTTAGTATAAAAGTTAGGAGGGAAGCTATATTCTCCCTACTAGATTACTATATAAATCTATTAATATAAACAATTTCTCTCAGTAGTATAATTCTATATTTCTTATAAATTTAATCTTCTTTTAAAAACCTAAATACTAATAATATTTATATATTTTACTTAGAACTTTATAGGGATAGTAATATCTAGAATAATCTATATTATTTATTCTTATTATTTCTTATTATCTTACTCTTTAGGAGTATCTTATTCCCTCTAGAAGAGAATATTAGAGGCTACTACCTGAATACCTAACTGATACTTAAAATAAAAATTATACTAAAATAACTTCTCTACCTACTAGTTTTACCTCTCTGTAAATTATTATTTCTTTATAAAATACTTAAAATTCTTATAGTTAGTAAGAATCTTAAACCTCCCAGTACTCTATAGTTTCACTCTCTACGTCTGTAAATATTCTAGTATTATAAGGAGTTCCTTATTATAGATTAAGTAATTAAACTCTATAGAGGTTAGGCGTTAGGAGTAGAAAGCTACTAAATATCTCACTCCAGTCTTATCAGCTTAAGTTAATATACCTCCTAGAGTATACTCTAAATAGTTTATCTCTACTATTATTAGAATATTAAAGTTAAATATCTATAAGATTAATTCTATAGTAAAAAGTTATTTCAGTATAAGGAAAACCTCTTATTATTCTAATTCCCAGTTAAAAGAAACTAACTTCTAAGTTAAGTAGTTTAAAAGCTCTATAATAATATTATACTAAAATATAAAAACTTTATAGTAATTTATAAACCTAAAGAAACTATAGATATTTTTTAGTAAACTGAGAGGAAGCTAGTTAGTAATAATTTCTAACTTTTCAGGATTATAAGAGAGACCCTTTCTAGCTATTATAATATACTTAATATACTTAACTATAGTAACTAAGAACTTATATTTCTTAGGATCTAACTTAAGGTTTATATCAGTAAGGTAGTTAAGTATCTAGTAAATCTTCTCTTTATACTCCTTTCGTAAGTTACTAATATAAATAAGGATATTATTAATATATACTATAATAAANNTAATAAAGTTATCTAGAAACTATTATAGGTAGCTATTAATATACTATTAAAATATAGTGGAGATATTAGTAAGTCTGAAAGAGTATATTACCTATTTAAAGAGGCTATAATATATCTCAAAAGCTATTTTCTCCTAATCTACTTTATTAATTCTAATCTTATAGAATATAATAATAACGTTAAGTTTAATATACTAATAAGTAGTAGTAATTCTCTAGAGGATCTCTAATATAAGGGAGAGGAAGTAATAATCTTTCTTTATAATTACGTTAAGAGCTTTATAATTTATATAGAAGTATATTCCTCTATCTAGCTTTCTTATAAAGAGGATTAAGATACTAATAGAGGAGCTACTTACTTTAATAAATTCCTTATTAAATAAATTCTCTAGAGTCTTCTTAAATATTAGAAGCTCCTCCTATAATATATTATAGAGAGATCCCTATAGGAAATCTAATTTCTATTTCTTATTATTAAGAATTAATAGGATATAGTAGTTTATCCCTAGTTAGCTGGGAGGTAGCTAATATACTGAATCTAGATAGAAAAAATCCAGAAATTCCTTTAAGATATTCATAGGGATATAATCCCTTAGGTTCACCTCTACCTTTAGGACTAATATTTTCTTAATATCTGCTAAACTAATAGATATAACTTAGTAGGAACTTAGTATCTCACTAGTATATTATATAGTATACTAATAGATAAATATAAATAAATTAGTATTAAGTAGTTAAGCTAACTAAATCTCCTTAAGCTATATTAGCTTATTTTAGTATTTTAGATATATTATTATACTATCCTTTCTATATATTATCTATTAGATTTTAATATTATAGATAATATAATTATCCTCTATTTATAGCTACCTAAAATATAAAAGTAACTACAGGCTCTCTATAATATAAATATAGATCTTCTATATATAGCTACTAACTTCTAAAGTTAGGATAGCTACCTTCTGGATATTACTAAATAATAACCTAATAGTATATCTCCTTATCTATCTCTTTAACTTATTAACTAGTGGGAGGTGAAATTTCTTTATAAGGAAGATATTAATAATAATATAAATATTACAGTCTATATTAATAAGTATATTAATAAAGTAATCTCTATTAATTCTAATCTAAATAGTAGCTAACTACTAGTTACTTACTTATTCCTTTTCTTATTATTTCCCCTATCTTATTACTTCTATTTTAGTAGCTCTAGAATCTAACTTCACTCTAGAGTTACTTTTTTCCTAAATTCTCACTATTACTAAGTAGGATAATATTATCCTCCTAGTTATCCTCAGTATAATCTAGAGTAGCTATAGCTTTTATAATTTTTATATTAGTTTTTTTATACTCTTAGATTTTATAGTTCCTATAGATATAATCTTTCTTACTATACTTAAAATATTAGTAGGTATCCTAATAGTCTCTAGAGTATTCCTTAGAGGTAGAGGAGAAGCTACTAAAGCTTTAATATTATTATTACTTCTTAACTGTCCTAGTTATTATAATATTACTTTTTATATTATAAGTAGTAGATCTTTAGTAGAGTAGCTAGTAGTATACTGACGCCTCCTTTATATATTTAAGCTTCTAAGCTATATTTTAAACTTTAGATAACTAAAATCTATATTCTATAGGAAAATCAACTATAATAAATAGCTTCTTAAAGTGGGAGAGTAGGGTAGTCTCTAGTAGGGAGATCTAAACTATATCCAGCTATATATATCCTCTAATATTAACTAGAATCTTTTCAAATTAAGATAGAGAGATAATTAAGTATTTATTTTCCTTCTATCTGAAATTTTATAGCTAAATAATAGTATAAAGCTAACTATTAGGATCCAGATAAGTTCTATCTAGATAACCTATAAAATTATTTAAATTATTAAAGTTCTCTAACCCTCCTACTATATAGAAGGTTTTAACTACCTACTAAAGACTAGAGTCTAAGTAGGAGTAAATTAGATATTAGTATTCCTAATTACTATTAAAAAAATAGTAGTTAATCTTAAGCTTAGCTTTTATCTATTAAACTTACACTTAATATTCCTTCTACTTACCTGAAAACTTTAGAAGTAAGAGAAGAAACTTCCTCTAGTAGTTAGCTACTAATAGGAATATAGTAATATTATTAACTTTAAAAGCTATTATCCTAATAAATATTATTCTGTGGGTTACTAGAGTATCCTGGTGTAAGCTAGAGGTGTCTATTATAGTAGCTACCTAGGAGTTACTACTTACTATAGTATCTTATTTTACTAACTTATATAAAAACTTATTAATCCTCTAGTAGAGAGGGCTTAAAGTATATTATAACTACTATTAAAGTAGTTTACTTATAGGGTTACTATCTATAAGGGTATCCTGGGGGGCTTCAGTACTCTCTATTATTCTTTATATTAGTTACCTATTATATAATATTATATCTTAGGAGCTACATTTAACTAGATTATATACTTAACTAGTGGGAAGCTACATTCTACCCAGTATTATCTATATAGTAAATAAAACTAAGTTCTAAATATATAAAAAGCTGGACCTAAGTTTATTTAACTGGAAAGTAGTGTAAAATACTATTTATTTAGAACTAAGGAGTAAAAGAGAAGCTTTCATAAGTATATAGAAAAGTCTGTATATATAATACTATATAGAGCCTACTGGAGCCCCACCCGAGCGAGGAGGTTAGCTTCAGATACCTAGGCATAACCCTAACTGGACATCCAGACATAGCCTATAATAATTAGTAATAAAATATAGTTAAATATATCTAACTATAAGTTACTAAAACTAAGCTGAAAACTAGCTTAGTTACACTATAAGTATATAATAATAAAGATCTTCTTACTATATATTATAAAACTAGATACTTTAGAATCTATTTACTTATAATTCTATATAGATTTACTCTAGAGAGCTACTACTAATCCGCTATCTAGATAGGTTATAATTAATAGTTAGTTACTATTATTAGTAAATAATAATAGAGAGGTTAAATAGCTAGTTAAAAGTATTCTTACTATAAAGATATATTAAGTGGGGAGAGGATACTAATAAGAAGTTCTTATTAAATAGGAAAAATATATAAACTTTAGATAGGAGCCTATTAACACTATTATAGATATAGTAACTCTGAAGCAGTATAAGGTAATATATAGACTGATTGCAGATAATAATAGAGACGTAGCTTATAGCCTCCAGCTGGACGGCAGCTGGGGAGGAGGAAGGTAATATTACAGACTATATCTGGATATCTAGCTAAGGCTATACCTAAGTATCTAAAGTTAACTTCCTCGCCCGAGTGGGGCTCCAGTAGGCTCTATATAGTATTATATATACAGACTTTTCCACGCACCTATAAAAGCTTCTCTTTTACTCCTTAGTTCTAAATAAATAGTATTTTACACCACCTTCCAGTTAAATAAGCCTAGATCTAGCCCTTCACACTTACTTTAAGTTAGAAGAGATACTTAATAAAAAAGATAAAATTATTATTATAACTAAAGAATATTAATATATAATTTATACTATTTTTAACTATAGCTTTCTTTTAGATAAAATAAAAATTAAAAATTACTTTTAAGCTTATTAGTTACTTATTAGCTTCTTAATTAAGATTCTCCCTAAGGAGGATATTAATAAGAATATAGTTAGTAATTCGTCTAATAGAGAAATAGATAAAGATAATAGCTAAAATAATAATAAAGAGTTTAATATTTAAGATTCTGAGAGGAATTCTCTTCCTCTTCTAGACCTCCTCCCTCTTCTAAATTTTAAAAATATTCTATTATAAGATTATATAATAAAATTTTCCTCTAAATAATCTTACTAGAGTAATATTAAGAGTTTTTAAAATTAAAAGCTAGGGAAAAGAAAGAGAATTATAACTATAAAAGTTACTAACTAGTAACTTTTATAGTAATTATTTATATTTATCTCTAGTTAGATTATAGTAATTATTACTCTTTTTTTATATTTATTATTTTTTATATTTCTTCTATTTTTTTCTTTTATTAAAAGTATATCTATAGGTAATTTTAAGTTACCTATAATTACCTATCGCACGTAATAGGTAATCGTAAGTAACCTAATATTACCTATAGGTAGTATCCTTTTTTTTACCTATACCTATTTACTACCCACAGGCCCAATAGGTACCCACTATTACCTATAGGCCGTATGGGCCATTACCCAGCTGGGTACCCGTGGGTAATTTCCAAGCCTAGGCTCAGGTAAGAATCACGAGTCTCTTAGGGTAGCGGACGAGGACCACGTCTAACATTAGCATAAAATAGGTACTGGCGATATCAATCACTGCCGAAAAAGAAACACAAGAGCCTTCGAGGGAAGCAACGCATCTTTATTATTACAAGAATCATCGAAAGCTACCACATTGGTGTGAATTAGCCATGCAGTGATGGTTTTGGGGCGAGACCAGTTAATCAGCCGCGAAATTATCATTCGTACTGGCATCTTTCTCATAGCTTGGCAATTATCTTGCCACGAAGCCAATCTGTTGAGGCAGGTATACCGAAAGATGGATTAGGTAGAACCGTGATACATGAACAATGCCCTTCACCAAACTCTGGGTCTTGCCTTGGAGCTCCATGATTTAGCGGCTGCCGCCATATCTAGTTCGAGAACACCCGGTTCCTATTGCTCTGCTGCGGTTTCACTGACGGTTAAATAACTTACGGCCACATCGTTATCGATTTCCAGTCCAAGTTTCCGGAGCAATTGACGCAACAGCTCCCGCCACTTCCTTCCGAGTCCGACACTGTTCTGCCAAACCTCACCTTCAAGCGTGCTCCTAGCCTGAATGTTGTTATTCACGTCGTCGGTAGCCGTGGTAAGTGACTGAGGCACAAGTGCCTGGTGCACGAATATGTCGCCGTTGCCTACCAGACGTTTGTGGCTCATACAATGGTTCAGGTGACATTCAGCCTTTCATTGCTTTCGGAACAGCACTACGACGTCATGGGCATCGTGTGCGATTGGCGACGCACAACAACTTCGATAAGTTCGTGCGGAGCTCCGGTCTGGAATTTTCCCCCATCGGCGGAGACCCCGAGGACCTGATGTCGAGAGGTCTCGTGCTGTTCTACCCAGTACCACGACAGGAGCGCAGATGCTGACAATGTCAGTACATGGTACGCAATCCAGGACTCATACCCTGTATGCAGTCTCTGAAAGGAGGCCATGTTGGAAAGAAACGGCGTATGATGCGCGAGATGCTTCATGAATGCTGATGCTCCTTTATCGACCCGGACCCAATCAGCAGCGAGCCTTTCGTCGTCGATGCCATCATCGGCAATCCCCCGAGCTTTGCTCACGTGCATTGTGCCCAGGCCCTGGGTGTCCCCGCTCATATCATGTTCACCATGCCATGGACAGCTACCCGCGCGTTTCCTCACCCGCTGGCCAGCATCCAGCGGAGTGATAATCTCGAGCCTCAGACGATGAACCGGCTCTCCTATGGTGTCGTCAAGCTGATGACCTGGCAAGGATTGGGGGACGTCATCAACAGGGCGGCGCAAGGAGCTCGAACTCGTCCCGCTCGCGGCTGGCATGGGCCCAAGCATCACCACCTTCCTATAGATCCCGCATACGTATTGCTGGTGTCCGGCCGTCGTGCCCAAACCCAGCGATTGGGGCCCCGAAATCGACGTTTGCGGGTTTCTCATGAGAGATGAACCGGTCTTCGAGCCGCCTCGGGATTTAGCAGCCTTTTTCGCAGCTGGCCCTCCGCCCCTGTATGTTGGGTTCGGTAGTATCTTCATCGACGATCCGGCGCGCCTGACCGATATGATTCTCGAGGCAGCCAAGGCCTGTGACACCCGGGTTATCATCTCGCGGGGATGGAGCAAGCTGGGTGGCGGGAATCCAAACACAGACGACATTCTCGATCTTGGCGACTGTCCCCACGAGTGGTTGTTCGAGAGGGTGGCAGAAGTGGTTCACCATGGAGGAGCAGGGACAACAGCGTGCGGTCTTGTAAACCTTAGACTAACCATCATCGTGCCGTTCTTTGGCGACCAGCCGTTCTGGGACCGTGTCATTGCTGGTGCCGGCGCCGGTCCCATGCCGATTCAGCAGAAGGAACTCACCGTGGAAAGGCTGGCTGCCGGCATTCGGCCATGCTTCTCTCCGGGCACACAGGACTCCGTTCAAAAGGTTGCTGATACGATGCGACCAGACAGTGGCGTGGATACCGCGGTCGAGTCTTTCCACAGACGTCTGCCACTTGACAACCTAGTCTGCGATTTCCTGCCCGACCAGCACGCCTCGTAGATGTATGAGACGAAATGCAAAGCCGGGCGCAAACAGCTCAAGGTCTCTCATCAAGCCGCGTCGTACCTCGTCGAGGCAAAAGAGCTCAAAAGTTTTCCGACTTGAAACCTCTCCGGTCAAAAGAGTACAACACCGACGTCGATCGCTGGGACCCCATCACCGGTGGCGCCTCGTCCGTCTGCGGCAGCTTTACTGACTTCACAGTTGCTCTTGGTGGCACGTTCGTCGACCTCTGGAAGGAGTATAAGCGTTCACGCGCTTCTGGCCATGAAGCCGGACGAGCGAGCCGTGCCGCAGCCCTCGCCGGAGGGAAAGATTTCGGCTCGATGTCCGGAGCTGTTGTGAAAGGAACAGTCGTCAACTTTCCGCTGGCTATTACCGAAGGCCTGCACAAGGTCCCCAGTCTATTTGGAGACCATCCTAGGGACAACGGAAAGGCAGAGAACTGGAAGAGCGGCGCAACTGTTGCCGCAAAGGTGAGCAACGTCGTCCCGAGATTTCCCTAGTATCTGCTGATAGCCCAACAGATCTTTGGAACTGGCTTCCATGTCGGGATATAGGGCGTGGTGGGAGACCCTTACAAAGGAGCCAAGGAGGGAGGTGCTCTAGTACTGATGAAGAGCGTCGCCACAGGATCTCTAGGACTGGTTACAAAACCAGGAGCAGGTAAGCTACACCTCGGGGGATCAGAATAGCCTCGGCGAATATCTCGGGCAAAGCTAACCCGGTCCTGCTTGCGGCTGGGTATATGTTTGGTTTGATGGCATACCCGGCGCAGGGAATTCATAAATCCCTCAAGGCGAGAACAGGACGGAGCTGGGCAGCGTGGGTGGCACGGTGTGAGCTGCTTGATCATGATCGCCGGAAGCAGCGCAAGGCATCTCCCTGGGCCGGAGGCAAAGTCCTGCAGGTATTTGACGCTTATCTTACACAATGAAGTGGCATGCGCGGATGGACACTTGCGGCCATGGATGGGCGACCAATACCAAGCTACCGGGAGCAGTAAAAGGACGAATCAGCATTCCATGGGCTGAGTGGGTGACGGTGTGGTGACTGGTCTGCGGGCTAATTAATGCATGTGAGAGACACCACAATACTGAGCGACCTGCGGGTATAGACGTTCAGCCAGGCCGAGGTAGCGTGTGGAGGATAGAAATGACTAAGCATACCCCACAGAGGGAAACCCCCTTATATGCATAGCCCTACAGTAGCTACATTAGCCTCGCCCGCTGGGTAACATTCTTAGAGGAATCATAATACTTTTTACTATATTTTTAATAGTGCCTAGAGGTGGATATCTCCTCTATTAAGGGGGGGTATTCAGCCTTATATATAAATAACTATATTAGTAAATAAAAGTGATAATTATAGCGGATTTAAATAAATAATATTATAGAAAAATAAACCTGAGGGTAGCTTCTACTAAATATATAGAAGTTTTACTAAACTAGAGGATATTTCTAGCTGATAAAAGGAAATATTATAGTTACTATTAAAATAGGCTATAGCTGAGAGGGCCTATCTGGATTAAAACTAACTAACCACTCCCAGCTATAAAACCTGAGAGAAGTAAAAACAGATAGAATATATTAGAAAAATATTTTAAAACTGTAGAATTATATTTGCAGATCGACAGTCTAAAAGCTAAACTAATCTAAATAGTAGGTTTTAGATTCTAGGGAGAAGAGAAGTTAATTCTTTCTATCTATCTATAATAAACTTAGTTATTTATATTTATAAGGCTATTTATATTATATAAATAAACTTATTAATAAGCTTAATTTTATTATAATCCTCCCCTTAAGTTTATTTTAAGCTTCTATATAATAAACTTAACTAAAATAAAAAAAATCTATCTATAAAATTATAACTCTTTCTAATTAGGATATAGTAATTACTAATAATCCTCCTATATATAGTAGTTTTTAAGATAATATTAATTATTATAATTTTTTTCCTATTAATCTTATTTAAGATTTTATATAAAGTGAGGTTATTCTTTCTAAGTTTTAGAGTGAGAAAAAGAATAATTAGTAGATTCCTAAGGAGTACTCTATAAAATCTATTACTATTAATTTATATATTAATTTATAAATTAGTCTCTTAAATAATATCTAATAGATATAAAATCTATTCTAACTAGGTAATTAGAATATAATAATAGTAAATATCCTATAGGAATTAATATTTTTAATAGTTAGCTAATAATTAGTTATATAGATTATATTAGTTATCTGGAAGAACTATATTATTAGATTTTTATATTATACCTTAAAGTAGTATTTATAGTTTTATCAGATTTATAAATATTTTTCCTTAGTATATAATAAAATTTTAAAGTTATTTATAATTTAGATATTCTAGGTTTTAGTAGTTAGATATTAAGTAATATTAAAATTTTATTAACTTCTATTATATCTAGAGAGTTTAAATATAATATACTAGTTATTTCTTTTATAGATTAGGTTTGTAAATCTTTAATAAATATTTAAGGAGTAATTATTATAAAGTCTAATATTAAGTATTTATTATAACTTTAGTAATATTATTTTATAGTTACTAAATAGGAGGGTAGATTATTATAAACTATTTAGTAGGGTCTGAATATTTTACTAATAGTTAACTACTATCTATAAGTAAGAAGGTAATTCCTATTTCTATATTATTAGAGGTTTTTAGTATACTAAGGGCTTTCTCTAGGATTAAGAATTTTATTATGAATATAGATTTGAGACTATTCTATAACTTTAAAACTATATGTATACCTATCTAGTTACTATTTAATTAGAGTTACTTAGGTATTAGCTTTTAGAATCTAAAGAATATTTTTAGATATATTTATATCTCTATAGAACTCCAGTAAGTTATTAACTTTTTTAACAAAATTATTATTACTATTTAGTCCCTATAGAGAATCTAAATAAAATATAAAGCTGCTAAGTTAATTTACAGTAAGATTAACCTAATAGTTTCCATTATAGTAATATAAGAAAATTATAATATTAGTATTAAAGAGTTAATACTTCTAGCAATTATTAATATTACATCTGGCGTCGTAAGTATTACTATTAATAGGTATACTTACTTACATATTCCAAGGGGACTTATTATTAATATAGAACAGACTAGCTGATCCTATTTACAGACTTATTTTAAGTAGAATAATAAGTTTAAAGTTATCTAGGTATTCCTCTAGTTAAAAAGTTCCCTCCACGTTATAGAGTAATATATACTACTTAAATTCTTCCTGTAACGAATATATCTAGTTATTATAAATAGGAAAATGAAATAATAAAAACTAGAAGAAAGAAAAAAGAAATAAATAAAGATTTTTTTTAGTAATAAATATATATTATATTTTTATTCTTTAGTATAATGTTTTTTTCGTAAGTAAAGTTATCTTCCCTCTCTAAAGTTCTAGGTTGTATCTTATCAGCTGGAAGCTTCTATATATCTCTCTCGAGAAAAATAATAAGTTTTACGACTGGTAGTTTACCTGTAAACGCTACCTATTATTATCCTGACTATATTAAGTTTAGAAACTTTAATAGACAGTATTAACTATTATGCTGAGTCTATAAATATACTAATTTAGTAAATATAAATTATTATATCTAGCCTATTTAAAAATATTAAGTCTACCCTATAGTATGAAAAGTAGGCGCCTATTATAGTTATTTAGGTTTATTAAAAGTGAAGTATCCTTCCTTTTATACTTCAATGACTTAATTTAATCTGTAAATACTTATACTATTTAAGATAAAATTATAAGTTAAGGTTATTAAGATTATAGGGAAATAGGGAATAAAGAAACTTTAGTAGTAAGGAAAGAGAAAATTCAGACTAAGAAAAAGAAATAATGAAATAAATATAATAACTAAAATGTAGATTAATAAATATTATCTAAAGTAAAGTTTTTATTATTATTATTATATATATATTATTAAATTATTATATCTTAATATTAAGCTTTTAAGGATAGAACTATTATTAGGATTTAGATTTTAAATTTAGAATCCTAAAATATCTTCTCTACTATATATTTAATATTTAATAGGTATTCTTTTTATTGAATTATTAATTCTATTAAAATATTATTATTAATAAAAGTAGTAGATAAAACTATCTATATAAGGTTTTTTACTATTTTCTTATTTTTATTATATAATGTTTTAATTTAATTCTATATAAAGCTACTAATTAATCTTCCTAAAAATCTTAATAGATTAGTAATTTATAGTGATTCTAATATTATCTATCTTTTCCTTCTTTAGAGATATCTAAAAGTCTAAATATAATTATCCTTATATATTATCTTCTCTAAAAAGGAGGTATTTAAGTTATAATAGTCTTTTTTTTACCTAGTTATCTTCTCTACGTTAGAGGTATTTAAATAGTTTATTTATTTATCTCTTTACTGATTTTCAGATAAACAGATTAATCTTACTATACTTATTAGCTTAATAGAACTACCTTTTTAATTATTTTATAATTATTATTATAATTATTATTTTCTATTATATCTAGTAGAGTAATTCCTAGTCTGCCTGTAAATTAGGTCTGTAAATAACTTACTAATAATAATTTTATAATATAAAATTATAAAAGTTTATTTAGTGAAGCTATATAAATATCAGTTTCTGAATATTTTCTAGGTCTCTAGAGTATCCACTAGTTTCGAGAGTATAAATATAACTATTATTTAGTTTTCTTATTTCTAGTATAAATCTGTAAATAGCTTTCTTTAGTAATCTTTCTAATTTTTATACTTATTTATATATCTTCTCTTAATAGTAAGATAATATATTATATTTTTATTATATTATATTAATACTTATTTATTAAAATAGTATAGAAGTATCTCTCTATCCTAATTTTAAAAACTGAAAGCAGAATAATCTACCTCTAGATACTATTAAAATAGGCTATAGCTGAGAGAGCCTATCTAGACTAAAACTAATTAACCACCTCCAGCTATAAAACGTAAGAGAAGTAAAAACAGATGGAAAATATTAGAAAAATATTTTAAAACTATAGAATTATATTTACAGATCTACAGTCTAAAAGCTAAGCAGATCTGAATAGTAGGTTTTAGATTCTGGGGAGAAGAGAAGGTGATTTTTTCTATCTGTCTGTAATAAACCTGGCTATTTATACTTATGAGGCTACTTATATTATATAAATAGGCCTGTTTAAAAGCCTAACCTTATCATACTATCCTTATATCTTTAATATAATATAATATAATAATAATAACTAGCTAACTGACACTAAAAGTTAAAAGTTTATAAACTAATAAAACTCTAAAAAATTAAGAAGGAAAAAAATTAATAATATTAAACTATATAATATTATAACCTTCTATTCTAAATACTCTAAATACCTAACTATAAGTATACTTACTAAAGAGAATCCTAATAATCCTTATAATAACTGAAAATATAGAGAATATATATATATCTAAATATATAATATAGTTTCCCTACTTATTAATTAGAGAGAAACTAACAGAAAACCTTAATAAAGAGATCTCTAAAATTTAGAAAGATCTAAACTACTAAAGTAACTTAGAAGCTAAAAGAATAAGCTAAGACTTCTATATATAAATTCTATTAAGAAATATATAATATAGGCTAGATATATTAAGCTAGACTACTTAGTAACTAGAATAGATAGAAAAGCAGAAAGATAATACCTAAGTATAGATAAAAACCTGAAAGTTTATAGATATCCTAAAGTAATTAGTCTACTATAGAATACTAGCTATCAGACTTCTGCTAATACTTACTATTCTGGAAATAGCCTAACTAAAGAAATATTAAAAAATAACCTACTAGAAATAATATAAATTTAATAGTCTAAATAGAGAATGTGGACTATAAAATCTAGTTATTAAATAGAAATAAAAAAAGATAGACGAGAAAATAACTCTAAACTTATAAATATAAAGACAAAAGTTACTATATAATATTAGATATAATAATCTATTAAAATAAAAGCTAAGTTAAAAAAATAAAATAAATAGAAAGAGGGAGAGACTAGAGGATTAAGAAAACTAGAAGATATTTCAGTATTTCTAATATTATTAATAGAATTATCTAAGCAGATAAGAATAACTTAGTCTAACTTATCAACAAAATTAAGAAACTAGATATTAAGAATAAGAATATTTATATTTACAGCCTAAATAATTACGAAAAAGTCTATATAGAAATTTAATATATCTAGATAATCCTTATATAATAGATTTATATAATATTACACTAAGTGAAGTATATTAAAACACTCTAGATAAAAAGTTCCTAAGATACTAAATTATTAAAGCTCCAGAGACTTATACTTAACTATAAGAAAAGATTCTATAAAATACTAACTATAATAAACTTAATTTTTTATTAGGATTTAAACTTAACTATAATAAACTTTAAAGGATTATTTATAGAGAGTATTCTAACTAATTAAAGTAAACTTAATAAAGATATAAGATATATAAGATATATATATAGAGAGGCTATAATAGGAACTCAAGATAAACTTCTTTATCTAAAAAAGATATATTACTATAAATAGATACTTACTAAAAAGTAAAATATAGAAATACTTAAGTTTATAGAGGAAAACCCTCAGGGTTAGATAGAGTATAACCTATTCCTAAAGGATTAGTTATTTTATATTAATTAAATATATTAAGAACTATATAAGTAAATAAATAAAGGAATTTAGTTATTTATAATTATACTTACTTTATACTTAAAGATAAAGAAAGAGGAATAGAGAGGAAGATTATTACCTAGAGGTACCTATTTAGAAGCAGAAATATAAAGTAAGTAGAAGAAAATAGAAAGTAGAAAATAGAATAATTAGTTATATATTCCTAGGATATTCAGGCACCATATTAATATACTATCCCTATAGAATTTAGTAAGAATAATAACTTTTATTAAGATAATAAAAGTAAGTAAATTACTAATAAGTTTAGTAGCTATAATAATCTATTTCCTTATATTCTTTTTCTTTTCTGAGAACCTATTTTTACTATCTACTATATTTTTCTACAATAGGGTTACTACTTTATTTTATCTAGTGGAAAGTAGTAATACTAAGGAAATCCTTATAAACTATATTCTATATAACTAAATAATCCTAATTAATAACTTCTAATACTAACTAATAATTTATAATAGTACAAATTATCCTTTTTTTCTATTTAAATAAATAACTCTATAGAAACTTTACTTACTATATATTCTATAATGATATATATCTTATATTCTATACTCTATTAAATAGATAGGGAATTTATTACTAAGAAAGTATAATTTATCCTTAAGACTAGTTTAGAATATACTAAACACACCTACCTTAGTTCTAAATTTAGTATTTATAACTATACTAAACCTAACCAAATAACTTTAAATACTCTCTATTAATAAGGAGATAACTACTTTAATAATTAAAACTTAGAATCTTAAAAAAATAACTCTAGATATTTTTAAATACTAGGAATTTAATATAATAGATAGAATAAGATTTTATAATAATAAAAAAAACCTATCTTCTATAGAATATCTTAATATAATTAAGGTGAGAGTAGATTACTTTTTTATAATAGATAAGATTAAGTTAAATTACTAATATATTACTTACTTTAGAGAGAACCTCTAAAGAGATATAAAAAAGTAGTAAGATAAATAAGTTCCCAAAGATAGATAGGATTAGGAAAAAATCTCTATAATCTTTACTACTAAATACCCTAAGGAATAGGAACCTAAAGTTAATATTCTCACACTATCTGAAGCTCTTAACTTTATAAGGAAAATAGGTAAGATAATCTCTATATACTTAAAGTAAGCTTATAAGTTAGACGTTAAGATTCTAATAAAATACTTAATCAAATTAGTATACTGAATCCTGCTATATATATAAGATAGTAAGAAGGATAAAACCCTTCAAAACTGAATATATAATTATCTATATACAGATAAAAAAGTTAAGTAGTATATAAATATCCTAGTTAATAACTTAACTTGAGAAGAATTTTATATTTATATTAAAATGTACTATAACCTAACTATAATTAAATCTAAAGATATAGATTCAGACAATAAAGATAGTAATCTTACTTACTTTAAGAAGATATAGTTCTTAATAGTAAAGTAACAGGAGAAAATATAGAAGGAAATATATAAATCTCTCGTTAATATCACTATACAGAAAGTACGAGAAGAAAGATACATATATTAAATATCTAACAGTAAACCTTATAATAACTTATTAAGCTAGTATAATACTATTCTAGATAAGTTATATTAATATTTTACCTATAAAGAATAGGGATATTAGGTTTCTATATACCCTAAAGACCGTAAAGATAGTAGAAATTAGAATATTAATAAGGAGAAGTGGGAGAAGAATAAGGTTAAAATACTGAAAGTTAGAAAGAAATAATTTAGAAAGACTATTAATTTTATATTCAGCTAAATCTCTATTATATAGAGAGATAATTAAGATTCTAATAGAGTTATAAAAGTTAATAATAATAATTAGATAGTATTAATTAATAATATTTAAACTTATAAGATATTTAAAGTAATTCTACTTATTACTTACTATAGAAAAGTTAGTAAAACTATTACTTATAATAAAGTTATATTTTCTATTATAAATTAGATTACTTCAGTCCTCCACGCTAGATAGGAGAGTATTACTAATAATAGTAGAGTAGAAATATATATTATAACTAAAAAACTAACTTAGTAGAGAGAAAAAACTAGACCTACTAGAAGAATATATAGACTACTTAATAATAATCTAAGGAAGGATTACTAATTAAGTAGCAAAAAGAATAATTAATATTATAGTAAGACTAACTATAACCTAGTAGATATAGAAGAAAGAACTATACTAAAGTTAAGACCTACTTATACTTAAGCTTAATATAATCCACCTTAAGTAGATAATAATATTAATATAGAAAATATTAATTCTGAAATTATTAATATAGATAATAAGGATACTAGAAGATAGATAGAGTATCCTACTGATACTAGCTATAGATAAATCCTACAGTTCTAATAAGATTCTACTGATAGTAATAATCCCTCTATTATAATTATAAAAACATATAAGAATAGAATACTGAAGGATATATAAGCTACTAAGATATATAAAGTATTCAGATTTAATATTAGTAAAACTCTAACTAATATAATTTATAACTTATCTATACTATAGTTACAATAGATTAGCTTATAGGTTTACTCTAATTTTAATTAGTTAATTCAGACAGAAGAAAGCTTAAAGAGAGAAAAAGTAAAAATATAATAATTAAGCTATTATATTAACCTGATAGTAAGTAGTTAGTTAAAAAAAAAGGATATAGATATTAATAGAGATAAGATCCTAATATTTAATATTATATAGCGTCTTAACTTAAGAGTTCCTATAATACTAAGTTATATTAACGGGAAAATTAAAAATATTAAGACTAGAATAATCCTACTAGACTCTAGATTAACTTATAATATTATTAATTCTGATTTCCTTAATAAGTATAAACTACTTATTATCAAAATAAAGAAACTAATAATAATAAAGCTAGCTAATAGGAAGATAACCTCTATTTAATATTTTAGTTTATTTAAAGTCCTCATTAGGGGAATTAAGAGCGTCATATAAACTTATATCCTTAGACAATCCAACGAATAGGACTTACTACTTAGAAAGTAGTAGCATTATAGAATAAGTATAGTAGTTAACTATAAGAAAGAAATCATATATGTATACAGAATAAATAGTAGGAAAGCTAAAATATAAATTAAGCTTTTACTAAAGATCCTTAAGATATAGAAAGATATTAAGAAGTATAACTATAAGTATTATAATAGGTAAAGTGATAATAATTCAGATGATAATAATAATAATATAATTATATAGAAACTTAAAGGACGCCTGAAGATATAGTATAAGAAAGTTTATAAGCTTTTTAGTAACTTAAAAAACTTGCTCCCCAGTATAATATCTAGAAGGTTACTAAATTATCCTACTACTATATTAAAAGAAGAGTAAGCTGGAACCTACTAATAAGTATACTATTATACTATAAATATAAATTTACTAAGTATATAGATATAGAGGATATAAAAAATAACTTTCTATATTATAAGATATTAACATAAGATACTATAACTTAATATAGTATTTTAACTAACTATACTTTCTATATAGCGCCTAATATTATAGAAATACTATTAATAATTATAGATAACCGAAACTATATATTAATAATAATATTATTAGAAGAGGATATAATATTATATCTTAAATAATTATAATAGGCTGCAGAATTATAATATAATAACTTAATAGAAAATAATATAAAATTAAAAAAAATATTATAGCTAATAAATATATAGTATTACTTAATACTTACTTATACTATATTCCTCCGCACTTATGAAAAATATCGAACAGATTTCTCGTAAATAAACACACTTCTATTACACTAAACTTTTTGAAATTTTAATAGTATATAATAACTAAGAAAGTAAGTAACTTTTTTTATATTAGGAACACTTAGATATCTTTATAAATTAAAATATAAAATTTAAAATTTAAAAAGCTCCTTATTCCAGTAGAGATAATAAAGTAATTGCAGGTTATAGAGTAACTACTATAGAATATAGAAGGGAGGGAATAACTAACCTATCCGTAAGATAATATCAGTAAAACTATATAACCCTACACCCAGAGAATAATAAGAAGTAATAACCTAAATATTGCAAAAAGGATAAAAATAGGAGAAACTTCACTATACTAACTAAGAATTATATAGAAAGTCTATAGTTTTATAGAGAATAAGTTTATTCTAGAAACTTAGCCTCTTATAAATAGAAAGCTTAATCTAGAAATAATAAGCTTACTAGAGGGAAAGCTAGAGGAGCTAAGGATAGCCTAGGAGGGATCTGAGAAATTATATAAGAAACTTAATAAAAGATAAATTACTAAGAATAGAAGCTCTAGAAAACCTAGTAGTACTCTATGAAATTATATTAATAATTATAAAATATTAGAGTAGAAAAAGAAATATAATATAATCTTTTAGAGTAAGTTGTATAAAAGGGCGAAAATAATAAGAAATATAGAGGAGGATAATAAGTAACCTCTATAAATTAATAATATCTATATTATCCCTAATAAATAGAGAACTAAACTTAATATAGCTTACTGGAAGCAGGTAAAGATAGGAGAACCTTAGGATAATATAACTAATAAAAATAATTTCTCAGAAAGGAAACCTAAACCTAATAGAGATAAGCTTAAAAACCCTAACTACATAGAGCTTAACCCTAAAGGTATTAGAAATATTCTACTACTAGCTATATAAAGTAACCTGAAACTGGAAAACTTAATATATATAGATAGAGAGACTAAATAACTACTAAGAGATAATATAGTATCTATATTATTAATAAATAAATTAGACTTCCTTAATAACTTATTAAAAAAGAAAAAAATATCTATATTTTAGGAAATAATTAATACTACTAAAGAAGATATTAATATTTAGTTTAACACTTTAGATATTTATATTAATAATATAGTAGAAACTCTGAGTAGAAAGTAAAAGTTGAAAAGCTATATTATATTTTTAAAAACTATTTTATTAAGATCCTCACGAAAATTATTTAGATAAGCCTACTTAAGTATATAATTAACCTGCTACTTAAAATTGTCTTTAAAATTAGAAAGTAAATAAAATATATTAGAATTAAGAAAATACTTATAGTAATTACTTTTCTAGAGATAGAGAAAGTTTCTATTATCTATTAATTTCATAGGAATTAAGAATAGAGTGTAAATATATTATTCTAAAAATATATTAATAAGCTTAGAGTACTAAAGATTATCTATAATTTCTAACTTATAAATAGTAATATATTAAAACCTACTTATCCTTATTATAACTTTAAGACTAATTTAGATTCTATCTTCTAAAGCTAACTAAGAATATATAGTTAGACTAATATATTAAATAGATTTTAGAGTATACTAATTCGGAAAAGTAATAGATATAAAGCTATTATTATTAAACCTAATAGTATATATAAGTATATTAGAATAATATAAAACTTTATAGAAGCTCTATCTACCTATCTAAAATTTAGTAATATTATCTTTAGATATTATTATATTAATAGTAAATATATTCCCTCTTTAATAGAATATCTTCTATATCTTAATACTAATTTATTTATATATATTAATAACTATAACTATATACTAGAAACTTTTAATAATTATCTTCACTTTCTATATCACTATTACTTCCTAAGAATAGTATAGACTCTAATCTTACTATATAGAAAAAAAATATATCTCTTTATAGATAAACTTAAGTTTATAGGTTTTAAGATTACTAATAGGAAGATATAACTATTAATCTGATATTATAAGAAATTTATAAAGTAGAAGGACGAATTTAATAAGATACTATTATAATTATAGGATAAACTCTCAGGATTTATCTACCTTACTTTCTTTATATAAAAATTTATACCTAATAGAGTAAACCTTAAGATTATTCTTAAAACTATATTTTTTAAGGAGATATAAAAGTAAGTAAAGATAGACAGAAAATTATATAGTATAAATAGACACCTAAGGAAAACCTATAATGGATATAGAAGTATTATAATATATTAAATATACTATATAATATAGTATAAAATAATATTACCTATAAGGTAAACTTAACTACCTAATTCCACTTTACTACTAACATAAATATTTATATAATAGATACTATTTTAATATAATTCCTAGATACTATTCTAATTAGTATAATAATTATTAATATTAATTTTAAGAAGGTTTTACTAATTATATAAATATTATTCTAATTATCTAACTAAGAAAAAAGATACTTAATTCCAGAAAAAGAGATACTTACTTTTATAAGAGTCTTAGAGGAAGTATAATAGTTAGTTAATATAAGTTTATATTTAATAATTATATATACTAATTACTAAAATGTAACTTAGATAATAAATAATTATAATAAAATTTATAGGAAAATAATAAAGTAGATTAAAAAACTTACTAAAAATAATATTCTATATATCTATAAGCTAAATATAAGTAAAGTTATTAAAGTTACAGATAGTCTAAACTAACTATATATATAACTGTAAGATAAGTTACTATTATAGGCTATATTTAGATATCCAGCTAGGGCTGTGCCTAGGCATCCGAAGCCAACCCCCTCGCCCGAGTGGGGCCCTAGTGGACCCTATATAGTATTATATATACAGACTTTTCCATACACCTATAAAGGTTTCTCTTTTACTCCTTAGTTCTAAATAAATAGTATTTTACGCCACCTTCCGGTTAAATAAGCTTAGATCTAACTTTTTATATATTTAGAATTCAGTTTTATTTATTATATATGTTAGTTTACAACTGGTAAACGTTCGTAATCGATCGATTTAACGTAACTGGGTCGCAACTNNGGTCGCAACTGGTGGTTTCTATTTCGTCATGTCTAAGTCTACGTTACGGCGCACGCGTACGCACCATACGCCATTAGGATCAATCCGTAGGATGATCCCTCTCATCTAATTGGTGCAAAAAGTGGGGCACTCCGTGTGTCACCCACTGCCAGGGCTTTTGCCACATCGGTGCCCAGTTAACCTGACACCGGCAATACTCTCTTTTGTGGCAAAAACGCAAATAGTGTTAAACGCAAAAACAGCGTAAAACGCAAAAACAGCGTAAAACGCAAAAACAGCATAAAATATAAAAACAGCGTAAAACGCAAAAACAGCGTAAAACGCAAAAACAGCATAAAACACAAAATAACGTAAAGCGTAAAAACAGCATAAAACG
Source organism: Colletotrichum lindemuthianum (assembly GCA_001693025.2). Classification (NCBI taxonomy): domain Eukaryota; kingdom Fungi; phylum Ascomycota; class Sordariomycetes; order Glomerellales; family Glomerellaceae; genus Colletotrichum; species Colletotrichum lindemuthianum. Next base: position 190,010 of record MASP02000158.1, on the reverse strand, counting down.
CAAAACAGCGTAAAACGTAAAAACAGCATAAAGCGCAAAAAATAGCTACTAGTCACATATATCTTTTTAGGTACACCAAAAACTGATTAAACGCTGCAAACAGTATTTTTCTTATAAAAGTGCGCCTTTTAATTATCGCCACTTAAATACCTTGAGACCCTCTCGTGGCAATACCCTCTATTTATCCTCATACTTATATCCTCCTCTTGTTACCCTCTGTCGCCCTTATAACCTATCCTTCTATCCTTATAATTACTTTATTTATAATAATAAACGTTTTAAGAGCTTAATTATTAGATATCTTAATTATACTGTTAGTGAGGTTATCTTTACTGTTAATCTATTAGATCTTAAAGATCTCCTTTCTCTTATATAATTACTATAACACTATAATGTTAATTATAAGATACTTCTCTTTAGTAGTACCTAACTTAATAAGGTATTTATAGAGGAAGTAGAAGTTAGTATAGACTACTATTAGCATTATTAGTATCTTAAAATATTTAGTTACTTACCTAATAGTAATAGATATTACGTATCTTATATTAACTCCCGCAGTTATACTATAGACCTCAAATACTAATATACTATATATAACTCTCTTTAACTTAGTAGAAGAGAAGTAAATAATATTACCTCTAAATTTAAAAGTATTATTATCTTCACTAATATCTTCTATCCCTAAGATAATAATAAATCTAAACTGGAATATTATATCACTATTATTAGCAAAAAATCTATCAACAAATATATATAACCTTATTATCTTAATATCAGTAAAAACAAATATTAAACCTCTTTCAGAATTATCTATTTACTATACTAAGTATTTATTAAGTTTTTTAATATCCTTTAGTGTTAGATCTTAATATTAAGCTGTAATAGAGAGATTAAAATATACCTCTAGTTAGTATATAGAGGCTATATATACTCCTTATACCTATTATTTAATATATATCACCTTCGCAGCTTTAAATATAGAATTAATAAGTTTAATCTTCTTACTTTATCCCTTTTAGGTGAGAATAATATTGCTATTATCCTTTAAGGTGATTACGCCTCCATTAAATATAAGAAGTTTATATTATATAAGTATCAACTTTAGTTTAACTATAAATCCTACTTACTGAAGCTCCTTCTCCTCCTTATTATTAAACTTAAGTAAGCAAAATCTAAGAGTATCGTCTATTTACATACCCATAATACTGAAATGTAGGTTATTAAGCCTAGAGATCATAAGATATAGATTATACAATAAGGTCTCTATTTATAGTCTACTCTTATAGTAGCTAGAGTATATTATATACTAATAGGTACCTGACTCCATGAAGCTATATAATAGCCAGACTATAATAATAATAATACTCTCTAGATATAAACTATATAAGCTTACTAGCAGTTTCGCTAGAATAAGGTAATTTAGTATTATCTCTACCTATATATATACTTAAATAATATCTTAGAAGTAAACCTCTATAGAAATTACCTCTTTAAATATTACTAATAATACTAATATTAAATAATAACTAACCTATTAGATTATTAGTAACTATATAAGAATATTATTCTTCCTCTAATTATTAAAACCCTTAATAACTAATTATAATTTTTTATATAGTATATTATCTATACTCTTAATTTTATTAATAAAGTGGAGACTGAAAATCCTTATACTACTATATTTCTAAGTATCAAAACGCTTAAAATAGAATATATTTTTCACTAATAGAGTCTCTCACTCTATAGTATATAATTTATAAAATAGCTTCCCTAGTGTCTAAATAAAGCTATATTAGTAAAATTTAATAATTTTAGTGAATACTTCTATCTTTTTTACTATTAGATAGATATTATAATAAATATTATCTATAAGTTTAGCTTCTATAATAAAAATTATATTTTTATATAATTATCCTTACTACCTTAGTTTATTTTTATTTAGTATCTCTATTAATATATCCTCTTTTGGATGTTTATCTAGTAGCTAGTTATTATATAAATTTAGAGTTTCTATTTTTTCAGTATTCAGTTAATAGTATAGCTTAACTATTATTAATCTAAAAACATTAGGTTTACTATCTATCTCCATAATACATATCTCACTATTAATAAAGATAAGCCTGAAGGGTCCTATCTATCCTTAGTGTTCACAGTAGATATATACTTCTGATTGAAGGGGTAAGTGGTGTACTGAAGTAGTGGAGGGGCTATTGTGTGTGCTTAGGGTGTTAGAGATTTACTATTAAGTATAGATCTTATATACCTCTTCTATTACCTTCTGAATAGTAACTGCTTGTCTCGTGATGTCTGGAGATAATAATGATATTAGGTTGAGGTGTGGATACACCCCAAAAACCAGTAGAATTAACATAAAGCTGTTTAGGCTACTGGTGTTATTAACTGCCTTAACTATATTTTATAGTACCTCCTCTCTATTAATCTCTAGTACCTTATCTTAAATAATCTTATATACCCTCTATAGGGAGGTATAGTAATATTCCACCTTACTAATACTATTATGGGCTTCAACTGGCATGATTTTAACCTCACTACCTATACTATTAGCTTCCTTCTTAAAGCTTTCAGCTGTGAAGTTACGCTCCGTATCAGTAACAATTCTGTCTGGAGGTCCCTAGTATATATTAATCCAGTATACTTTCAGTATGCGCTATATATCTTCCATAAAAATACTTCTTATAAACCTTACAGCTGTAAATACTGTAGAGGTATTAACTATATATAGTATAAGCTTATTACTGTCGAGATATATAATATTAACAATAATCTCCATATTAAACTTATAGTTATCCTTAAAGCTAAACTTAAACTAGTATAACATCTTACTATTTATCTAATATTAATAGTAATTCTTTATAATTACTATAATCTTATTAGTAGTTACAGCTTCACCCACTCTCTTAAGTATATTATTTAACTTACAGACACTAAAGTAGCTAAATCTCTTATAAAGTTACTATATCTCTATCTCCATAAGGAAGTTAATAGCTTTATTATAAGGATCTTCTTATATTAAGAACTATGGGTGTCTATTATATCTCTCTATAGGTAGTAATACTTCTTCTTACTTAATCTTATTATTAAGATTATTAAGATATATTCTGAGGTAATCTATATTAGAGAGGCTTAGTAGAAATAGTATAACTGTAAGCATAATATTAAAATCAATATCTCCAAAAAGTGTAAGTATCCTAATAATACTAAGACTTATAAATCCTTACTTATCTCTAAATCTAACGTTTATCTTTAAAGCTTTCTTATTTAGTAAGATATTAGGGAGGATTCTCTAGAGGGCTCTAAGTTATTATATACCTCTAGTAGAGGGTCCGCCTGCTTTAGTATCTAGGAAGATACTTTTAAAAATAACTTCTAAATACTGTAAGGTTAGAAAGATCTCTAATTTATTAGTAATTATTAAGTAGCAAAAAGCATAATCCTGAAGGATTTCTATAAGCTATATAAAATTAATAATCTCCTCTTTACTATCTATTATAATAAAGTAGATAGCTATAAAGTTATTCTCTAATATTTCCTCTATATTATCTTTCACCTCCTCTATTATCTCCTCTATAGGATTAATATTATTAAGATATATTATAATCTCCTTTACTAATATAGTATTAATAATAAACACCTTTTTAAATTATGAGGCAGCAACCTTATATTCCTCTGGGGTATATTTTATTAACTAATACTTATTCACTAGTTTTAAGTATACCTAATACTTACCTTATATATCCTTACTCTATACCTTCTCGCGGAATTATCCTGAGATAATTTTATTATTTTGTAAGTATTATAGATAGAGTAGTTAAGAGCAGTTAAAATGTTAATTCTGCTTTTAGCTGTTATATATACAGTCCGTGAGAAATTAGTTATAATCCGAGACATAGTTAACCTTTTACTTTAACTATCTCTTTTAACTTTTAAGTATCTTTATTATCTATTCGCACAGCTTATCAATAGTTAGTTTAACTTTATTAATAATATTATAGAGTATATTAATTATGTTACACACTTAGTATATAATTATATATATCTCCTTATTAATCTTCTCCTGTGGATCTTATAGATTTAGATAGATATATTAAAAAAGGTTAATCTATATTATTATCGCTCTGAATACCTCAACTATATTAGTATGCTTATGGTCTTCAGTAAAAACCTTAAGATTTATATTCTTCCACTCCCTATAATAGTTAAAGCAGACTATAAGTATCTTAAACTTATCTTTAACTATTCTAACTATCTAAGTAATTAAGAAGTTATCTTAGATTAGTAAAATTAATATCTTATAATATAAATATATTTATCCTACTAGTATATTATTAAATACTCCCCCTGCTATATCCCAGCTAATATTATAACTAACATATTTAGTAATAAATATTTATATTTTATCCTTAAAGATATTATACTCCTCTCTAGTGTATTTATTATTTATTCTGTAGGCTTTACTGAATAATAATTTAACTTTCTCATGAGGTTAGTTAAACAGGATATAGTATTTCAGCATTAACTAATATTTCCCTCTAAGGTAGATATAAAGCCTTAGAGGTCTAGTTAGCTTTAAGTATCCTTCCTCCTTATTAATAATACTAATTATCTTTTCAGTCCTCAGTAAGTTAATATCTATATAGATATCTAAATCTATAGGCTGTAGGCTTAGTATTAGTATTACCCTTATTATTAATATTAATAATATTAATTATAGAGAGGGTAACTCTATTATTAAGCTCCTTAATATAGATAGTTATTAATTAATAAAAATAAATTCTCCTACCTCCAGGAGGTTATTAATAAAGCTGGAGTTTTTCGTAATTTCTTATCTAAAAGCTAGGCAGCCTTATTAGTTAATCTTAATACTCTCTACTATCTATCTCATTAATATCTCCCTTATAAGGATCTCTACTAGCTTCTCTCTAATTATACTTTTATCTATAGAGAAGTATACATCCTTCCCCATAAGGTAGTTCTTAAGAGCTTATGTTAATACTCTCTCTATATTATTAAAGTATTCTAGGGTCTATCCCTTAAAGTTAATATAGTAAGCTTCCTATACTTTATCAAAATAGACATTTTATCCTTTCTACAGATAAATATAGTAGTAAATAAAAATGTTATTAAATATACTATCATTAATATTTATTTAAAATTCAATATTCTCACTCTATTACTGAAGTATAACTTTTTAGTATATCCCCACTAGTATTTTTACTCCTGTGCGTCAGAATACCTTCTTATACTTATTAACTTCAGCCACAAAAACACTATTATTGTTTATATCCTCACAGTAGCTATCAATAGGATCTAGAGAGGAAGATATATTTAAAATATTAGACTGGGAGAATATCTATAGTTAATATAACTTTATTATATCTTAATTGTAAGTATTTCTCTAAAAGCTGTAACTTTAGAAATATATATACTTATTAGATAAATTACTACCACTAAGTAGATATCTCCTTCTAGTGAAAACCTTATAAATATCTTCTAATATAAAATCTTTATTAATTTATTAGATACTATCCCTTACTGGCAATATTAGTAATAAATTAGTATACCTCAGTAGTAACCTTATAGAAGCTTATTATAGAAATGGAGGCAGATTATAATCCAATAATAATATTATTAATATTAATATTACTCCTTCTTATATTAATTATAATGTTTATCAGTTTAATATGTAATTATCTTGGTTCTATTAATATTTTATTAAATACTTAGTAAATATTTATGGGTAAGAATGAGGGATAGTAGTTTCTTGATGCTCTTGTCTTAATATTAGTTATAATATCTTAATAAATTACTATATCCTGGGGGATCCTAATTAGAATATCTCTCTACTACAGTTACTTATAAAATATAAAGAGAAGAAATCATAAACTAACACTATTACCTTGTTTTAGATCCAGAATATTCATATGTTGGTTTATATTATCAATTATACCTTTATGATTATTCCCAGGGTCCCCTTACTGTATAAAATAAGAACCTTTTTCTTTATTATTATTCTTATTACAGTTAAGTCCTAACTACTAGGTAAGCTATATTATAAATGCAGATATATTAACTAAGGTATTTTACTTCTTCCATATAATATTAGAAAGAGTATTTTCAGTATATTATTTCCAGTTTCTAATATATTATATTTACTATTATTAAAATACTCTCTTGTCTCTTATTAGTTAAATATATATAAGATATTAAAAAGCAGCAGTGAGGAATAATAGTTTTTATTATAAATTCTTTTCTTTTACTTTTAGTTATATTAATTTTATTATCTTATCTTAACATTTACTACCTCAATTTAGTGTTAATCTAAATTATCTTTTTATTATATAGTGGATATAATATAACGTCAAGTAAATAAGTTATCATAAGGTTATCTTTACTTCTGTTTCTATCGTAAGTATAGTATTAACAATTTCTCTCAGAGTAGTATATAGTTATAATAGCTTTAAGTCTATCTATTTTCACTATATAGGCTTCCAGAGACTTTCTTGGGAGGTATCATGATCTTGTCTCTTTAGGTATTCCTTGCTGATCTGTAGTTAAGTAGTAGTAATAAGTACTAGCAGTAGTTAAACTACTAATTAGTGTTAGTTTACAACTGGTAAACGTTTATAATCGATTAATTTAACGTAACTGGGTTGCAACTGGTGGTTTCTATTTCGTCATGTCTAAGTCTACGTTACAGCGCATACGTATGCACTATACGCCATTAGGATCAATCCGTAGGATGATCCCTCTTATCTAATTGGTGCAAAAAGTGGGGCACTCTGTGTGTCACTCACTGCTAGAGCTTTTGCCACATCAGTGCCCAGTTAACCCGATAATATAGATAATATTAGGTAGAATATAGCTTCCTACTAGTTAAGTATATAATCTAGTTAAGTATAGCTTCTAGGATATAATACTATATAATAAGTAACTAACTAACTAATATAAAGAATAATAGAGAGTATTAAAACCTCCCAGGATATCCCTATAGGTAGTAACCCTATAAGTAAATTACTTTAGTAGTAATTATAGTATACTTTAAGCTCTCTCTACTAGAGGATTAATAAGCTCTTATATAAGTTAGTAAAATAAGATATTATAGTAAGTAGTAACTTCCAGGTGGCTATTATAATAAATACCTCTAGCCTATATTAGGATACTTTAGTAACCTCCAGAATAATATCTATTAGAATAACAGCCCTTAGGGTTAATAATATTACTATACTTCTACTGGTAGCTAACTACTAGAGGAAGCTTCTTCTCCTACCTCTCAAATTTTCAGGTAAGTAGAAAGAATATTAAGTATAAACCTAATAGATAAAAGCTAAACTTAAGATTAACTACTATTTCTTTAATAGTAATTAGGAACGTTAGTATCTAATTTACTCCTATTAAGACTCTAGTCCTCAGTAGGTAGTTAAAACTTTCTATATAATAGGAAAGCTAGAGAATTTTTATAATCTAAACGATTTTATAGGTTATCTAAACAGAATTTACCTAAACTTTAATAACTAACTCTATATTATTATCTAGCTATAAAGTTTCAGATAGAAGGAAAATAAACATCTAACTACTTTTCTACTCTAATTTAAAAAAACTCTAGTTAATATTAGAGGGTATATATAGCTAGATATAGTCTAGATCTCCCTACTGGAGGCTATCTTACTTCCCCACTTTAAGGAGCTATTTATTATAATTAACCTTCCTATAAAATATAGATTTTAGTTATCTAAAGTTTAAAATATAGTTTAGAAGCTTAAATATATAAAGGGGACGTTAGTATATTACTAGCTACTCCACTAGAGACCTACTATCTGTAATATAAAGGGTAATATTATAATAACTAAAGTAGTTAAGAAGCGATAATAATATGGAAGCTTTAGTAGCTTCTCCTCTGCCCCTAAGGAACATTTTAAGGACTATTAGGATATCTACTAATATTTTAAGTGTAGTAAGAAAAACTATATCTATAGGAACTATAAAGCTTAAAAGTATAAAAAGATTAATATAAAGGTTATGAAAGCTACAGCTGCTCTGGATTATACTGGAGATAACTAGGAGGATAATATTACTCTATCTAGTAATAGTAAGAATTTAGGAAAAAAGTAACTCTAGAATAAAGTTAGACTCTGGAGCTAACTGAAGTAGAAGTAATAGGATAGGGGAAATAATAGGAAAAGGAATAGGTAAGTAACTAGTAGTTAACTACTATTCAGGTTAGAATTAATAGAGGTTACTTTAATAATATACTTATTAATATAGGCTATAATATCTATACTATTATTAATATCTCCCTTATAAAGAAACTTCACCTCCTACTAGTTAATAAGTTAAAAAGATAGATAAGGAGATATACTACTAAGTTATTACCTAGTGACACCTAGGGGGTAGCTATCCTAACTTTAGAAGTTAGTAGCTATATATAGAAGATCTATATCTATATTATAGAGAGCCTATAGCTACTTTTATATTTTAGGTAACTATAGATAGAGGATAATTATATTATTTATAATACTGAGGTTTAACAGATAATATATAGGAAAGGTAGTATAATAGTATATTTAGAATATTAGGATAAGTTAGTATAGCTTAAGGAGATCCAGTCAGCTTAGCTACTTAATACTAATTTATTTATATTTATCTATTAGTATATTATATAGTATACTAGTGAGGTACTAAGTTTCTACTAAGTTATATCTATTAGTTTAGTAGATATTAAGAAAGTATTAGCTTTAAAAGTGGAAGTGGACCTAAGGGATTATATTCTTATAAATATCTTAAAAGAATTCCTAGATTTGTTCTATCTAGATTCAGTATACTAGCTACCCTCTAGCTAACTAGAGATAGATTACTATATCCTATTAATCTTTAATAATAAGGAATAAGAACTAGACTTCCTATAGAGACCCCTCTATAGTATATTATAAGAGGAACTTCTAATATTTAAAAAAACTCTAGAGAATTTACTTAATAAGGAATTTATTAAAGTAAGTAGCTTCTCTACTAATATTCTAATCCTCTTTATAAGAAAGTTAGGTAGAAGAATATACTTCTATATAGATTATAAAGTTTTTAATATAATTATAAAGAAAGATTATTATTTCCTCCCCCTTATATTAGAAACTCTCTAGAAGGTTATTACTACTTACTAATATACTAAGCTTAATATTATTACTATATTCTATAAGATTAGAATTAATAAAGTAGATCAGGAGAAAATAGTTTTTTAGATATATTATAGCCTCTTTAAATAGAAAATATACTCCTTTAGACTTATTAGTATTTCTATTATATTTTAATAGTATATTTATAGCTACTTATAATAGTTTCTAGATAATTTTATTATAGTATATATTAATAATATCCTTATTTATATTAGTAGTTTATAAAAAGAGTATAAGGAGAAAGTTTACTAGATATTTAGCTATCTTACTAATATAAACTTTAAGTTAGATCCTAAGAAGTGTAAATTCTTAGTTACTATAGTGAAGTATATTAGGTTTATTATATTAACTAGAAAGAGCCTCTCTTATAATTCTGAGAAGTTAGAAATTATTACTAACTAGCTTCCCTCTAGCTTACTGAAAAGTATCTGCAGTTTTTTTAGGTTTATAAATTACTATAAGGTTTTTATATTTTAGTATAATATTATTATAAAGTTTTTAAACTATCTGATTTAGAAGTTAGTTTCTTTTAACTGGGAATTAGAGTAGTAGGAAACCTTCTTTATACTGAAATAACTTTTCACTATAGAATTAATCTTATAGATATTTAATCTTAATACTCTAATAATAATAGAGATAGATTATTTAGGATATATCCTAGGAGGTATATTAACTTAAGATAATAAGATTAGAGTAAGGTATTTAGTAGCTTTCTACTCTTAATATCTAACCTCTATAGAGTTTAATTACTTAATCTATAATAAGGAACTCCTTATAGTATTAGCTTATTTATAAGTATAGAAGGTGAAGTTATAAAGCACTAGGAAGTTTAAGATCCTTACTAACTATAAAAACTTTAAATACTTTATAAAGAAATAATAACTTATAGAGAGGTAGAATTAGTAGGTAAAGGAGTTATTTTAGTATAATTTTTACTTTAAATACTAACTGGATACTTAGATAGTAACTTCTAATACTTTCTCCCGGAAGGAATAAGATACTCCTAAAAGGTAGGATAATAAGAAGTAATAAGGATAGATAATATAGATTATTCTAGATACTACTATCCTTATAAAGCTCTAGGTAGGATATATAAGTATTATTAGTATCTAAATTTTTAAAGGAAAACTAAACTTATAAGAGATATAAGATTATATTATTAAGAGAGACTCTTTATATTAATAGATTTTTATAATAGTTTAGTAGGGAGAGTGTAACTTTCCTCCTAACTTCTATATTAAGATCTAGATTACTAAGTATACTATTAATATATTAGGATAGCTTACTTTTAGAGAGAGGCTTTAAATACTAAGTAGTAAAGAGAGTAATAGCCTCCTTAATAAGTTTAGAATTAGGTTAATATAGAAGTTATATAACTCCTCCCCTATAAGTTACTTAAAGTATAATAGTATACTAGAGATTATAAGCTAATAGTTCTACTAGTCTGGATAGTTATAAAATATCTACTAATTTATATATAACTATAATATATATAAAAATATTTTATTTAGAGGTAGGCTAAGAAGGAATTCCTGAAGCTTCTATTAGTACCTAACTAATTATATTCTAATCTATTAATAAACTTTATTATTAACTTACCTCTTATAAAAAAATAAGGTAGTTATTACCTCTAGGTTATTATTAATTAACTAGGTAAGGTTTCTATATTAGAGGAGATAGATATAATAGAGGTAGAAATATATATTTAGTAGTTCCTTAGTTACTACTATAGGTTTTATAGAATATTATACTTTATTATAAGTAATAGAGAGTCTAACTAAATAAGCTATTTCTAGAAGGAATTCTATAGATTAATAGGTATTATATACCTATTAAGTATTAATTACTATTTACAGACTGATAGGATTATAAAATAATATAATTAGGAGATTTAAATAGTTTTAAGGGTGTTTACTTACTAATCCTAAGATAACTAAAGTAACCTACTACTTATTATATAGTTAGCTCTCTATAACTAATAGTATAATATAATAAGGATTATATCTTTCTTTATAGATTATAGGTATTATATTAATCTTATTCTGGTTACTAAGGAGCGTGTAAAGCTACTTAGTAGTAGTGAGGCTATAGTCTACTAGCTAGTTGAGAGAATATAGTTAATAATAATATATATCTATATAGAGATAGTTACTATTTAGTAGAGATTAGAAGCTTAGGTGAATAAAATCTAGTTTCCTACAGATTAATACTAAGTTAGTAATAAAGTATAGTTAAATATATCTAACTATAAGTTACTAAAATTAAGCTAAAAGCTAGTCTAACTGTATTATAAGTATATAGTAATAAAGATTCTCTTACTATATATTATAAAGCTAGATATCTTAAAGTTTATTTATTTATAGTTTTATATAGATTTACTCTAGAAAATTACTACTAATCTGTTACTTAAGTAGGTTATAATTAATATCTAGCTACTATTATTAGTAGATAATAATAGGAAGGTTAAATAATTAGTTAAAAATATTTTTACTGTAAGGATATATTAAGTAGAGAGAGGATATTAATAAGAAGTTCTTATTAAATAGGAAGGGTATATAAACTCTATATAGAAACTTATTAATATTATTATAGATATAGTAGCCTTAGAGTAGTATAAGGTGATATATAGGCTGATTATAGATAACGATAGAGATCCAGCTTATAGCTTCTAACTGGGTGGCAGCTGGAGAGGAGGGAGGTAATATTACAGACTATATCTAGATATCCAGCTAGGATTATATTTAGGTATCTAAAGTTAACCTCCTCACCCGAGTGGGGCTCTAGTAGGCTCTATATAGTATTATATATACAGACTTTTCTATATATCTGTAAAAGTTTCTCTTTTACTCCTTAGTTCTAAATAAACAGTATTTTACGCTACCTTCTGGTTGAATAAGCTTAGATCCAGCCTTTTATAGTTATAACTAATTAAGAAATATCTTACTTTTAAAGCTGAAGTTTATAATTATAAACTTATCCTTAATACTAATATCCAGTCTGGATCAACCTAATAAGATATAGAGGAAAAATACTAAAATGATAAGGAAGAAGAAAAAAATATACTAGAAATCCTATAAATAAATTTAGAAGATAGTATAAATAGTATATAAATATATATTTAATAGAATGATTTCTAGCTACTTTTACCTTTCTAAAAAATAATAATCTATAAGAAAAACTAAGAAACTCGAAAATAAGAACTACTAACTAAATACAAACTACTAAATTAATATAGAGATATTATACTAATACTTATTAAGGGAAAAAATATTACTAAAGAATAAATAAGAAATTACTAAAGATTAATTAAAAGATAAATACTATTTTTCTATATATATAATTTCTAATTAGAATATACTAAAAGAGATAATAATCTAGTAATATATATTACTTATAAGAACATACTAAAAATATTATGGAAAGCTTATAATAAGAAAGGATATTTTAGAAAACTAATAATAATAACTATTCTGAGAGGAAGATTTTACTAGCTATTAAGAATATAAGATATTATAAAATACTTAAGATCGAATATACTAACTATATAGACCTTAACTAAATTATAGTAGTTTTTAGAAGATTATAATATTTATATTCTAATTAATAGTAACTATTAATTTTATAGGTAATATTAAACTAATTACTAAAGATAAATTAAAATATATCTTAATTAGAGTAGACTATTTTACTAGATATATTACTTTATAAGTATTCACTTAAACTAATACTAACTTAATCTATAATATTTAGGAATTTATATAGTTATTATATTTAAAATAACCTAAAGTAATCTACTCTAATAATAAATTCCACTTTAATAATATAAAATTCTATATTCTTATAAAATATTATAAAACTTAAGCAATTTATAATCCTATTATATATCTATAATTAATAGAAATTATTAAGTAAATTATTAAGATCTTATCTAACTTAATAAGAAAATAGATATAGATAGTTAATATTTAGAAGTAAATAATATAATATAAGAGAATACCTAACTAGATATATACTATTAACTTATAATATATATAGAATATTAATATCTCTCTTAATATAATAATAATAAGTTATAATATTTTAAAGTTAGATATAAAGATTAAAAATATTAACTTAATATTAAAACTTCCTGAAAACCTTAAGGGAAATATAGAATTTATAATATTAAGATAGAAAATTAACCTAATAGAAACTAAACTAGAAATTACTATAGCTAATTATATTAATATATATAAAGAGATAAGAAGCTAACTATAGTATATATATATAAAGATAGTAAAACTAATTATTAAATTCTTAATATAACTATAAAGCTTCCAGCTGGGAGAACTAGTTTATAAAAAAGAGAATAAATATAATAAAAATAAATTAAAATTTAAAATTTTATAGAGCAGACTGAAGTAAACTATTAATATTATTATAGAAGTAATATACTGAATTCTAAACTAAGATAAGAATAATAAAGGAAAAACTAGAAAGATCTATATATCCCACCTGAAGAAATATTATCTAAAACCTAAAAAATTAATCAGTTAACCTTAATCCACTCTAAACTAAATATTTAATATTATAAAGTATATCTATAAATAGGATGTTTAATATATAGGAGAACCTAATATAGTATACCCCTAGGAATATAGAATATAGAATAAAAGAAACTGAGAAGAATATTAATAAGGAAATAAGGAGAGATTATAAAATATCTTAGAGGATAGAGATATCTTAGTATCTTCTGAGACAACCAGGTTAGTTAATTTTAGTGTTAGGCAGTCTGTGGAGGATGGAAATGACTAAGCATACCCCACAGAGGGAAACCCCCTTATATGCATAGCCCTGCAGTAGCTATATTAGCCTCGCCCGCTGGGCAACATTCTTAGAGGAATTATAACGCTTTTTGCTACGTTTTCAAGCGGGCTGAAAACAACACAAAGGGCAGAAACGGTGAAAGAGTCCGACCTGGAAGGCAAAGAGGTTGCAAGCGAAGAGAAACAAAAAGTGGAAAGTGGAGGCGGCTCCGAAGTTCGAACCCCGGTCCGTCTGGGGACCTTGATGTCCCGGGCAAGCGGGGTGAGAACCCGGAGGGCCGAACCGACTCTACGTGGTAGGTACTCGCAGCAGAAAACTTTGTCCAACTTCACCGAATCCTCTAGTCAACAAGCCCAAGGCAACTTAGCACCTCTTGGCCGTGGAGTCGTGTCTCTCACAGACCAGCCTCCCCATTCGTCATGTCGTCCATTGTCCAATCGACCTCGCCAACATCAAGGTCATCATGAGCTTGGCGTTGAGCTGCCCGCCTCTTGGCATCACCCGACTTACACGCTTACACCACTCACAGGATCGATATTGTTCTAGTAAGGCAATCGTGACCGACAGGAGTTCCCCACAGAACGCCAACTAATATGGTTGCTTTCATCAAAGAAGCTTGTAGTCGGAGGGTTCATCAAGGGATGCCTCGTGCTGCCCAGCACATGGGCCATGGCGGAGACAAGATGGCTGGCCACGATGACGGCGGGCAGGTGGGCCTGGGATTTGACATTCCCGATCAGAACAAACATCCGAACCGGGCTGAAAGGATCTGCCTAGCTTGTGGGCATGACGACGGCGGATGAACCCACGCAAGCAGAGCACTATCAATCGTAGTTTCTTCTTGGCACCATCACGACGAGCCCATCGTTGGCGACCCGAGACGACGGGACCGAGACAAAATAGAGATTTCCACGCGGGATTCTGCATCTATAAAACATCTCTCGCATGTCCCCTCAGCACGATTTCTCCATCTCAAGCCTCAAGCTCAGCTCAAGCCGTCTCACAAGCTCCCAGCTCCCAGCTCCCAGCTCAACGCCCCAACCCAACCACCAACTTCACCAGTTTGCATTATCAATAACCTCCAAACTACGAAAAGCCCCCTCAACATGAAGTTCTCAGCCCTCACCCTCCTCATCTCCGCCGCCTCGGCCACCCCCCTCGCCCGCCGCCAGGAACCCTCCACCGCGGCCGCCGATGTCTCCGCGCCCACCACCGCTCCGGAGGCGCCCTACGACTGGTCCAAGGGCTGGCAAAAGTCCTTCCCCATTCACCAGTCGTGCAACAGCACTCTCAAGGCGCAGCTCTCCGCCGGCCTTGCCGAAACCCAGCAACTCGCCGCCCACGCCCGCGACCACATCCTCCGCTTCGGCAACTCGTCCGAGCACGTCCGCAAGTACTTTGGCAACGCTTCAACCGCCACCGCAGCGGGCTGGTTCGACCGCGTCGCCAACGCCGACAAGACGGGCGTCGTCTTCCGCTGCGACGACCCCGACCGCAACTGCGCAACCCAGGAGGGTTGGGCCGGCCACTGGCGCGGCGACAACGCGACCCAGGAGACGGTGATCTGCCCTCTCTCCTTTGAGATCCGCCGCCCCCTGTCCTCCGTCTGCGGCCTGGGCTACAACGTCGCCAACTCCAAGCTCAACACCTTCTGGGCCACCGACCTCCTCCACCGTGCCTTCCACGTTCCCATCATTTCCCTCGGCGAGGTTGAGCACTACGCCGAGGACTACGCCCAGGTCCTCGACCTCGCAAAGAACAACGCATCCCTCTCGGTTGTCGACAGCGACGCCCTGCAGTACTTTGCCATCGACGTCTGGGCCTACGACATCGCCGCCCCCGGTGTCGGATGCGCGGGCGAGCTCGAGGAGGAGGAGGAGGAGCACTCCCACTCCGAGCCCACGGCTACCACCACCGCCGCCGTCCCTGCCGCCACCACCTCCAGCGCGCCCCAGGAGTGCCACACCCACTCCGACGGCACCGAGCACTGCGTCTAAAGACTCTTGCGAGAGTGGTTCTTCAATTTTTCTCTTCGACCATGCATGATATCAAACGGATTTAGATGAATAAAGGGTGATGGGCCAAGTGCGGAAGGATACGATGAGTCCGAAAGAGACTCACATGCTGGAACGATACCACTTGCAATTCACGATACACGAGACGGACACGGAAATGGCTTTTTGGGGAGGATGAACTTCTTAATGATTATAGACTCTAGACAAACACCCTCATTATTTACACCAGCCAAACAACATAATACTAATGGCATTTGGAATGTCACAATAACTCACTCCTATTGCTTCACCGAAGTTGCTCGGTGATGAAGTTGACTTGACCTCCTTGAATGACTCGTTTCCCCTTCCTCAAACCGTGTTCTACGCACACCTATCATTTGGGGGGCAAGGTACACTTCACACACTAAAACTGCGCCTACGGCCAACGGGCACATGATCTTACTGTCGCCTGCTGTATCATATGACATTATCCAGTTCGTTCACTACCACTCAGCCGATGCTCTGCGCACCGAGTCTACGCCATGCAAACAATTAATCCACAAT
The DNA here is from genome assembly GCA_001693025.2 of Colletotrichum lindemuthianum. NCBI lineage: Eukaryota > Fungi > Ascomycota > Sordariomycetes > Glomerellales > Glomerellaceae > Colletotrichum > Colletotrichum lindemuthianum. Next base: position 173,461 of record MASP02000158.1, on the reverse strand, counting down.
CATGCCTTCCAAAACATTCATCGCCCGCGTCCCCTCTCTCTCAAACTTGCTGACCATGGTCTCGCACTCTTGCTTCAGCTTCTGCTCCGCCTGGTCCGCGTTGAAGTGAATCCACTCTTCGACCGTCATACGCTTTTCGGGGCTCGTGAGCTCTGTCCCCTTGTGGAGCAGCCTGTCCACGGGATTCCTCTTGTCCGACTTCTCGGGCGAACCAAAAATGAGGTCAATGTCAACCGGGTTCCAGGGCGTTGTGCTCTGAATGCTAGACAGGACCTTGCGCTTCGTAGGTGAGCTAGGCCGCGCTGGCGTTGACGAGACCGCATGGGTAACACGCTTCTTGTCCTTTGCCGCCTTGGATGACGGGGGCTGGTTTTCCGCGTCGGATGACTGAGGAGATGGCGAGGGTGATACTACAGCCTGGCGAGCAGACTGGGCGGGGGAGATTCGCGGAGTACCCGTCTGCTTCCGCTGGCTGCGACGCTTCGGTTCCGGCACGACTGGTGACGCAGGGGCGGCTGAAACGCTCTTCTTTCGTGGGGGCCGAGGTGTCGGCTCAGGTGCTTCTGACTCTGGCTCAGCTTCGGGTTCTGGTTCCTCTTCCGGTTCGGACTCTTCCTTTTCTTCCAATTCCTCGGGAAATTCTTCGTGCTGAGGCTCCGGCTCAAGCTCTTCGGGCTCTTCGGGCTCTTCGGGCTCTTCGGGCTCTTCGGGCTCCTCTGGCTCCTGTGGCTCCTGTGGCTGCTTGGCTTCGACGTGCTCCTCCTCCTCAGCCTCCTCCTCAGTCTCGTCTTCCTGCTCGACTGGCGCAGGTGTCTGTCGTGCAGAGGCAAATGACTGTCTTGCTGAAGCTTCCTCGCTCTGCACATTTTCGGCCTCTTCAGTTTTCTCAGTCTCCTCAGCCTCCTCAGCCTCCTCAGCCTCCTCAGGCTCTTCAGGCTCTTCAGCCTCCTCAGCCTCGTGAGGCTCCTCGACCTCGTCAACTTCGACATCGACATCGTCAAGTTCGGACTGTACCTCAACTAACTCCCGTAAAGCCTCAGGCTTCATCTCCTCATCCTCAACATCAACTTCACGTGCCATTTGAGCCTCAGGTTCTGCTGCTACCTCTTCGGGCTCCACCATGTCGACATCTTCCGTCTTGCTAGCTTCCAACGATGCGCATGAATCAAGAGACCTTTTGGAAGGGCGAGCGCGCTTCTTCCCTGTGCTTGTGCGGGCAGCCTTGATCGTCGTAGTGATGACAGTGGCAGTGCTGAGCTCATCTTCTTCAAACGTAGCAGGCACTTCAACCTTCTCAGGCTCTCTAGGTTCGATAGCTGCCTCCTCAACAGACGCTGGGGGCGTGTCTTCCTTCACAGACGTTGCAGCCTTGGTCTGCTTGGAGACTTTACGGGTGCCAGCAGCCTTGCGGCCCTTCTTCGGCACATCAAGCACCTCAAGTTCGTCGATTGTCATCTCTGCCTCGAGCTGCTTGAGTTCCTCACTGACGTCGTTTTCATCTGCGACGTACGGCGCCGCGTCGAACATCTGGCTTTCGGTAGGCTCAGCGCTAGCAGTAGACTGCTTGCGAACACGCGTCGTCTTCGTGTTGTCCTTCGTGCCGGGCTTCTTTCGCTCCGAGTCGGAATCTTGCATGATGTCTTCGTCATCGGTCAGTGGCCGTTCCAGGTCCGCCTCAAGCTGACGTTGAATCTCGTCATCTTCGGGGTAAGCGCCGGGAGTGGATGGCGTCGACTCTGCGGGAGCGGTCGACTTTTGTGATGTTGTTGAAGCCTTGCGCGTGCCCTTGGTGCCAGAAGCACGAGCAGTCTTGCGCCCCTTTGGGGCTTTTGCGGGAGGTGGGGCGTCGGCGATGCTGATGTCTTGTTGAGACTGGTCGACGACGGAGCTGTCGGCGGCAGCCTTGCGGCCGCGAGCTGCACGCTTCTTGGGTGCAGGAGCCTCGAAGACGGTAAGCGCCGACTCATCGACTTCATCGCTCGCACGCTTACGGCCACGCGTGGGCTTTGGGGGTGGCAGCTCCTCTTCGGGAACTGGTTCATCCTCGACGATTTCAACAGGCTCATCTTTCTTGGCCTTGGTCTTGCGAACCTTGGTCGTCGTCGTGGCCTTTTTGGCGCGGCCCTTCTTGCTCGCGACAGACGTGGTTGTCATGATGCTGTCGTCGTGGTCTGCCGGGACGTCTGTGAGAGAGGTAACATCCGATGCAGCCACCGATTGAATAGAGAGCCTTGCTGTTGTCTTTGAGCCTCTGGCCGTTTTGCCTTTCGTCTTCTTGGCTGCGTTGTACTGGTCCACGAGCTCAAAGTACGGGCATTCCGGGGATCGGTTGTAGTGCTCATCCCTGGACGATGTCAGTGGTGGTCTTGTGACAGGAGATGTAGGACCAACATGGGCTTGTCTCCCTGTTCCCAACCGTCCAAGGCGAGGTCGCAGTAGGTGCACGTCGCCATATCATCGTATTCCGGGGAAGGAGTGTACTTCCAACCTGCCTCGGCAAGCTAAGGAAATGTTAGCAGAGGAAGGTGCGCATACTCCCGTGCGACTGACTTGTTTGGTTTTGCACTTCCAGCCTCTCTTGCTCTCGTGAGGCCAGCGCCCGGCAAATGTGGCCTTCCTCGCCGCAACCATGCGAGTACTGCTCGGATTCTCAGAAGCGAGGTCGAACAGGCTCATCTCAATTCCTGCCACGACAGCCCAGCCGCAATTGGGAGAATGCTTAATATGCTCCTCAAAAACATTGTCCCCCTCTTCCCAGCCATCGAGCGATTTGTTACATAGGAAGCAGACGACATTGTCCGGGTGATCGGGAAACGGAAGCCAGACGAAACCTGCTTTCGCGAGCTGGGACTGTTAGCGCATTCGTCGCCTTCTTGACGCGACAGGCCACACGTACGTCCTCAGGGACCAGATATTCGGCATGTGGCCATGTCAGATTCTTGAGGGCCTTCGGCGCACCAGAGGCGCGTCGCTTCGGGGCGGGAATCGATTGGTGAAAGGAGCCAAGGCGGCCTTCGTACGTGTAGTACTCGTCGGGAACTTCGCCTTCGAAAGCCATTTCAGGCGCGCGTATGGATTCGTATGTAGCGAGATAGATCAGGTGGTGTCGAAATGGGGCAGTCGCAACTGCAATCTGTGGCACGAGGCTTGAAGAAGGGAGTAAAGAGAACGTCGCGTCGCGTCGCAAGAAGCAAATTTCAATCGCAGCAGTAATGCATTAGGCCGTTAATCGACGTCGGCAATGATCGTGTCGGTATCTTAAATATCGATGCTGCCGTGGTTCGTCCCGCGCGTCGAGTGTCGGGTATCGGTGCTGTCTGTGAGCGCGGTGCTGAGAGTTGGAGGTAGTCGATAAAAGCGTGTGCAGGATGGTCGGGCATAGGCGTGGGCGCGGGTTGTTGCGATCACATTGGCTAGGGCGCTCGCGTTTGTTTACATTCAGCTTTGCTGTTCCCGTTGCTACACTAATACGCTTAGTGTACCTGCGTTTGGTGGATCTGGCGGGGTGTGGCTTGAAAGCGTCCCTGTGGCGGAAGCTTCTGCTACTTGTGGCTGACATGAAGAGCGTCTCTGACAGAGCCGGCCACTTGGACAGTGACGACAGTGCGCGTTAAGGAGACACTAGAAAAAACTCTTTGAAAGCTTTTGATGAGTTTTTATTAAGGCTTTTTTTTTAAAAAAAAAAATAAAAAAAAAAGTTGCAATCATATCTTGGCCTCGTGCAAAATTGCACGTGTCTAACACCAGCACCCGGCGCGACCTCAGCCAAACGTGCTCGATAAACACAACCATGTGACTCAACAGCTCCCGTTCGCTTCAGAATGGTCATTGATTTCCGATAATAAAGCTAAAGGCGGCATGAATCTTGTCTTGGTAGTCACTGGGGAATGCCCAGCTCCCTGTAAAACGCCTCAGTACTGGGCTTGCGACCCAAGAACTGCTCCAGAGTCAACATCTCCTCCTGGCTACCTCCCTTTTCCAAGACGGTATGTCTGTATCGGCGACCCTCCTTGCCGTTCATAGGATCAGCCTTGAAGACGGAGTAAAACATATCAGTCGAATAGACCTCGGAGGACAGGTAACCGTAGTAGCCGGCGTCGTATCCTCCGATAAGGTGACCGAAGCACGCTTGTCCGTTGCCCCAATCGCTAAGTTTGTCAGCGGTGTTCACACTTTTCAAAAGAGGGGGAGGGGGGTACCTCTTCTCGCCCTGAGCTTCGGGGCCCTTTATTCCGGCAATCTGTCCACGAAGCTCGTTGTAGATCTTGGACATGTCCATGTTCTTGATTTCGTCGTGGCTCTTTGGAGTGTGCACAGTCATGTCAAAAATGCCAAAGTGGAGCTGACGAAGGTTGAAGAGGGCGGCGTTGACGTGCTTGGTCGAAATCTGCTTCTCGATAAGATCGTCGGGGATCTTTTCGCCGCTCTGGTAGTGGTTCGAGAGAGACTTGATGACGCTGGGCGTCCAGCACCAGTTCTCCAGCATCTGGGAGGGCGCCTCAACAAAGTCTCTGACGGTGCTCGTGCCGTGAAAGCGGCTGTATGTGCAACGACCAGCGAGGTCGTGAATGCCATGGCCAAGCTCGTGGAAAAGCGTGACGACTTCGTCATGCTTGAGCAATGAGGGCTTCTTGGGCGTGGGCTTGCTGAAGTTGCAGACCAAAGCGGTCGCAGGATACCTGCGAGAACCGTTGGATTGCAGGTATCCAGGCTGCAAGTTGAAGTTGGCAGCGTGACCGTACTTGCCCGGGCGAGGGTGAAGGTCGAGGTACAGGTACCCAACGAAGCCATCTCCCGCCGATGCGTCGTCCCAGACGCTGAAGATGATGACGTCCTCGTGCCACGAGATATCCTCGGCCTTGCCCGTCGGGCTCAGTGTGGCACGGTCCTCAGACTTGAGCTCGACAAACACGAAGCCGAGAAGTTCCTCGAAAATCTTGAGCATTCCGGAAATCGTCGAGGTGATGGGGAAGTACTCGGCAATCTTGTTCTCGTCGATGCTGTACTCCTTCTCGATCATGAGACGGTCGTAGAACTTGTGGTCCCAGAGGTAGTAGTTGCCGTCATTGGAGACACCGCGGGCCTCGGTATCGGCCTTCTTTAGCTCCAGGAGGTGCTCGACCTCCTTGGCACCACCGGCGGCCAGGCGGGAACGCAAATCGCCCAGGAAGTCGTTGACGGTCTTGGGTGTCTTGGACATCTTGTCCTCGATGCGCAGGGAAGCATGATCGGGGTAGCCGAGCATACGGGCAGCCTCGTCACGGAGTACGATGGCCTCCTTGAAGAGAGGAGCGTTTTGGTTGCACTTGTTTTCGTTATGGATGAACAACTTCCGTCTCGTCTCAGGGTTCTTGGCGAATTTGAGAGTGGGGAAGAGGTCGGGGTACTTGAAGGACAACTTGAGCTTGCCTTCGTTCTCACCAGTGCCCTTCTCGAGGCCGTCGATAACGTCCTCGGTGACGCCGTCAAGCTCCTCGGGGGTAAACCAGATGCCGCCATTCTCCTCGTTGAGGTTCTTCTGGAACTCGATCTGGATCTGACTGAGACGCTTCTTAATTTCCTTGAAGCGGTCCCGCTGAGGGCCAACGGGCAAGCCCAGGCCCATCTTGATGTAGTTCTTATACTCCTTCTCAAGCAGGCGCAAGCTCTCCGAGTCCAGACCCTCACCGTCCTTGCGCTTGTATATGGCCTCAACCAGCTTGAAGACGTCCTCCCTCATGTTGACCTCGATACCAAAGTCGTCCATAACCTTGTCGGCTTCGGTGGAGGCCTCTCGCAGGGCAGCGTCCGCGGAGACGTATTGGTAGAAACCCAGAATCCTAGTCGACAGGCCGCTCTCGTTCTCGTCTTTGGCAATGGGGCGCATGACATTCTCGAAAGTAGCCTTCTCGGCGGAAATCTCAGCGGCGAGCTTGTCCAGGAGGGAACGTGTCTGGTCGCAGATCTTCTTGGAATCACCGACGATGGACTCCTTGGTGCCCGTGAAGACGGGCGGCGCCTGGGGAGGCGATCTGTACTTGTCGGGGACCGTCATGGCGGCGGTCACCAAGGGACGGTAGGTCGAAGCAGTCGAGGTGGCGAAGGGGAATCGGGTCGGTTTGAAGCGTAGCTGGGCGAAGAGAGAGGTGATTCTGGGTACTGCTCGTGGGGCCGCCAGGATGAAAGTCGTCACGAGGAAGAAGAGAAAGAAGAAGGAAATTGAGAGGAGGGGTAGACGCTTTGGGAATGCGGTCGACGCCACGACGACTGCGCGATGTACAACCGGTTAGTCGGTCTGGGGTACTAAAGTCGGAGCGGGGGAGGGTACCAAGTAGCCAACGCAAGGCAGGGCAGAGACGCAGGTGTGATGCAGGATCAGGCGTAATTGTGTGAAGACAGAGGCGGTATGATTGTGAACTATGACAGGGCTGTTGGACGAAGTAGAGAGTCAGTGTACGGATACCTTACGGAGTACAGCATGTGTGAGCTGTGAGGTCAGGAGTGGGCTGAGAGTGGTGACTTGCAGGAGCTCAAGCGGGGTGGAGGGACCGCGACGACGTCCTGACCTGCCAATTGAGGCTGTCAGCGTCCAAGCTCCCGGCGCTACAGCATCCGCCCGCGCCGAAGCAAGCGGGGCTTAACCACCATTACCACTGTGAAGCCAGTGTCTTCATGGTGACAGGACAGAGGAGAATGATGTACTGAAACAACAGGTCAAAATCACGAGCAGTCTTGATATTCTCTTATGGTCGACGGGAAAAGCAATCAAGTGACATTAAGGTGTTGTTGTTCGTGGGAGTCGGATTTGGCGTAGACTCGTTGTAGAGATTCACAGTAATCTGATGGTGCGTTTCTTGCACGTAGTCAATACAGCACACTCGACGAAGCCATGGAATCGGAAAATGTCCTAGCATTCACAGAAGAATCTCATCAATATGCATATGCCATTGAGTGGCTGACTAGTTAAGCTGAATGTCAGTATTTTGCTTGCAGTTCTAGTTGTCAACAACACTCATTGCAGAGAGGCCTAATGCTGTATTCCCTGTTGAACCGGAATGGACCCTTGACGTGCTGCAGGTCCGATGCAGGCTAGGTGGCCTCACCAGTACCCGGAAGCTTACATAATACGTGCCACCGTGCCTCACTCTGCATGGAAAGCTGCGGGGTTCACCGTTGCCGGGTAGAACTGGGTAATGTTGCCATGGCATGGCTGACAAGAGTCCGAGAAAAGCAGTGTCACAGAGCAATCCGCGAGCTGTTGTCGAAGCAGTTTTATTCTTTTGGTATCGGTCCCGTCAAGACCCTCAACACTGTCCAGAGAAAGCCCTCTTCACGAGCCAACTCCAGGAAATAACACCCCAGAAATGTCCTACATGTAGCGAACAATCGTCGCTTCAACGCATCCGCAGCGTCAAAAAAAAAGTCAAACGCCATCCCTTATTCGTGCCAGCCATGCAAAAATGTGTGTCTTTGTTCGTGAGCCTGTCCTCTCCGTTGCTCCCGCCTGGTGTGTATATGTCGTACAACGCTCGCTCGTCGCCCGGTCGTTCCGTCGAGGTTGGGCTGGCAGTCTAGTTGGCGAGGATGGTACGGACCAGCTCTGCTCGTTTGTCAGTATCGAATGCACCGCTCAGTCAGGAGCGTGACATACCGGTGTAGTTAACCTGGCCGGAACTCGTGTCGACAGCCTTGAGCAGCTCGTCGACCTCCTCGTCGGTCATCTTTTCGCCGAGGTTGGTGAGGATGTACTTGAGCTGGCCGACGCCGATGAAGCCCGTCATGTCCTTGTCGAATACCTGGAAACCGCGGCAGTACTCCTCGGGCTCGCCGGGGTCGCGGAAGCCGCCGGGGCGGTTGAGGACGCGCTGGAAGGTCTCAAAGTCGACTGTCATCGCGTTAGTTGCCATTTGGTCCTCTTGCATGTGCCCGTCGGTCCGTCATGCGCGCGCGCATTGCAAATCGGCTGCGTGAGGAAGTGAGACTCACAGTCACCGCCGACGTTCTTCTCGAGGTCGCGAATCTCGGTGAGGGTAGGGTTCTGGCCGCAGGCGCGGAGCAGGTCGCCGAGGCTGTCGATGGTGACACGGCCGTTGCCGCGCTTGTCGAACAGGGAGAAGGCCTCCTTGTAGTTGGTCGAAGCCTGGGCGTCGTACTGGTTAGAAGACATTTTGAATGCGTGTGCGTGTGTGATTCTTTTGGCTGTGCTGTGTGTATCCGCAAATGAATGCAAGTCTCGTGGATGGTTCAATGCCGAAAAAGCAGAGAGCGAAATGCGCGCGGAATGCAAGTGGTTGAAAGTGGTGGAAGGAGTCAGAATGTCGTGATGCAGTCCGAGTTCCAGGTCACAGGCAAAATCAGTTGTTGATCGGAAAGAACCCCTCTCCCCCTCTGGTTGCAGTTCGGTCCAGTCAAATCCAGCCAAGTGCACCACAATCGAGTCCGGTCCGATCCAATCCAAGGCAATCCAATCGAAATCGTTCAAAGCAATGCACCTCGGCCGTGTTTGGGTAACTCCTGTTGGCGGGTGGATAGGCCGTCATCTTTTTGTTGCACTGCAAATTGACCTTGTACAAGGTTCGCCGCTGAACCAACCAGGCGCTAAGGTGGCCAGCGCAGCGCAGCACCTGGGCCAGCCTAGAGGAACGCAGTCAAAGGAGGAGGAGGAGAGAAGCCCGTCGCTGAATGGCTGGACCGACGCCTTTGTTTACATTTCTGACGACGGGACTCGAGGTGGGGGTGGGAAGACCAAAACAAAAAGCAAGGCAGGAAAGGGGGGGAGGGGGGAGTGATCAACTCACCATTGTTGTTGGTATGTGTTGCTGGTGGTGTATGTGTACGTGTATGTGGTATGTGCCACGGTTGAGAAATAAACAGAAAACAAAAGTACAGGCTGGCTTCTGAGGTAATGGCAATTGGGACGAAAATATGGACGACGTAAAGAAGAGCAAGCTCGAAATGTGTTTCTTGGAGGTTGACGTTTGGCGGTCGGAAACACTTTATGCCCCTCCCTCAGGCAGTCACTTCTTATTTCTGTCTGTCCTCTTTCTTTATTTTTTATCCAACGTCTGTTCTATTTTATTCAGGTCATGGCAAGGGGCCATGGGCATTCCCAGTCCCAGTCCCAGTCGCGGTTATTCATGCGATTTGAGACGGGCGGTGTGGTCTGTTTGCACTATTGGAAGAGCCCCCGCCTGGGCGGTCAGCGACGAACACAGTGCACCTTAGCCCTTTGGGCACCTATCTTCCTCTACAACTCCTGAAACCTGACGGGGCAACCGGAGCTGGGTGGGGTGGAAGTGGCGCCTGTGACTCCCCGAGAGGGACGCTAATGAGCCAATAGCGGCGCTCAGATGTCTTTTCTGCCCATGGCAAGTTAGGTACCTAGGTAGGTACCTTACGCCGTGCTAAGCTGAGGTCATTGAAGGCACAAACACAAACAGCGCTATCGATACTCCATTGGCAGCCTCATTTTATGCAAACATCGTCATCTCCTTCCTCTACCTCCACAGTTCGTTATACAGAGACTTTCTTCGCCGATAGCACGACAACCTGCACGTGCGATCGCCCTTATTCACACGCGGCGGTTCGTCCCGACTTCTCGTCGTCGTCACAACCTTCGACAGCGAGTCATTGCCTCCAAACCTACAGCCCAACCTTTGGGTTCACTTCCTCTTGGCCAGGATAATCGACGTCCCCCAGACCACCTCAACCTCGACGTCTCGCCACTCCTCGCCTCGTGCCTTCCATCCCGGCACCGCTGCCAGCAGCTTGTCAAAGAGCACGTCCGCGATATCTCCGTCTCCGCCCTCTGCCCGGCTCTTGATATCGGGGTGCGTGTCTCTCCAGCCCCGATACGAGCTAAAGGTGCGCACGTATCCCTCAAACTCGCCCAGCTTGAGCTTCTTCCGCTGCCACGCCGCCTCTGGGTCGGCGTCCGCCCCGATCTGCGAGGTTGCCCGGTCCGGGTCGTAGACGATGCGCTTCACCCGCTCCCACTCGCTGTCGGGTGGTACGACCGCGTCGAGGTTGTCGCGCAAGATTTGTCGCCCCGGCTTCTCCCAGTACTGCCCCATGGTCTCATACGGGAAGTCGGCAGACGCTTCACCCTCGCCGTAGCAAAAGTGCTCAAAGATGGCGTTTACTTCGGGGTACCCGAGCAGGATGTTGTCCTTGTAGCCCCAGAAGGCGAGGGTGCCGCCGCTCTTGACGACACGAGCGAGTTCCGGCCAGACTTTGGAGTAGTTGAACCAGTGGGCTGCTTGGCCTGCGACGACGAGGTCAACCGACTGGTAGTCCACAAAGGATAGATCCTCCGAGGTGGCCTGGCGATACGCGATCTTCGGGTCAGTTGTTGACTCGGACGCCTGCTTGACCATACTGGCGCTGGGGTCGATGGCGATAACCCGCGCGAAGTGGGGACTGAGTTCTCGTGAAATGAGGCCGTGGCCGCATCCCAGATCCAGGGCTGTGCCATCCTGTGACTTGGAGTTGTGGTATGCCAGGACCGTCTTGTACAGCGTTGCAGGGTACGAAGGGCGAAAAGCAGCGTACCCAGCGGCGTTGAACGTGGTGCGTCTGGTCTCTGCGTGAGCTACCGTACACTGTGACGAAGAGATGTGTTGACCTACGCAAAGGCTGACATTGTGGCTGTTACGAGTTGCAGAATTCCAAGTTACAACTATCGAAAGGTGGTTGCAACTGGTCAGTGTTGCTTGGTGCAGTTGATGTTCACACTGATGGTCATGAGCAACAAACTCGGCTATTGATAATTGGCGGTTTGCACCCTGGAGCTAGGTCTTCATTCCATCAGCGATGCATCCCGCCATATATCTACATATCAGTACTGGGACCCGAACACCGAGGTTGTCTGGGGATCACGGCACCACTCTCCGTCCACACATGGCAGCCTCAAGTCATGAACAACCCAGGCCAAACGGCCGTGTCCCATCGCGTCATCGGCCCCGCCAACCACCGAAAGCCTCGGGTGCGGCCGCGAGCGGGTCTGCTGGGACAACTGACGTGCTCGGAGCTCCTCATGAGTATGGAGATTCGAAAGCTCCGAACCGCCCACACCGCAGATATACCCCTCATCCCTCATCTCCGACCACCTCGCTTCTCCGCCTCTCTCGTCTGCGCCATTTCGCATTACTTTTTCCTGGATCAGCAGTTTCGATATCATTGCCCGACATGTCGACCGAAGCCACGGCCCGCGCCTTTTTCTCGCAAAAGTTCTTCGCCGTCGTCGGCGCGAGCTCGAACCCGGCCAAGTTTGGGCACAAGAGTGTGTTTCCCTCGAGTCAGCACAGCTACGCTTACTTCTGTTTCGTCCATCACAAGCTAGCATGCATCGCTTCTCACTCACACGAATCCTCTCACGCTTTCTTCCCCCCTTTCTCTCACTCACTGTCACACACACACACAAACTCACTCTCTCATACACACTAACTCACTCTCAACACCGAGCGTCAACACTCCCACTAACATTCGTCAGTCTTCGCCTGGTACCTCAACCGCGACATCCCCGCAACACCCATCAACCCGACCTCTGCCACCGTCAACGCCGCCGGGCGCGACCACCCGGCTCTGCCGTCCCTCGCCGCCCTGCCCTCCCCCAAGCACACCTCCGTCTCCATCATCACCCCGCCCGCCGCGACTCTCAAGGTCCTGCGCGAGGCGAAGGAGCTCGGCGTGCCGGCCGTGTGGCTTCAACCCGGCACGTTCGACGACGCCGTGCTCGAGTACGCGCGCGGGGAGGGCGGCTTCGAGGCCGTCGTCGTCGGCTTCGGCGGCGGCACAGTCGGCGGGGAGGGGTGGTGTGTATTGGTCGATGGGGACAGGGCCCTCAGAGCTGCGGGGAAGTTGTGAGCGGCTGTAAGGTAGTAGCCGCCGTCTATAGATCCTGGACATGTGGTTGTGTATTTGTGACTTTTAAGCACCAGCCATGACCCTTGAACGAGGGGGTCTACTCGCAGTACGGTTAGCATACCTTTTGCATACGTAACATGCCAAGGCAAAGCCTGCATCCTCCATCGTGAAGACGCCGCGTTGGCGAGCCTCTGCCGAGATAGCTCCGCGTCCGCGCCTTTAAAGTTGGTGACGGGCCCGTCCCCGATGGCTCATTGCCTGGACATCGCGGGTCACACCACCCTTCTTCCTCCGCGGGAACTTGTCCGGCGCCGCAGGCGAGAATGATCAGGCGTCACTTTTCTTCCCAATCTGCGCTTACCAGTTGCCACCGGTGTATTTGCCCGAGTCAAGCCGTCAATGCCAAGTCTGGGGTAGTTCAAGCTAGCCATCTCGTCCATCCAATGAGGCTCCAGTGATCGCCACGACTGAAATTCATTATTCAACAGAAACCACGAAACATGATCATCAGGGAGAACCTGCATCACCAGCTCTTTTCGTAAACACCCCAACATGTCCCATGTTTCCAAATCCAGTCCCTGTCCGTCCTTTTTCCAACTTCGCGTTGCACAACCGTCGTGCAGCCACTGGTCAGACACCACCATCCGCCACCCCGACTCTAACTTCCAATTAACCCGCCACGCATACACACATACTTCCTCACATATGCTTCCTCACATATGCTTCCTCACACACCATTACACAAATCTGGCGAGAGCTTTCCCCGTGACACAAGCAGAAGCTTCTCCAAACCCGAAACAATACCAGGTGACAAGTCTTGGGGTCGAGGCCCAGCGGAAAACCATACTTGTGAGAAGAAAGACGATGTTCGTGCCGCGCTACTGCACCCTCCGCTGCGTTCCGTCGAGCTTCATTGACTCCTCACCCAGCCTACTACTTACTGTACAGTGTACAGTAGGGGAGCTGCAAGTGCCGAGCGAAGCCGTTTCGACATCCTGTCATCCGACTGCAACATCTCCCGTTGGCCGCTTGCTCGACGACTGCTGGCATCCGCGAGTAAGCTGATTCTGAAGCAGGCAAGCATGCTCCTGTTTGTCATGATTGCCGACACCGGCGGCACGGTCGACTTCAAACGTTGACCGGAAATCTCCCCCGAGCTCTCAAGGTCCCGTCAACTCCATACCCCAAACGTGCCCAAAGAAACTTTGGACGTCGACGAATCAACTGCCCTCATTGTAATAGAATTGTTCCTTCTCCAAGGGGTGAGTGTCTGGGGTACGCTGCCACTCCCACCTTCTATTCTAGCAGTACGTAGTACACTCATCCATTGTCCCGAACCTCCATGATGCTTGCCGGTGACCCTACCTACCTTAGTGAGGAAACGTCCCTTCGTCAGATGCATGCATGGTGCTAGTAGTCTCTTCTTTTCCCCGCTGGTGCTGCAAACTGAGTAGAATCCTATCCTGTCCAGGACGTGACACCCAGAATCTCCGACTGGACACATCATGCCGGCACTTCCATGCCAAGGCACCATCCATCGGTCATTCTTCTGCTTCCCCTCATACCGGGGTTCAGCATGCTCTAGATCTGCCGTATGCAGGAGGGTGTGAGAGCCGGCAAGCTGAAGAAAGCATAGCATCTCCCCCTCACGTCTAGTTCATAACCTGCGTGGTCCGCTCGTCTCATATCAATCAGTCGCCATTCTTGCCCGTCTACAGCTGTTTATGCAAACAACCTCCATCATTGTAGAGGAAATCCGGGCATCAGGAATCCTTCAAGATGGACAAGGAAGAAATCTATGACATGCGAACCTACCAGAACGGGCACAACTCCCGCCCGCGCGGTCATCAGCCGCCGCCGCCTCGCGAGTACTCCCCGCGGGACTACGAGTATCCCGAGGAGTACCTCTCGCCGACAATGAGCCGCGACGAAGCCCTAAAGCGCATGAAGACGGCCGGATCGGTTTCGATATCGCCCGAGTTGTTCGAGAAGCTGTACCTGTCACCGCAGAATAACGTCAAGGGGGATTTGCGCCAGACTTTTGGCAACCCTACGCCGATGTCTGTCTGCTCTTGTCTTCTGGCGAGGTTGTCTTTGCTGACATGATGTAGTGCCATTGTCGGCTTTCTTATATCGTTGACGCCTCTTGCGTGTGATTTGATGGGCTGGCGGGGTGCCGGTGGTGGCGGCGCGGCTGGCATGTAGGCAATGCCTTCTTCCTATGCCTTTCTGTTGATAGCTGACGAAACATACCACTAGTCCATCCTACTTTTTCTTCGGCGGTCTCCTCATGTTCACGGGCGGCATTCTCGAATGGGTCATCGGAAACACCTTCCCCTCCGTCGTCTTCACCACCTTTGGCGCGTTCTGGGCGACCTTTGGCGGGACGTTGAACCCTTCATTTGCGGCATTCTCGTCGTACGCACCTCCGGGATCGACCTCAGGGGCCGAGGGCTTGACTACAAAGGGTTTCAACGCTAGTTTCGGTCAGTTGACGTCGTCGCTGTTGGGCGTTTGCATGTATGATGTACTAACGCGGCTTTTCCTCTCCAGGTTTCATCACCCTCGCCATGGGCATGATTTGCGTCGTCTTTCTCGTGTGTTCGCTAAGAACCAACATTGTCTTCTTCGTCATCTTCCTAACCCTTGTCGGTGTCTTCGCGCTGATCACCGCCGCGTACTGGTTCCTGGCCATGGATTACGCCGGAAACGCCGCGTTTGCAGCCAAGCTTCTTGAAGTGAGTTCAACCCAATAGCCTCGACGGGCTAACAGTGTGGCATGCTGATTTGAGGGGCAGGCAGCAGGAGCGTGTGCATTTGCAACTGTCTCTGCTGGATGGTGGCTCATATTTGCCATCTTGCTCGCTTCGTTGGACTTTCCGCTGGAACTGCCGGTCGGAGATCTGAGCAGGTTAATCAAGGCCAAGAGTGAGCAGGACCGAGTGTAATAAGGTGCCATATCCCACATTGGGGGGGGGGGGGCTAGGAAGATACCACAAACTTTACCTCGTGGCTGGTGTACTAATTAAGTGGACGGCAAGTCATTACTTCCTTTGCGGCTTTTTCTGCAAATATAGTCTATAACAGTCGACTAAGACGTAGGAAGGAACAACCCAAGGCAAATAGTAAAAGTCCCCGTTTTCAAACATCTGACTATCGGTAGTAGATGATAGAGATGATAGATGATGAGACGTGATAGATGATGAGACGACGACGGACGACGGACGACAGTGGAGAAAAATGTTGATGATAGTGCTACTCAAGCCGTGTCCAAGCGCAGGTTTGCCTCAGATTTGGCAGATCTCGTTCGAAGGCATTTCTCAAAGAATTGAGACATTTCAGCAGAGGGAGAGGCCAAGGGCAGAATCGTCAGGAAGAAAAACAAGTGACGTCTGGCGAGGTCAACGCCACTGACGCCAAACGCAAACTGTATGATGCAGATGTTAAAGATGCCAAAAAGAAAATCAGATATTCCGCGGACTGATATCGATCAGGCATTAATAAGGTAGGTACCACTATCAACGGTGCTTCTGAAGTAACGTAGGTCTAAGCAAGCTTGTAGGTGCCTTTGGTTGGTTCAGGAAATCGGATCTTGCGGGCGGGTTCAGGGAACCAGTAAGGTCGACTCATGATCCAGGCAACCGGACAGGACCTGGCACAGCTTACTGGTTCGTTGTCTTGGTTAGGCGTCTCTGGGCCGACGGATATGAAGGCCTTCTGAGAAAGACCTCCTTCCACTCTACCTAGATGCCGAGAAGCTGAATGATAACGCCAAATCTATTTTTAACCTCCAAAGTTGATCAATAAACCCATCAGTCAAATTGTGCAAAGTCATTCCGCTGCTAGCTTAGAAATGACGATGATTCAAGATATTCTGGAGGAAGTAATGGATGACTTGGTGTCCCCTTAATAACTGGTATTATGGATATCCATTTTTGAAATCAAAGAGGGAAGAAAGACATGGAGGATGGCACTTCTTCAATCAGAACATCGACGATTGTCGTTTTCTGACTATCGATCTTCACTTACATCATATTAGTCAGGTAGTATCTGTTATTATCGTCCCTCGCTATCATTCTTTGCTGTTGTCCTTCACTGCCGTCCTTCGCCGTCGTCCTTCGCTGTCGCTGTTATCTAGCGCTGTTTTGGGTAAGTGATATAGATAAATGAGGTTAAGGACTTCGGCGAGTTGCAAGAGATATTATGAAGGGGAGATGCCGGTAGGAATATTGTATCTACTTTATGAGTTGGTGGTCTACGAGTACAAAAATGAAGCCATGGACATTATAACATCCACCGACTGAGAAGCTCCGTGTCCACGCAACAGTATTCCTATAGCCGGCCGCACTGGCGACAGTTGTAGACTGACGTTGAAGTCGTTGAGTCGCGCACCAAGGTCGTCGTAGAGGCTGACCGGCTTCGTCAGCCTATGAGAGAACGACAATAAGATATCCTATTGCGTATCGCAGTGTACACCCTGATGATAATTCTCAAGGTAGTCAGTTCACCCAGGCACTTGAACGGCATCTCCACAAAACGCCAAGAATTATAACCATCCATGTGGAAAACTTTGTCACTTGGCAATCCAGGTTCCTCAGGAGAACGTCTCCGACTGCACTGCTCATCCAGGTTAAAAGCCAGACGAGAACTATATAAAAAATCCAACGCCCGCCCATTCAACAGCTTTTCCCTTCACCCCATTAACTCTCCAATACTGCAAAATGTCATTCACGCGGTTCAACGAGCTGCCTCCTGAGCTCCGCCTCATGATCTGGAAAGAAGCGCTCCCAGACGAAGTCCCAGAAATCTGCTTCAAGCGGACTTTGGTCCCCACTACGTGGCCTGGCATACTCGGCGTAGGCTTGCCTAGAATGCCACTGGTGGTTGACATCGAAACCCCATCATGGACACGAGTCTGCCGCGAATCCCGCGCCTTCTTCTTCAACTCGGCGCTGAGCGGCATCACGTTCCGCACATGCGACGCAAGTTTTCAGGTACCGGTTCGCGAGTTCAGGTGGGACTTTGATACTTTTCACGCGAACCTAGCTCCGAATTTATTTGCACCGACAGGGACTCCTGGGATCGACGATGATTGGAAAAAGTTGCAGTACATCAGTATCGATCTTCGAAACAACAACTATCGCATGATATCAGTGCTTCAATCGATTGCACACCTCAAGGAAAATTTGCCGAACCTGAAGCTCCTTTCGTTCGTGGTCCCACGGCACGACTCAGGGTCCACCGCCTCCAAGTACGACAAGACGGAGCCGGAAGACGGGTTGTTCGCAGCGCATCCCAGGTACACGACAAAACGATACCGCCAAATGCCCGTCCAGACCATGTGTACGTGCTCTGGGTCCGCGAACGCGCTAGAGATCTTTGATAGCGGCTGTACCACAAGGGATGAAGAGACCGCTTTATTTTTGATTTGCCGGGCTGAGGCTGAAGGTTGCGTAGGTTCTTTCAGCGGAAAGTGTGACTTTCAGGTTTGTCTTGTCACTATGGAGCAGTATTGAAAGATGCATCATAGCTTGCACTCAGACGGCCGGATGGATATGTAGAGGAGTTTTATTCAAACATGAGAGAAACTCCAATATATCACGTATAGAAGGTATAGAAGACGCCGCAAAACATCCCATGCATGTTTATCAGGGGAAAGGCTCTTTCCATTCTAAGTCACTCGTGCGATACTAGTGATGTGACCAATACGATGTATGTGTATTTACTAGTTGTCTCTATCGTTATGACCTCCCACTTATATCCCTAACCCTTAATTTGTCAGAATCTTAATCAGTACGATAGCTGCTCCAACTAAAGCTTTGTTATACACAACCTATTGAATCCTAACTATTTATCGTTCATGGGTGAAGGCTTGTAGTAGTGATGAGTACAGTGTAGCTAGATGAAGTTAAATGTGAGTCTTTGGTTTAGACACATTTCTTCAAACAGGTGGTTACCTTTGATCTCTGAGATTACAGAAGGTATGTATCACAGGGCAGGCGATATATTGTAATGAAGCGGTAGAGTTTCCCATTTACTTTGGTCAAGAACTTGACAACGTTGACGAGGCCGTGCATCAAGAGGAGCAGACATCATAGTACCTATGTCACAGGCCTCCAAGATTCGTTAAGCAAAGCTTTTGGTGGTAGCCCACGTCAAAGGGAAAGACTACATCGAAATACTCGGTGGAACGGAATGGAATCTCGCTGTGTTCATTGCAATAGGCTACCTGGATTTCCATGATGAACTTCTCAGAGCACCTTGTTACCCTACTACGAAGACTTGATTGCGCAGGATGTAGAATCGCCCCTTGGTAGTAGCACTTTTGGATGGTTGGTGCGGACACCCCAAACATTCATGTACTGTCTTCGAGTTATTTCCCTCAATTTAAGTTTCGACCTAGAAGTATTCCCAAGCCCAATTAAGAACTCGCAGACTCGACCACTGCTGACTTTTCTTCGCAATACTTACATGTGTAGAATGAGTCTACACGCATCATCAATTGAGCAATTTGCGTGAAGCTGTGGTATCGTGCCGGGGCACATTCTGCTGCTTCTTAAACCGATTGATCCATGACGTGCGTCGCCCCAGATTCCACAGCTCGCGGGGTCCGTTTCGTATTTGTTTCGTACTCGGCTTGGATCTCGCCATGGCCCCGGACGACCCTCGTACGCGAGACCGAGGTGCATATGAGCATACAACTACCGAGCCAGTTCCCGCCATTCACCGTCCTCATCCCAACGGTCAACCCCGCTCGCTCCCTTCCCGCTGCAAAACACTCAGGCAATCCTGCACAACCGAACCCAAACTGGCACGCGCATAGCTCACGATGGCCGAAGATCAGAATACTGCGACTACTCCGGCCACGTCCACGGCCGATCACCGCATTCAAGAGCTGCCTGTCCTGTCAAAGATCAGGTACGGCGCGACGGCCTACGCCATCCAGAACCTCATAATCAAGCCCGCGCTCTTCCTACGCGATGTCAAAGCCTCTGTCATCCCTTCCGAGTTCCGTCCAGACTTTGTGAAGACGTACGAGTGTCGACCGTACCTTCCCGTGAGGTAGGATCTTTGCTGCGTCGTACGGTCTGCTTTAGGGCTGCAGCTAAAGAGTGCTCCAGAATCTTCTATCCGAAGTGCTATGACAAGGAGTCCACGGAGAAGCTGCCCGTCCTGTTCACCATACACGGAGGCGGTTTCGTGCTGGGCACTCCTGATGACAATGATGACTGGAACGCAACCTACGCGACACAGAATCATTCCATCGTCATTGGACTCAACTACGCAAAGGCGCCCGGAAACCCATTTCCCAAGCCCATTTACGACTGCGAGCAGCTCTTCCTCGCTGCTCTGAACGATGAGTCGCTGCCTCTGGACAAGACCAGAATCGCTCTGGCCGGCTGGTCAGCGGGCGGCAACCTCTGCCTCGCCGTCTCTCAGCTCGAAAGCGTCAGGAAGCATATCACAGCCATCGTCCCGTTGTACCCTTGCGCAGACCTCTCGCTCGAAGCGGAGGAGAAGGCCAAAACGCGTCGTTACAAGCCGGATCTGGGCGGCTTCCGTGCCAAGGAGAAGGACTTTCTCTTGGGAATGGCGCCGGTCTTTGACTGGTCCTACAAGGTCCCCGGCGACAACGCTCGGAATCCGCTGCTGAGCCCGGCATACGCGCCGAAGGAGGTACTACCGAAGCACGTTTTCGTCATCGGATGCGAGCTCGACTTGCTTGCCCACGAAAGCCAGAGACTCATCCACAGTCTGGCAGGCCGCCCGGAGCCACCCGCGATTGTCGGCAAGGAGGAAGTGGTAGGCCAGGGCGAGCTCATTCTTGATGATGAGCGGTTTCACTTCGAAGCGAATAACCCCGATGGCAGCCGTTACAAGTGGCTACTGGTGCCTGACACCATCCATGGCTTCGATCAGTGTATTGAGGGACTCGTCCGCGATCCCGTTCTGCTCGAGGACGCCAAGATCAAGACCCAAAAGACGATCAAAATCATAGGAGAGTGGGTTCTCAAGGCCCCTCCCATCACCGACTCTGCTTGATCCAGGAAGCCTCCTACTGTGTCGAATTTCATGCACATCCTGCTCTCAAGAAAATATCCCCTGGAGATGGAGAACCAGAAGGGAGACCAACTATACCAAGATTTCTCCTTCAATGTGTATTCTTTCAATTGTATACCTGATGTCTTTTGTCAGTCCCGTGCTCCAGCAGGGACGGCAAGTACCTGTTGCATTATACGTCTATAGTCCTATTGAGTTATTTGATTGCACAGCGCGATTTGACACTAATGACGATGAGCCGAAGGGACACCGTCTCATTCAGATGGTGTTTGTGACCGTTCGAGAGCGGTGTCGACCAGTCAAAACTATGCTATGCCCTACTCACGACCATGAACTTGCTTGCATACTTCCTCCCTTTTGCCCTGACTGAGAGCGCGCCTGCTTGCATTGCTTTATTTTCTTCTGGACGATTTCAAATTTGCCTGAAACGATTATTATTTGAAGCTGATCCTGAACCTGAAAATGGTTCTAAGGACGTTACCTTACCCTACTCATGATATCTACATCAGCACAATTCAGAAGCAAACACTTGGCTCTCATTTTCAGTAACGATGTCCGCGAATGTCACCCAAACACCGAAATGAACTCGGATCTCGGACGAATGTCTTCGTGAGGCTATAAGACATTATAAACTCTAGGCTTATTACCTAGTCACTCGTACTACGACGATTAAAGGACCACATTTACCTACGATACCCCTTACCACCAGGGACCTGAAGCAGTGATCTCGCATAAGATCCCAGGGAGCCAGAGACCGGATACACCAGATGGTCGTTGCCCCAAAGTGCAACGTAGTCAATAGCTTATGTTATTACTTCCATAAACTGATATAAACAAGAATGAGTCCACGAAACGCCTTGGCAGATATGAGCAGTTCATGTGCGACTAATAGGAATGGCCGATTATACGTATGCTATTACAGAGGGAACCATCACAGAGTCCAAGGACTGGGCTTTCCTAGATCCGCGATTTCTATGACGATTCTTTCCTGATTGAACCAAATACGACGAGGTCAGAATCGCCAACTTCAGCACTTTGAACGTCACAAAAACGCGCAGCGAGACAACCCGGTTTATTCTGTCTCATTCCCTACGTCTTTTGTGCTTTGGCTTGTTTTTTGTCGCCACACTGGCTCATGGTTGCATCCCGGGGATATTCAAGGTATGAGCGCCTATTTCGACGAGAATGTCTTATAAACTGGCTTCTAGACCACCGCAAAGGACCCATGCCTTTCGGACTGCCCAGTTACCGGTTACAAACTCTCCGAAGGACTACCGTGTCTTCTGAAAGGACTCGAGACAGATCCGGAATTATATAGCCGGCTGGCATCCGAGAACAAGTTGTAGATGACCCTGTTCAGAACTTAAGAATATCGAGTAACCGAAAGATAAGACTACTAGTTTAAGGCCTCGAGAACAGCCGCACCTGAATCATTTGCTTTTCGGCCAAGACTTCGAATTCCGAAGTGCTTTTCATGACGTCTCAGACTACAACCCCATCCGCAATAACTTGAGAACAGACGAGTAATCAACAGCCTGTGTGCAAGACAACGTGTCGACACCCTGCTGTCGTGGCTTGATCTTTCGGACGATGCTACGGATGACTTGACTATCATTGATGTCTGATGATTCTATGGCATCACATGCTCTTCTCACGTTGTTATCCCGACGTTCCCTGTGTTGGAGTAACTTGTCCCGACTCCCCTGTCCAAACGTCAGCTTCGCTTGGTGTATCCTTCGTCGATACTTACCCCAATCTCGTCTCATTTCTAAGTGGGCCGAAATCTATGGTTGATCGTGAGTGGTGTCCACACATAGTGGTGCCTCACAGTCGTTTGACTGAATATGGCCAGGTTCAGACTTGAAATTGAAAAACAATTGAAGTATGACTGGTTGGTTGTGTACACATGTAAATTGGGTTGTTTCAACACCAAGGGCGTGTTTAACGGCAATCCATTACATCCTCCCCAACGATTTCCCATTCAGCAATCATTAAATGCAAATCGCGAAGCCGAGCCGTTCGGGGTAATTTGTCCTAATTAGGCCTAGTTGTGCTAATAACTCAACTAGGCGGCCCCCGCGGCCAACTCAAGACTCCATGCCATGAGAACCTATCGTCTCAGATCCCGTCCGATGTCTGAGACAAATTCGAGCCGTCTTTCCACACACTCGGATTCACCGCTGTGCTCACTGGTGATTGAACAAAACTGTCTTTGAATTACTATGAACGAGAGGTAATTAGTCTCACACGATTCGATGTACACAGCTTGCTGGGTGCCTCATTCTAGCAAGCCTCTTTCAGCGAACGTCAAGGTGATTGGTGATGGTCGACGCTCCGCAGAAGTACAGAGGTAGGCAACCTGAAGGTCTCATGAGTCTTCGGCATCTCGTAATCTTTGAGCAAAAGCGAGGCGACTTGTCGGAATCCTAAAACACAAACGAGTGGAGGTTGAGAGTCCCGATTGTCTACAAGGTCTCGGAAACCCAAACACCAAAACCGCACGCCTTGGCTCAGCCACCCGGAGAATCAGGACAACGAGATTGGGCAAACAACGTTGCGCGTAACTGACTTGGCGGCTGTCTTCCGGCAAGCCGATTTTCACAGCCGCCGGACATGACTGGCTCGTACACAAGCTTAAAAGCTTACTACCCCCTCTCCCCTTGTCGTTTCATCCCGTCCAAAGGGTTGGCCCTGGCCGGTGGGAGGAGTTGATACGCGCACGAGACGCTGCTGGCGGGCAAGGGAAGTGAATTGTCAAGCATGTCCTTGATGGGCAGCCTCTTGACTCAAGGTTGCCCCTTCTGACGTTTGAGACGTGACGAACCGAAGCCGGAGGATAGATTGAGCTGTCGTCTTAAAGCTGTCATGACAGCCCGTATTGCAGCCAGCTTTGGAACTTGCACCAGCGTCGATCGCCGCTCGCCTTGCCTAATCTTTACAACCGACCAATAATTCGAGATGAACAGCCTGGCGCTGCGTCAAGCGGTGCTTGGGATCTTCGCGTTCGCAGTTACTGCAGCGGCAGCCACCATTCCACAGCCGAATGGTCCTTTGCAGCAACAGCTGTCTACAGCAGCGCTCAGCTTCACCGCATGCCCAACCGATATCAGACCGTTCCGCAACGTGAAAGCTTCAGCGGCGCTGCAATGCGCCAACTTGACGGTTCCCATGGTCCCCGAGGACCCCGGTAGTCCGCCACTGACGCTGGGTATCGTCAAGCTGCCGGCGGCCGGAAAGCGCGTGGGCAACCTTTTTGTGAACCCCGGAGGCCCTGGAGGGGCGGCGTCTAGCATGGTATTGAGCATAGCTGCTGGGAGGATCTACATGAGCGACGTTGTGCGCCAAAACTTTGACATCATTGGGATGGATCCTCGCGGCGTCGGGTTGAGCAATCCGCAGAGATGCGATACCAACCTGGTCAACCAGCCGAGCGAGTTCGATGCAACCACGCCAGAGGGCTTCAAGAAGCTGTTTGAGTACAACAAAGCAGTCGGCGAATCATGCCGCGCTTTGACTGGGCCCGTATTCGACCATATGGATACCATCTTCGTCGCGAAGGACATGGAGGCAGTCCGAGTTGGTGAGCCTTCCTTCCAGCCTACCCGCAATTTCATGGAGCCATGCTGATCAACCATAGCCATGGGTGGTGAGCCATTGAATTACTTTGGTGTCTCTTACGGAACTCAGTTGGGGGCCCAGTATGCCGCCTTGTTCCCATCAAACATCCGAGCCATGGCGTTGGATGGTATGTTGCAGCATACGGGCTCATTCGCCTCCAACATCGTGACGCAGGCAACGTCTCTGGATGCCACTATTCAGGACTTCTTCAGATTCTGCGAAGCCAACGCCGCGAACTGCGGTGAAGGCGGAACAGAAATCAGACAAATCTGGAACAAAGTCCTCGAAGTCGCCGCAGCTGGGAATCTCAAAGCACCCGAATGCGACGCAACCCTCAAGACGCGGTGTTTCCCCACAGCTTCGCCAAACAACATCATCGGGGCCGCCCGATCCACGCTCGAGTTCCCGCAGGATCGTGCCGCCTTCGCCCAACGGCTGCGACTCGGCGCTGGGGGAAACGGTTCCTTCTTCACGCCGGGGCTGCTCGGCGGCGACATCTTCCTGGATTCGCGCTCGCTTGCCATCACCAACGTTCAGTGCCAGGACGGTCACTTCTTCGCGGCCAAAGACCACCTCGAAGTAAAGCGCGTTGCCGACATGACGCGTACCTTTACCACGACTCCTGGCATGGGGGAGTTTTGGCGGCGTGTGATTGACTGTACCGGATATCCCGTCAAGATTTCGAACCCTAGGACGGCCCTCAATGTCAAAGGGACGCCGAACCCTGTTCTGTTGGTGCATTCTCGGTTTGACCCTGCAACCAGTTTCGTGTACGCTGCGGGTATGATGGAGGAGTTTCAAAACGCGACATTACTCTTTAGAGAAGGGTCTGGTCACACAAGCTACCTTTTTGGAGGAGATGCATCAAGAGCAGTAGACGACTACTTGGTCAACTTGAAAGTTCCGCCAGCCGGAACCGTGGTACAAAGCTAGTTGACTTGATACCTACAATATGAATGGTAAAAACTAGTTAACGAATCCTCAAGCCGTACACATCTTGCACAGGTGACTGGTCTCTGACTATGCTGGGGGCAGTGGCCATGGCCAGCTCACCTGTCGCGACGTGATTTCCACCAACAAAAACTAAGCTACTTAAACTGTCAATAGAGCACTAAGTACCACAAAATTACGCAAAAAGAGCTCGCGATACGCATCTTTTAAGGTGGTTCCAGCTGATCAATATACAAGGGAAAGGTGTCGCGTCTGTGCGAAGTTGTCGTATCACAGCATTTCTTTTACCTTCGGGTGCGATTCTTGTACCACTATTCTATATACCACTCTCGAGACCGGCTGCAGAAGGTATTATTGAGCCTCTCCTTAAGCCAGCCTCTTTCAAAAATCCTCTCCCACGCACCCAAAGCCCGTTTGCGGTCATCACGTGCCAGGCGCTTCTCAACCAATCAGATAATACACAGCGAACGTCGAGCACGCTGCTCCACTTTGACTTACCTCCTTGACCGCGTTGCAAACAAGTTAACAACGAACCCTCCCAATCTTCTCATACTCTGTCTTTTTCTTCCAATTCAGATACTCCACGAGAGCTGTTTTGTGTTCCGTGTTTCTGCTTTCACCACCTCTTGCAGCGCGATCGTCAAGTCTATTATCTACCTATCGACAGTAGCACACTCTCACTGACACAAACTCCATCATGTGTTGCGGGCCGCGGCGACCGACTCGGTAGTCGACGATGGTCCGATCCCGAGCGAAGAAGTGAATCACAGGACGCGGGAAGCTTTTGGAATTGATCTGACCTTCAGCACGCACTCCACGACCTTGTCCTTCCACCTCACGTCCCAGACTAGTAACTACCTCCAATCACTTTCAAGAAGCTGTCGTCGACCCTGGATCTGCACGGCTCATCGCTCAAATGAGCGATACCAAACTCGTGTCAGACAATATCCGCTGTGTCAATGGATCAATGGACGTAACCAAGGGTTATCGCTAGGAAGCCACCACTGCTATGGCAAACGACCAGGACGAAGTTGCTACCTTGATCACTATCACCCGAGCTCAAACATTCCTTAGCCGATTCAGCATCAGCCACTCTTACACAACCAACAGCAAACCTACAGTATTCGCACGCTTTCTCACCCCCATGGCCGGAGTCATTGCATGCCCACAGCTAGACGATATTTCTGAGGGCGACTCGGAGGAGACTCGCCGCCTGGGTTGTACACAAGAAGAGCTCTTTCCCATCCGTTGTATACGAATGACTTTCGAGACTAGAGACATCCACAAAGTCTACATGAGAAGTGCCGACATTTCCGACCAAAACGACATTGCCGTACGACTGAGAGAGTAAGAGGAGACCGTCCTTTCCTCCAACACGATCAGAGCAGTGTTGCCTTCAAGCTCATCGCTCACAACCTAACGTTCTCGTCGGTACACCAGTCGCAGTGTGCGACATTGCCCGTTGTACCGAACTCGAACGCGAAGGCGTCACTAAATGGCCGCCAACTATGGTCTTCAGTGACGAAGCTGGGCGTATGCCAGAGCCGCAGTTCAATGCGTCATTGTATTTTTTTCAGTCCACCTTCGTCGTCACTACGGGAGATGTTTACCTGCCTAACCCTATGGGAGCTCAACCCTATGAGCAAATAATTTCGCGCCTACGGCTTCCCTTCCACCATTAACAACACCATTGGTCGTGGTCCCTTGCTCAGCAGAGTTGAACAAGTTCCAGCAGGAATAGGAAGCAAAACCCGCTGTCAGCCAGTTCTTGAAAGGGAATGTCACCTTTTGGCTCATGGACGAAATGTATGAGTGCCGAAGCGAACAGCGTCATCTACGATACGACTCGCACCTCAACACTGGTGGATGTCATTTCTTGAGACGAACGCATGGCAGTCGCGACCACCAGAGCCCGAGGCGTAATGATTGCACTTCTCCGTTGCCAAGTATGGCCTAAGCCCAGGCCTACTACAGGCATAGGCTCCTCGTTCAAGAACAACCGCATGGTAGCATACAGGGACTGGCACATGTTACAGAAGAGGTACGGGGACACCGACGCTGGCCCGGTCGGTTGGAATAGCGCTTGTCACAAGTGTGGCGATCCGGCACACAAAAAGAAGGGCAAGAAAGCAGATGACGATGTCAGCGTCAGGAAATACAAGCCCAGAGCCTGCAGCACCTGCGGAGGAAAGCACCACCCCCGCTTCTGCAACAAGCCTGATACGACCTTGAACGCAAGAAGTCCGCGAAGAACGACAAGTCTGGAAAAGCCTCCAAGCACATCATGTGACCAGGTCAAGCTCGAAATAGGAAGGCTGTCGTAGGCAACGAACACTTCCCAGTCAGTGTCGACCATGCGGCCAATGAAGACGTCCCCGATAAAGAGGCCCAAGAGGCACAACTTAAAAGCCAACGATGACTGCTGGGACAAGAGAAACCGGATGCTATAGTCCGCCGAGAAGGATGGGTGCGAGGATTGATGGTTTGGAGATACGGAAGAAGGACGTAGGTTTTGACAGATGGTTGGCACCAAGGGTTCGATCATGGGAAACGAGCATGAAACGAGCATTATCGCGACGAGAATGTTGCTTTTCTGTCCTGGGATTGTGAGGCCTGTTGATATAAAGGACTTCCCATGCGTGTCTAGGCGGCTCTTTCTGTCTATCGCCAGACCGTGTAACTTAAGAAATCATCATACTCATTGCACATGCTGACCGGATGACTTCCTGATTCAGCTCTGCCAGGATAGCTCACATCCTCATCCCTTGATTTGTTTCTTCGTTTGTTATTACCCTAACGCACAGCAGCTCACGCAAATCATGAAAAGAGGAACGGAAGGTTGCTAATTAAGGCTTGTATTACAGGGAAGGTTTCTAAGACTTGTATTACAGAATGAGATGTTGCTACAATTCGCTCCAACACTGGTATCAACAATAACGTAGACAGCTTCTACAACACGGTGTATCGCCTCACTTCTTCACCTCGGTACTCGCCTGCGCCGTAGTCCCGCTCGCCGTGTCCGGGGCGTCCAAAAGCTCCGGCCCCGGCTCGATGCTTTGATCCGGGCTTTGCTCTGCAGTCTTGGCGACGTGTTTGGCATTCACCTCCTCGACATCCAGCTGCTCTTCGCCGTAAGGACCACTCGTCTTGACTCCTTCCAGCGAATCCGTCTCGTTGCCGTCCTTGATGACTTGGTCCTTGACGCTGCTAGCCCGGCTGACATCAGCGCTTTCGGGACTTTCCTTCCTGAGACCGAGGTGCTTCTCGGCGAGGGGATCTTCCTTGTTGTTCCCCTTCCAGTCGGCAGGTTTCATCTGTGGTACAGGCGAGCTGACGGACGGCTCCCGGATGGCATCACCCTCGACCGGCCCAACTTCGTCGCCACCGTCCGCGGCCCGGTGCGAGTCGGCCACGCGCCACACGACGGAGATCTTGTCAAAGGCTCGAGAACCCTTCCTGCTGGATCCTTTGATACCATCCATGGCATCCCACTCAATCTCGAAGACGCCACTGGCGTCGGGTCTGCCATCTTGTTCGGGACCATTACCTTCGAAGAAGACGTTGAACCATACGTGGGCTACAGCCGTGACCATGGTCAAGCCCATGGATGCAGAGGTCCGGTTGCGACGCTCAACAGAAATGTTGACGTCGCTGTTTGGAATGAGAATGGGTTGTTGGGGTTTGAGAATGACCGCCATGCCTCCAGGCTCGCCATCAGAGCTCTCGCCTTCCTTGGTGTTCGGAGGTGCAACGGGCTTGGCTTCTGTTTCGCTTCTCTTCTGACCCGGAGCGACAGAGGATGCTGGGTTATGAATGAGTGATGTAGTTTTGGCGTTTCGCAGCTTCTTCGATGCGCTCCGCGAGGGCTGTGCGTCGGCGTGATCCTCAGCCTTAGCGTCGATCTTGTCTTTCGCTGCGTTGTTCGCGTTGGCGTGCTCGGCTAGGGGTGCTTGCTCGGGAGCCTTCTCCGTAGGCTTCACTCCTACTGTGGCGAGATCCGCAACCATCTTCCCGGCTCCGCCACCACTCGGCGCGTCCCCTTCGACGATGACTCTTTCACTCTTCTTGAATGTGTGGAACACCTTGATCTTCTTCCCCTCCTCCGCAAATCCTTCAACGTCAAACTTGACACCACTTCGCAAACCCCAGACGTGGATCTCGACAATCTCAATCGGTCGGTCGACGTACTTCTTGCCGCCTTTTGTCCATCTGTCAACATAGGTGATGGTCCGCAACTGACTCGGGATCGACACGCCGGCACCAAACTTGGGCCGCATTCTCCTCTCCGTGAATCTTGTCAAGGCCTCTTCGGGCTTCCACCCGCATTCGGAAATGAGATAGCTGCAAGACACAGTTCCGCTTCGGCCCTTGCCCGCTTTGCAGTGCACAACGACAACCCTCTGCTCGTCTTTCTCCTCCTTCTTCCCGCCAGTCTTGTCCGCAGCGCTCACGCCGACGTCGCCTTGCTCCAGATCGCCACCGTGAAGCCAGTTGCGCATACTGGCCATAATCATGGGAATGAGACGGAAGGGAGGCGGGTGATGGTCAGGCCATGGGTAATGCCTCACGCGTCCGTAGACTTCATCGTCGGGGTACCCAGTCCCCTCCGCGCGGAACTCCCATATCGCCCAATTATCTTTGTGCTTCGAGTCTAGGAAGGTGATGAGTCGGTCGAGGGGGTTTCGGTAGGCTCTTTGGGGATACGACCCCGAGGGACCGGAGCTGCAAAAACACTCGAGGTTAGCAAAATTTCAAAGCAGTCAGCCACATGGCCATTTCTTACGTCGCAATGATGTTGGAAGTGACATAGCAAAGGTCCAGATCAGACTCGGCGTGCCGTGCTCGTGGCCCCGCGACGATCTGTCGCAGAAAAGAGGCCATGTCGAAGTCAAAAGGTAAACGCAACGGTGCAGACACAAAGCGGAGCAACGTTCAAGGATTGGGTCTTGCCGCCAAGATTAAGGTGCTGTCGCAAAGAGCTTGTATAAATGGATGGTGCAGATACGGATACTGGTTGTCGAGGCCGCCTGACTTTTGTCCGCCGGACTGAGCTACGCCTTGGTCGCAGCGCCGAATACAAGTAACCTTGACGTCGGTGAGCGCGAACGGAGGGGCCCACGTCATCGATAGTGGGGTTCTGGCCAGGGGCTGTTGGCGCACAGGGATATCGGCACCCAACCTGGAAGTGCCCTGGCTGAAGACCGAGCCCAGGCTTAGCCGCGCCACTTTCGGGTGTGGCTGGAGCATCTCATCCGTCGCTTGGCACAACACGGTCAGCCCTCATGGCACCATCAATTTACACACTGATGTCACTAGCCAGTGGTCACTAAGAACAGATGTTGCCAAACGAGACGAATACTGAACGCTGTAATCGCACACGTTCTGCATTACACAAGTGAACTAACAAACATTGGCCAAGGCCAGATGGCAAACCAAAACCCTGAAAATCATGGTGTCACGCGGAGAGCAACTCAGGCGTAGGCCGAGTTCCCGTACCCGCCAACATCTTGATAGCCTAAGGAAACCATCAAAAAGCCATTTTGAACCTTGGCTGGTCCTAACACCACCACTTCCGTTCCATTCCACTACTGTCATGTGCCTCGCCCGAGATGTATTTCCCACCAAAAATCATTCGTTAGGTGACTGAACTTGCAACCCGGCTCACCGAATCGCATGAGCCATGTCAGATGCAAAGTCGCTTTTCAAAGACCTGAAAGCCGCACGGGGCAAACTTTGACAAGTTTTAAGCACTCGACTTGTGCCATGGTCCGTTTACGACGTCTTCTTAGGGACAGCAGTACCGCTGAGGTAGCGGTTGGGGTCGGTGTAAGCGTAAAACTGACGCACAGCCGTCTTGACGGCCTCCCAGGCCTGGCGGGCGGCAGGAGGAGTGCCCTGGTTGCCAACAGCAGAGTCAACGCGAGCCTCAAACAAGGCCAGGGAGTTCTGAACATGGGAACTCTGAGTGAATCGAGCGCGCAGAAAAGCCGTGTAGATAACGATCAAGATCCAAGAGCGGCGCTGGAAGGTGATGGCGGAGAGGAGCAGGCGGACCCAGAGAGCAATCTCAAGGGAGGACACAATCGACATGGAGGCATCGTAGTACTCCTTGACAAAAGCACCGATCTTGTCGGCAATAGGGTTGTGGGCGTACTGGGGCTTGCCACCAGGGGACGCGCCAGCCGCTGGGGCGACGGCCTTGGGGGGAGTGACGGTGGGAATCACGTTGGCGCGAGTGTAAGTAGCGACGTGGAAGATCGAGTAGATGGCGTAAGGGAGCATGGCCAAGGGGAACTGGGGAGACAGGAGCCAGACGAGAGACATGCCTGATATAAGGGGTCAGCCAGTGCCATGTACTACGATACAAAAGGAGTGCAACACTGCTCTTACCGAGATACTGGACGTTCTCGTCGGCAGCCAAAGCCAGCATGTTCGGGCTAGCCTTCGCTCCAGCCTTGCTGCGGGCTCGTAGCGTCTTATAAACGACAATGCCGTACGTCAGGGCGGCGGACAGGAAGGTCAGTCGGTAGCTAAAGCGGGCAACCCTGCTGTAGTAGTTGAACGAGATGTAAGAGAAGCCATATCTAATGACTGCGAAGATCAGAGAGAGGTGACTGTGTACTTAATGATTAGCCAGGTCGATCTTCAAAATTGAGTAGAGAAGCCGCGCTGAAAGCTGCTTCTGCGGTCTCCTCATCGCGCAAAGTACTACTTCTTGTCGTCGCAGGGAGAACGTCGACGGCCAGGCGGCTCAATGGAAAGAGACATGTACGTACCCGGCAAACCAAGCAACTTTTGAAAGAAAAGAGGTCAGCGTGTGTCATAGTTAGACATGCAGGCAGGAAGCGAAGACTCGACGTACATTGCAGGGTCTGGGCGAGAAGCAGCAGCCTCTGGGTCAGAGGGATATTGGCGGGCGGAGGGGGTGCCATGGTGACGGAGTCTCGATGGAAGGGCGTGATAGATGGCGGGTATTGATATGCGGCGACTTGTGTGAAGTTGCAGCAATATTGCAAGGCGTTGTAAGACTTGCGATGCGGTGCAGTGCGAAGGTGAGCAAGACGAGGAGGTATCGTGTGCGAGCTCTGATGGTGTTGCTTCGGGTAACTTGGGGAAAGCTGGCCAGAATGCGCAAGAAGTTGAGGTGATGTGTAGGTGGAGTGGCTGGTGAGGAGGTGGAGGAAAGAGGAACCTGAGCCTGAGCCTTAAGGTGCCTAGACTCCGGACTGCGACCTTGGCCGGGCAAGCGGTGGTCGGTGCGTCGGTGCGTCACTGTTTTCTTTTGCTGCCCTGGACTTCCTGCTTGTTCTGCCATTTTCCTCCGCCAGCTGAGGGCGCTACCTTCCCGGCCTAGGAACCTGACGCAATGGGCTTTCGGCGCGTGTCTACGTAGGTTCCTGCCTGTTAGTTGATCTTATCCAGAGGCAAGTGGTACGTACCTAATCTTCGAACATTCAAGTCACTAGGTAGGTAGTAAGTAATGTTAGCTAGCATATCATTTACTGTAGGTAGAGTGGTGGCTGGCTGCTGCACCGCCATCTCGGTGACGAGGTACTTCCCCTCGTCAAGTCATCGTCCAGGGTCCTGGGCACCTCAGCGGCAGATCTGCGGTCTGCTACCGTACGGACGAAGGCTATGTACCCCTCCGAACCTATGTCCACGGTGGGAGAGAAGAGTGCGACACAGGGCTCAATTGGATGTCACACACGAATCATGGCGAGCGGCAGTTGCGACGAAATTTCACATGCAATATTTCCATGTTTCCTAAACACATCCCTTTTTTCGTTCCTGCTAAGCTCATGTGCAGCTGGACCCAGCAGAAAGGGAACATCTGAGCGAGTAGCGTGCGCAGATACGTGCACAGGACGCTTTCAGGTAGAAGCAGAGATGAGACGACGGAATGCAATCCGTGCTCAACGGCCTAGCCTAGGGACAGCTTGAATAGACGATTACACAACTGCATGTCTACTATTGAGAGGTGTTTGCCGAGACTGAAGACAAATCAGCAGTCAAGTGGATGATCTGATGCATCTATGAGGCAGTCTGCGCAGCCGTCAGTGCCTCCTGCCTTGGACGGGTCTCCTGGAGAATCGATCTTTCATCACTACCTGGCGCTAATGCTGAACTTCCCTGCTGGTGTGTCAAGCCACAAGCCTTTCTTCTCTTCCGTCATCGTCTGCCCAGCTCATGGTCTGTGCGTCAGCTGCAGCTTCCTCAGCTGGAACCAATCAAATACTCTTGTTTCTGTGATTGTCTAAACACTGTCCGTCAAGGCTTCTTTCGCCAGTTGATACACGGTGCTTTTTCTGAAGAGACAACTGTACTAGACCCCTGTTTCAATTGGCGAAGCTGTGGCGTCACAAGCTCTTGACTTTTGAAATGTTGAGAAGCGTAGCTCCGTGGCATCACCATAACCTAACTGATCCTTTCGACGGCCCGAGTCGTTTCGCACTTCTCCGACTACGACAACTGCCACGATGCCGCCAAAAGCTGCCCCCGCTCGGAGGGAGTTTGTACATCCCGAAGCTGGCCATGCGCGAAAGAAGTCAGTCTTTCAATTCTTCTTCTTCCCCCTGCCGATTGCGACTTTCCACTAACATAATCTCCCAACAGGCCGCCCAGCCCTTTCGGAATCGAACCCATCACCGCCTTCTACTGTTTCTTGGCTGCCAACATAATCTCGGCTCTCTTTGCCCCTATTCAAGATTGCGACGAGACATTCAACTACTACGAACCTGCACACTACCTGTCCCATGGTTACGGCCTTCAGACGTGGGAATACTCCCCCACATACGCCATTCGCAGCTGGTTATACGTGAGCCTACACGCTATCGTCGGCAACCTTCGACGTCTCCTTCCGCAGTCCACCAAGGTAAGTCTGATATGCTCTCGCGATGCCGACTTCAATGATACTGACCGTGCCAGGTCGGCGAGTTCTTCTTCATTCGATATGCCCTGGCCTTCGTCTGCGCCTTGTGCCAGGCACTGCTGTTCCGTGTTATCAGCCTGACGCTGAACGCCCGCATCGGTGTTTTCTTCATTATGGCTACCGTCTTCAGTCCTGGTAATTTCCATGCCAGCACAGCCTTCCTACCCTCGAGCTTCGCCATGTACATGGCCATGCTGGGCGCAGCCTCTTTCATGAACTGGCGCGGTGGACTCAAGACCGCCCATGGCATCTTCTGGTTCGCTGTTGGAGGTGTCATTGGCTGGCCTTTCGCTGCAGCTCTTTCTGCCCCATTCTTGGCTGAGGAGGCCGTCTTCGCTGTGTTCAGTGACAAAGATCGCTTCATCGAAGCCATCATCCGCGTCTTCAGGGGCATAATTGCTGGTCTGATTGTCGTGGTATGTCCTATCTTTCCCCTTTGACTTGCTTCGGATCTAATGGCTTGTAGTTTCTCGACGCCTGCATCAACACTTTCTTCTACAAACAAGTGGAGGTCGTGCCCTGGAACATCGTCAAGTACAACATCTTTTCTGAGACAGGTGGTCCCAACCTATATGGAACCGAACCCTGGACCTTTTACTTCCGTAACCTGTCATTGAATTTCAATGTCTGGTTCATCTTGGCACTCCTTGCTCTGCCACTTTTTATTTTGCAAAAGATACTCTCACCTTCCGGACAAGGCTTCCAAACCGGCTTGCGTGCGCTCGTCTTCATTTCTCCTTTTTACCTGTGGCTCGGTATCTTTACCCTACAACCACACAAAGAAGAGCGCTTCATGTACCCTGCTTACCCCTTTCTCGCTCTGAACGCGGCAATGTCTCTCCACATCGTTCTGTCCGCTTTCGGAAATTCGGATCCCAAGACCCTTGTCGGTAAGATTCCGGCCAAGCTCAAGCTGTCTCTCGTCACCCTCGTCCTTCTCTTGTCGTTTGACATTGGCGTCACCCGAATTTACGGCATATGGTCAGCCTACTCGGCGCCTCTGAGGCTGTACTCCCCCTTGGGAGCCGGCGTTAGCGGACAACAGGGCCTCGGTGTTCGCGGCGACAACGTGTGCTTCGGCAAGGAATGGTACCGCTTCCCTTCTTCTTACTTTCTTCCGCGCGACATGCACGCCAAGTTTGTCCGGTCCGAGTTCCGAGGATTGCTTCCTGGCGAGTTTTCAGAGGCTCGCACTGGCTTCGGATTTTGGAGCGGCACGTGGATGCCCACTAGTGGCTTGAACGATCAAAACGAGGAGGACATGGGCAAGTACGTCGATCAACGTGCCTGCGGATTCTTGGTGGACACCCAATATCCGTTGCGGAACGACCCTCTACCCCCCAACGAGCCTGACTACGTGGCCGATGCGGAGAACTGGGACGTGGTGAAATGTATCCCTTTCTTGGACGCAGCAAACACGCATTTCCTCGCGAGGGCTATCTGGGTGCCGGACGTTCCTTTCATTCCCAAAAATTTCCAACGGAAATGGGGCCAGCATTGTCTTTTGCAGCGTAAGAAGTGAGCGGCGGTCCACCACGTCGATCGTTCTTGACGAGGGACGTCAGAAGCGAGCAGCTGAAAAAGCATTACGAGCAACAGCCAGCCCTTCACTACAGATGGTCAGCCTAGTGTAGCTCCGGTTGCGAGTGGTAGTTACTGGTTGTTTAGGGCCAGTTTCTTCTTCACATGGGTCTTCTGAGCTCGCTGCTACTACTGAGTATGTTTGCCAAAGCAGGGTAGTAAAGAGCGAGGCCATAGAAGAGAGCCAGCAGTTACGAGCATGTAGCATCAAACAAAAGTTTGTCACTTCTGTTTGCCCCAAGATCTGGGGTCAGGACGTCGCATCGTGGGGAAGTATGCCTCTGGCATCAAACACTGGCCGTACTTTGCCTACAAGACCCAGGGCAAGGGTGAGCGAACCGGGATGTCGGCGTCAGGCTCGTCGTCCACGGAGTCCGAATCCCAAAGCATGGCCCTGTCCCCGCCGGCCTGAACGACAAAGCCCTCGACGCCATGATGACCAGCCAAATATTGTACCATGGGTACAGGGTGTCTGCCTCGCCTTCCTGGCGATCAATGACGGGCGATCGCTCCTTCAGATCTTCTGGCCACCCTTCGGATTTTCCTAACCACCAACTTGAGGTGGAACACATCTTTTTGTACAAGCCCACAACTCCGCCCTTAAGCTTTACGTTGGTGGTAGCGTACTAGCGGTTGAGGTCGGATTTTAGGTTGATGTTGCTGACATTGCCGACATTCAATTCATACGGAAAGGCCGATGTCTGGCCTCCAAGTACGCACACTTAATCAAGGCAAAGCAAGGTGCCCCATGCTTAATAATGGTCGAGCTTCCACCCGGCTTTCGATCTCTGAGCCGTTCATTACTCGCGGTTTTCAACATGGTAGGCCTGATGACCCTTCAAGAGAAGAGAAAAGCACCTTGGGCCATCCATCCTCGGAAAGGAGTGCCGTTGATCGTTCATGCTACTCTTCGTTGGGGTAAGTACTCTGCCCTGCCTGTCACGACCCCGTGCAGGAATGAAAACTTCAGGTAAGATTAGAAGTTTATGTACTTGTGGCTGGATGAATATCTGGAATTCGCGCTAACCAGTTCGCCGAATCATGTGCGATTTTGAGTAGCCTCTGTTTTCCTTGAGGCCGAGGAAAGAAAATACCAGTAATGAAAGATTTCTTGGTTGATACACCGTACTCGGTAGGATGATGGGCATTGCGACTACCTCGTATCTCATCGCCCTTAGTAAGCCCTACTATATAGGCAGTACGCTGCCGACATCACTGTAATAGTCAGGCTGGCAGATAAGGAAAATTCATCCCGCCAAAGGCTGGAGACGAACGGTAGGGATTCCGGGGTTTCCTAGACGATGCCCCACGGATACCCCGACTGACCTGGGGCAAGGTGCACGCGGGAGTGCTCGTGAACAGGCGCGTAAACCATGGTAGATTGCCATATAACTGGTCGTGTGCCTGCACTTGCGACCTCTGGTGATCATACTCGTCCAAGTATTTCCTTCAACACCACAGTCTTTTCTGATAGCGTTCTGCACCCTCGTTGTTTACCTGTACGTCCCCTCCGTAATGCTCTTTTTTTCGCCATTGTATCAGCAATCACCAAACGTACACCCAACTGACCAAGTCTACCAGACCGCGTCATGAAGTTCCCAAAGATCGCCACAATCGCCGCCATCCTAATGACAACAACACCAGCCCTCTCGGTACCATGCGTGTCGAGACCCGTCGTACCACAACCTCCGGGGATATGGTGGAACTACCACCACCGCCACGCAGACCACTGGAGCTGGAACGCAGAGATAGGCGACGCCGTCATCCGGGACGATGGGTTGGCCTACTTTGACGGGGACGGCCGGAGGCGAACGAATGCCATTATGATACAATATCGAGATTTACACCAGGCTGTATATTCGCATCCCACCGCGAAGAGCGGGTGGTGCGAGTTGCCGCCGGGCGCCCACGACGACATAATCTACGTGAAGTCGTGGGGCAGGGAACATTGGTTGTAGTCGGGACGTGACCGCATGTTGATGGGGAGCGTGGGAGATGGGATATCCTCTTGTGCGAACATCAGAAAAAGAGCGAGCCTTGAGAATATTGATTGCGGCCTATGTTTAAGAATGCGGTTGAAGTATACTGATTTGACTGATTTCCTGCTGTCTATGACTTTGATGTCTGATATGAACTCCTCAATTTCAAAATGCTCCAAGCTCTCTCTGTTTGGCGTCCCCATACACCATGGTGGACTTGGGCTTCTTATTTGGTTTACTGAAGCAGTGATTTGCATTCGTAACACTCCGACATTCTGATCTCGGTAGGGTCGTGCGTGAGATCGTCATGACCGCAGAAATCGTGAGGAGGATTTCCGTTCCCGCCGCACCAGTTCATGAAGGTTTCCTCGGTGATGAGGCAACTGATGGTTCTGGTACAGGTCCGGCAGCGGACCTCTGAACACTTGACGGTGCACATGTTTGCGATTCTTGGCCGTGTTACAAGCTCGGCTGCGTGTTTCTTCTGGAGGCGAGGAGCGAGAGGGTTGATGGCAACGTTGATGATATCTTGGGAACTGCTTGAGAGATGCTGTACTGGATAAACTGGTCATTTTGCTGCGAATATACAGCTTCTTAAGTATACAGCATGGTCGTTGGAAAGAGACTACCACAGGTAAGTCATGAAAGGGTCACAAATGACCAGTCTACTGCCGCTTGATGTGAATCAGTCAAGTTGAAAGAACAGCCCGCCCCAGGCCACAGAACATGGGCCTGGTAGTCTAACAAGTCCTTGGCTTGAGAGCCATTCACGACTGACAAAAGCCCTAGAAGCTGAGTCTACACATTTTCGTCTCTTCTGTCATCTGAATGCAATAGCAACCAGCTGCGGCCCTCCAATTGCCTGCAATCAACATTGAAAAGTGGTCCTACGTATGAGTGCGGACAGCTTGAATCATTAGAAGAAGAAAGACACGACGCGCTTCCACGTGGGCATTTGCTCATCGAACGTCTCGTAAGCCGCCAACTCCTTCTCTCGCCTTTTGCCCTTGTCAAGATCGACACTGCGAAGATCCAGGAAAACACCGTCTGGCTGTCGTCGGCAGCAACCTTGATGAAGGAGATGAAGCCAAAGGCGACTTGGAGAGCGACGCAGACGCCTTGGTGTTTGCGCCGCTTGCGCCTAGGAGGACGTTGCTGTCTGACGGGACAACGAGACCGAGAACAAAAATGTTGAGTATGTAAAAGAGGGCGATGCGCCAAAAGACCTGCTGCGAGGCCTTGGGAATTGTTTTGCAGGAGGTCCTCGGCTTCCGCGGCCGCGAGACCGACCATTTCTGTTCCGCCATAGGAGAATGCTGCACATGTTGGTGTGAGATGGAAAGCTGAGAGAATGGAGAGAGAGAAAGCGAAGCGTGCCTGCCGTGACGAAAACGGAGCAGAAACCTTTGAAGCCATCTCGAAAGACGTCCGGGTCATGCCAATACGCTGTATCAATGTAGCCTCGAGGATCGGTGGGAACACCACCGGTGTTGATGACGATGCCGAGGACGATGAAGCCTATGCAGGCTAAAATTTTGACAACGGGCAAGAATGAATTCCACTGGGGGCAGATGGTCAGCAATATCTCCCTTGTGAAAGAGTTGTCGGCCCTACCTTTACCATATCCTCGCACTCCAAAGAACTGGATGACGATCAACAGATTCATGAACACAGCTGCCTATACGCCAGGGTTTACTTCCTCTGTTGTCTTCCAAATTTTGATGGTAATGCCCGCTGCGGTGATCTCAAAAGGGAAGCGTGAGCATCCAGCCGATGGAATACTCCCAACCCATCGCGAAGCCCCCATCATCGTGTTCAGTTATGGCAGCAAGGCGACGGATGGACCAGCTAGATATACCAAGCCATGGAGGCAAGCATACCAAGGCTGCACGGCCGTCAGTCCGCAACACACCACCGGTGCCAACGAACAAAGCAGCTCCAATCGATCCTCCTGTGAGTCGCGATAAGTAAGAAAGACAGTCCAAGACTCGAGATTGAGCGATCGTACCGATGGAAATCATCTGCATGTGCCGGCCCTTGAGCGATCGCGAAAGCTGATGAGGTTTGCCCACTCCATCGCTGTCGACCTGATGGACGACCCGCTCATCTGCGATCTTGGTATCTTTCTCAGTAATCAACATTGTGGCTGCTGTAATGACAAGCTTCAAGTTGGCATGAGACACAATTCTCTAGATGAGGGCAAAGACTAACTTCCAGCCGTTTTATTTCACATCTTTGGGCTACATCTTTCTCCCACTTGTGCATGTTTATCTCCTGTGCCTCTTTGCCGACGAGATACAGCATCATCTTGTCAGTTTCCGAGCGTCTATGGATATATTTGTAGATATCCTATCTTTCAGATATCGCTACTGTTGGCTCGCCAGCAAGGGTGATGACGGCCTCGTTGCTCGGAAAGTGGTCGTCGCCTGGTGGATTCTGGCTGCAGAAGACGAACAAAGTCCAAAACCCCTGTGTGACGCATCTTGTTGCATTATCAATAACCGGGATGAAAGCAAGCTTTCGCCGAGGAGACCAGGCGGCTCTTAAGGTGGTGACGGGAAAAAGACAGGTAGGACGATATAGGCGAGTCCGAACCAGCCAGGTCCTGAGGGTGGCGATAAGATCAACGGGGCAGTCTGACTGCTGGGCAAGCTGTCGGAAGGAGAATGTGGATTTCTTACTTCAAAGTTGTGAGACTTGTTCCATTCGATGCAACTTGAAGGGCTTCTATATGGGGGCTGACGAGAACCCAGGACGTGAATGACCACGAGGAATGGAAAAGGTTGCAACCGGAAACAAAGCCTTTACTACATGCAGCTACAGCAACGTCTGCGTGGACAAAGTTCAGTCAAGACGACGAAGAATCAAGAGAGATGAGCAGGTTCAGCGGCATATATCATGCCGACGACCGCATCCCCCCGTTTGATAACAAAGTCGGCTTTGCGGTGATGTTGGCCGATTGCGGGGTCGTATCGGAGGGGTGGCCGGTCGAGTGGATCTCCCTACGGACTCCACCCCGGTATGCTTGACCAAACATCACCATGCCGCTCGGATGGTGTGCATCCATCAGGACGTCAGGTCAGCTATCTTATCTCTCCAAACGCAGTGACATGCATGCTAGTCACTCTGCAGTCGAGATGTTATCCTTGGCTCCCCAAGTTCAACGGCCAGCATCGCCTCGCCTCGCCCACACGGGTGAGATTCGCTGTACACGTGTAGATACTCATTACCACGTATGATTGTATGTAGATAATCATGCGCTGTGGCATGCCAACCGCCAACCACATCTCCAAAGTCTTTCTGGTGCTCGACGGTAACTTGGGATCGTTGCCGATTGGCACACATCACCACCACCACCACCACCACCACCTCCTCCTCCTCCTCCTCCTCCTCCTCAGACACAGCATGTGACCTCGCCCGCGCTAGGATCTCCATGCCTCCGTTTCCGTACATCGGACCGGAAGGAAGCTTTGGAGAAGCAGTGACCTGGCAGTTGGAGAAGCATCCCGATCCGACGGCTTGGCCAGAGGTGGGGTAGAACTTAGAAGGTGAACACTTGGAAATAGAAAGCGGACGAGGTCGTTACACACGCCTCCTCCTCGATCGAATATCATATAATAAATAGTAAATTCAACACACCATCCTATTTTGTCAGTCAACTGACAGAAAGAAAGCAAACAAGATGAAACTCGCCGGCCTCC
Organism: Colletotrichum lindemuthianum; assembly: GCA_001693025.2. Lineage (NCBI taxonomy): Eukaryota > Fungi > Ascomycota > Sordariomycetes > Glomerellales > Glomerellaceae > Colletotrichum > Colletotrichum lindemuthianum. The sequence continues at coordinate 132,797 of MASP02000158.1, read as the reverse complement.
AGACGATACGGCAAACCAACAGCTCCACGACAGGCCCTCGCCCCTGGTTCACCACAACCGACGCTTCAACCTCCCGCCGTCGCCTTGAACTACAAATCCTCATCTCTGCGGAACTCCGTCGCGGGATACCCGCTGTCCGTCCTGTCCACCAGCAACCTCCTCAGATCGCTGCTCGTCACCACCATCTCCTCGCACCGCCTGCTCCTCATCCCGTCGCTGTACGCCCTCTCCTTCCTCGCCAAACCGGGCCGCGGGCTCCTCTTCGACGTCGACCGCAACCCCGTGCTGCACGCGATCCTGCGCAGGACCTTTTACGACCAGTTCTGCGCGGGGGAGACGGCCGCGCAGACCAAGGCCTGCGTCGACGGGCTCAAGGCCCTGGGCTTCAGGGGCGTGATCCTCACGTATGCAAAGGAAACCGTCTTTGACCACATCACGCAGTCTGCGCAGGAGCACGGCAGGGTTTCGCGCGCGGGCGATGGCGCGCCGGGCGTGGATCCCGAGATTGAGTCGTGGCGACGCGGGACGCTTGAGACTGCGGCCCAGGTCGGCGAGGGTGACTTTTTGGCCATCAAGTACGTTGTCTCCATTTCATTCCCCTGATTCTAGGCTTTCTAGCAGCTGGCTGACTCTCTCTCTCTTTCTCTCTTCAAAGATTGACCGGCGCCGGGCGCGAGGTGACAACCTCCTTCGCCAACAACGCACCCCTCCCGGAGCAGATGCACTCGGCGCTCACCGAGATCGCCACCACGTGCAAAGCCCGCGGCATCAAGATCATCGTCGACGCCGAGTCGCAGCACTTCCAAAGGGCCATCGACCTCGCCACCCTGGACCTCATGCGCGCCTTCAACCGCGACGGGTACGCCGCCGTCTACAACACCTACCAGGCCTACCTCAAGAGCACGGCCGCCAACATCCAGAACCACCTCGACGAGGCCGGCAAGGGAGGCTTCGCCCTCGGTCTGAAACTGGTTCGCGGCGCCTACATCCTCTCCGACAACCGCTCCCGGATCCACGACACCAAGCAAGACACGGACGACGCGTACAACACCATCGCCCAGGGGGCCGTGAAGCGCCACATTGGCGACTTTGGCGGCGCGCGGCCGTTTCCGTCGGTGGATTTACTGCTGGCGAGCCATAACAAGGAGAGTCTCTCCGCGGCGCTCAAGTTGCACCAGCAGCGCACCAGGGAGGGGAAACCCACCGTCCCCATCGCGTTCGGGCAGCTCCACGGCATGTCGGACCAGGTCAGCTTCTCCCTGCTGCAGGAGAAGAGCGAGGGGGTCAGCGGGCCTGACGTCTACAAGTGCTCGACCTGGGGCAGCATGGGCGAGTGTCTTGCTTATTTGCTCCGCCGCGCGGTGGAGAACAGGGACGCGGTGCTGAGGACCTCTGATGAGCATGTTGCTGTCAAGAGGGAGTGCTGGAGGCGGTTCAAGTCTGTTTTTGCTGTTGCGAACTGAGCGGGCGTTGCGTTTGATGTTTACTGGAGTACTCTTTTTTGAGTCTGCGGGTGGGTGGCCTTTGCGAGCAAGAAGACTAGAGTTTGGATGATCAATGCATGATGTTATGACACCTACTTCTCCTCGAGAATGACAAGGCCTCTTCCCTACGATCCAGCTGATAATTCCGCATCTTGAGATTTGGAGGCGGTTCTGTAGTGTCAGAGATCCCGGAGGAGGTCATCAAGCTACGAAGACATACCGACATCACTCATAAGACTCATGCGGGGCTAACTGATCTCATTCTTTTGCACTGCCTTCATGCCAATTCGAAGCTACCTATCTGCCAAATTTCGGCCATCTTCTGTAGCGGAGCGCGAGGAGGACGTCGATGTACCTCAACCTCAACCATGCAGACACATCGTTTGCAATCCGTGGCAGCAACCATGCCTTTGCAGCCAGCTTCTCAACTCTTCATCTCGTAGCCATTCATGCATCCCATTACCCATTGCTTGCCATGTGCCATCCTTTCCTCTCGTGCTTGTATGTAGTGCTCCTTTTGCCCGTTGGCGAGGCCAGTCGGATTTCCCTCGGAGCTCGCTCAGTAGCCCTGCTTGGACAGGTCGTAGAGGTTGCGCTGAACAGGATCGGGAATGGGCTGAAGCGAATTCATTGGCAGCTGACCCGGCAGGCGATGAAGCTCGAAGGTGTGTTCTTCCTTTCCCTGCTCGTCCACCCTCATGCTGTGGTTGACCACGGAATACAGTCCGTCGTATCTGATGCCCATGGTGGGCTGATAGTCCCCCTTCCTCGTGCTCGATCTGAGAACACGAACTGGACGTTGAGTGCGTTGGGACGTGATGAGAGGCTGGGCTCCTCCGCTGCCTTTGGGGCCAGAGTAGAAGAGGATCTCTCCATTATCCCGGTCTTTGCCTTTGTATGCACCCGACTTTACGATGGAGTAAGCGCCGGTCTCGGCCGTGCCGTGTATTCCGCTCTGCCACGAGCCGTGCGCTCCGTCGAAGAACGCCTTACACTGAAAGGCCCACCATGTTCCCACCCAAAGGCCGTTGTGGCCGTATGAGTTGGCATCGCGTTTGAGATGTGCGAGCTCGGGGTTGATCCGATATCTCTTCTTTCCCTTGGTCATGTAGATCGCTATACCGCACATGATGCCATTGATTCCATACACAGGGTGATCGTGGGCCGGCAGGCGGAAAGATGGGACAGCGCCGTTGGCAGAATCCGTAGTGGCATTGGTCATTCCAGCGATGACTGAAAAATGGCCGAATACTCCAATCTGAGCCTTAGTAGGCTCCGTCGAAGCGAATTTTAGATCTGGGTGCAACAGATCGGTTTGAGTGGAATTCAGGGTCTGTTGCAAGGTGGCCTGGCCGTTGGGGTTCTCGTTGCTCACAAACAGCGGGTTATTGTTCTTGAGCATGCCGTTCGGATTGGCGATAGTCTGGCTGTAGAGCTTGCTGTCGACGGGCACATGACCCTCGCCCGGTGTGATGCCGTTCTGGTGGTTAATGGCCTGACTGTAGAGCTCGTTGTCGACGGGCACATGACCCTCGCCCGGTGTGATGCCGTTCTGGTTCTCGATGGCCTGGTCGCAGAGGTTAAGATAGTCGGCCAATAAAGAGAGATCGCCGGTAGGGGTGACGTTCGGGTTGTCGATGGTCTGCTGGTCAGCGGCCTGGTCATAGAAGTCGTCAACATCCATCACCTGGCCCTCGCCATTGCTAAAACCGTTCTGGTTGCCAAAGCCCTGAGAAGCCATCATGCAAATGTTTGTATGGCAGAGGTTTTGTTTTGGGGAGTGGCTTGGGAGTGTGTTTGTTGTGGACGGTGAAAGAGCTCATCCCTTCTGGCTCCTTCCTTGGCTATCTCAAAGATGTTGATTTTACGACTAAGCAATGATGCGACGACTAAGCAGGGTTGGGACGAGTCAGATTGAGAATAAGACGTTTTCGTCTGGTCCCTGGGCGGGACTCTCGAGATGTGTGCTCAGGGGGAGGGTGTGAATGTGAACTTTTCAAACCTGGATCTCTGTGGTATAAATAGCAAAGAGCCTTGTCTCACCCAGCACCTTCCTTCATTATCTCAAAGCTGCTCTTAGGACGACTAAGCAACATCTAAATGAGTTGTCGTGTTCTTGGGATGTTTACAATGTTGTTGTCAAGTTGTTGAGTTGTCGAGTTGTTAAGTTGTCGAGTTGTCGAGTTGTCGAGTTGTCGACTTGTCGACTTGTCGAGTCGTCAAGTTGTCGAGTTGTCAAGTTGTCTTGCTATTAGTTCGTCGCATGTTCCTTCTATTTATTTATCATGTAGCCTTTCTGTTACTTCGTCGCATGTTCCTTCTATTTACTTATCATATAGCCTTTCTGCTTTTTCGTCGCATGTTCTTATTAACCTTTCGTCGTATATTCTTATTAACCTTTTGTCGTATATTATTAACAACTTTTCGTCGCATGTTCTTATCAACCTTTCGTCACATATTCTTGTCAACCTTTCGTCGTATATCTTGCAATTCAATCATTTTCTGGTTCTACCATTTGATATATCTCTTTAACAATAGTGTTGTGCTGCTTTTGATTTGCTGCGTTACTTTGTTATGCTTTGGCTCAGCTAGCAAGAACTTGAGAAGTAATATAGTGGACTTAGTATAATAGACTGAATCTCGTCTTACATCAAGCAAGACAGTTTATAGTTGCTGTTCCCTCCTTTACCAGAAGTCATTGATGATTTCTTCTCTATGACTGTTGTGGCGTCTGTTGCGGCTCTTAGTCATATTGGTGAGAAGTAGTTACTTGAATAAGCCTCAAGAAGCGGCTGATCTTGCAACAGTATCAAGCAAGCTATATATTCCTAATTCTTTATAGTATATTAGGGTCCTTTTGTTATAACCCTCGACTATTCTGTAATTTCTATTCAAGTACTATAGTATTATTAGTCTATCATGATTCATCCATATTGCTTGGACTCTGAACAAGCGCCTAACGTAGTAGTTGCGAGGAAAGGAGACCCCACTCTTTTCAAGCATAACCTGGAAGACGGACTCAGAAACTGCTAGAGTATTCGGGAATGACAGTCCTTCCAGGCTATAAGCATAGCCCAGTTGCAGTTTCAACATGGATGTGGTTTACAACATGTTCTTTCCCAACCATGAGCCCAACTTCTTCTAATATCGCAGTCGAGACAGACGAGCGAATTTCGCTCTCCTTCGCCGCAGAATCCCTCAAGCAGGGATATTCCCGTTGCACTTTGGACCACGTTGCCGGGCCCATCTCGAATACGACAGAATGATATGCACCCCGCATTACGTCGACCGCCCGAGTCGGTAATGACACAACGAGCTGCTCGACGTAGTAGTTGGAGATAACAGGTTTCCTGGGATACCCTTGATAAGCGCTCCTATCGGCCGTGTCCCTTTTCTGCAGATGTCCAGCTGATGAAAGAATGCGCGCAGCAACTTCAATGGGGGAGACGACGACGACGACCCCGCACGATTATCGAATATCTGGGGCGAGGTAGACGGCTGTCCCTCCGATACCCACCTCCCATGGCGATACCAAGACCTCTGTCGTTTCTGGAAACACAGTAAAACATCATGGAGTCCTCCAACACTCAGCGACGGATCACGAAGCGGTCATCCTACGCGTGGGTATCCGGCGGCGCTCCTTGTCCCATCATATGCGCTGACTGGTCGTTTCGCACGTTTGACAGATGCTCGCGATGCCGACGGCAAAAGATCAAGTGCTCGGGACTGCACCCGTGCAACAACTGCACCCAGCGACGGCTCACTTGCATATTCGACGAGCGTGATAACAAGGTTATGGTGACGCAGGGGTGAGGACCCTGAATCCCAAATCTCAGCTATGACGACAATACTGACTTTTTGGGCCAGCTACTTGTCGGAGTTGCAACAGAAGATTGCACGATTGGAACGCGCTCAAGCCAAGGCGCAGGCCGAGCAGAGCTTGAGACAGACAGAGGGGAATGAAGATGATGGAAACGACGGTAACTTCACCACTGCGTTTTTTTTACAGCAGTTCTTCTGACACTTGACAGACGGCCTGAATGAAGTTGCCATCTCCAACGTCCGACGAAGACACAGCTACCACAGCCCTGGCTCTCCGCCACGGAACCAAGCAGATAGCGATGGCCCTGATCTGACGAACCCGCTGACGGCAACCCCTTCGCGTTACTGCTTATCCGCTTCCAACGGCATGGCCTGTAAGTTCGACCGGGCTCTATCGACTAGTACCTCTTGAAGCTGACTTGAATCACTGCCTTGTAGATTTTCTAGCGCCTTCGTCCAACTGGTCATTCTCTCGCCAGGTCCTCAGCGTCACCCACGAGCACGTGTGTCAGTCGCCTCTGCCTACCAACAGCCTCTTATTCGATGGCTTTGCTTACGACCTCGGATGGAATGGCTCCCGCTCGGCCCTGCCTCTGGACAGTCGGCTGATTCCCAGCATCGACTACGCCATCTTCTTGATCAACGCCGTCAAGTTCCACTGCGGTCAGCTGTTCCATCTTTTCGAGGTGGATCAGTTCATGGACAACATGCACAAGTTTTACTCCAAGCCGTCCACGGACAGGGCAGAAGACACAAGTCTCTGGTACGTACACTTTTTGGTGATTCTAGCATTTGGGAAGAGCCTCATCCAGAAGAAGAACCACGGCAAGAGACCCTCGGGGGCCGAGTTCTTTGTCCGGGCTCTTCAGCTGCTGCCCGACATCACTGCGCTCTGCAAAGAACCGATTTTGGCTACGGAAATACTCTGCTCCATCGCTTGGTATTATCAAGCTTTGGACTTTCGCCACGCATCTCACAACTTCGTAAGGCCGCCAGAGTCTCTCCTCATGTTGTCCGAGACTGACTTTGTGCAGATTGGTCAAGCCAAGAGCATGGCCATGAATCATGGAATGCACACAGACATGCCCATAATGGACCTGGGACCTGAGCTCGTCCAACGGTGCCGGAAGATCTGGTGGACCGTGTACGTCTTGGACCGTCAGATGACTTCGTTGATGGGCCTCCCTCAGTCGACTCTCGACGAAGGAGTCTACTGCCAGCTTCCGACGTACTCGGGCTCGGTACAGCGCACGACTGCTCTGAGCATGCAGATCAAGTTCGCTCGCATCATCGCCGAGATCAGCAGCAGTATGTGTCACGTTCTCTCTAGCTGACAGAAGCTGACAGAAGCTGACGATCCTTCCAAGCCGTGTATGGCACGAGCGGCAGGCTCAGCAAGCGATTTGTACTCGGCACGAAAGCCGTGTTGCAGAGCATCGTGTTAGTGGCCGACGAGCTCCGAAATTCGTTCCCTCTCCACGCGGACGAGCGCTTTGACGGAATCTCACGGCTCTCTGCGCACCTTCATCTGTTGTACTACCAGGTATGCTACCCAGTCGCGTTCCTCTAGGGCTTTTAGCATACTGATACTCTCTCCTAGTGCATCGTTCTAGCCACTCGTCCATTGCTACTGTGCTGCCTTATCAAGCGGTTCGAGTCTCCCCTCGAGGCAGACCTGTTGATCGCGTCGCCAAAGGTCCGAAATCCAGTCCAGATGTGCGCAGAATCCTCGATTCAAATTCTGAACATCCTCGACAGGCTGAGAGCACAAGGCTTGCTGGGTAACCCTACCATACATCCCTCATCCCCCACAACCCGCTTACATGCGTCACAGAAACATTCCTTCCTCTCGACCTCGACTCTCTCTTTGTGTCCACTGTCGCCCTCCACGTCGCCCACGGTGTAGACGCTCGCCTGATCGAGAGCCAGTCCAACTGGCTGCAGAAGTCACGTGCCATAATCGAGGACATGGTAGCAAGCGGCAACCTCATCGCGGAATTCCGAAAGAGTGAGATGGCGAAGTTGGAGGATATGATGACAGGCTTCGTGTCCTCCCGGGCCTACGTGGCAAGCGGCACAACCGCAAGTCACACCGATGGCGGAGGCGGAGGCGCATGGCAGCAGGCAGACGAATCAGCGCCGGCACTCCCGGGCACGGTACGGGCAGACACTGAAGCGGCGTTCCCCGAGTTCACAAAGGATAGCAGCAGTCAGGCTGAGGATCTGACAGCGCAGCAGCTTATCGATGTGGTGAACTCGATGGAGTGGGAGGATAATGAATGGATGTCTTTTACGACGGTGGAAGAAACTGCCTAGTGGATAGTTGAGTCTCTATCACTTTCTGTGCTTCAACTAAGAGTTGTATCATTGACCCCCGAGGTGCTCCTCGAGGTTTTGATTTGTTGGTGACTGAATCTTGGTTTCTGCTCAAGGGTAGAGGCGAGATTGATCCGTGTCAGAGCGAGAGCTCACCACGGCCTCTCCCAGTAGCCGTTGCCTCAACATCACTTCGAATCATGTTGTTATCTTTAGCCGACGCTGTGAACCCCTCAATTTGCACCTGGTACTCTGCAGGTATGATCTGCAAGTTCCCGTTATGCTCCCTGCATAATCACCAACGACACGTTTGATATCCTCAAAGTAGTGATTGGCTTCGGCCTCTACTTCAAACATGGAAATAGCCACACGCCGGTACGCCAGTTATCGTGGGCGTATGCACGAATGAGCCTATTCCATCACGCTGTGTCACCAGACAGCCGCTAGACTGGGTCAAGGTTGATCAGGCTGCGTCATGTCGTCTCCTATCTTTCCTCGTTGACAGCCTACTTACACAGCTGACTCCCCAATAATTCAACCGTCACTTGCAAACAAAAATCATCCGATAGACCATGCTCGTCATCCATCAACACCGGCATATGGGGAAGCCTGTCGATGAGGACGTCATGCCAGCCTCGGCAGCCTTCCCTGGCGATGGCGATGTTCTGGTTCCCGACATGTTCACATCCATTCTTTCTGTGACGCCTGTTCAAAATCCTCATTACGATAAGGTCAAGCAGGAGGCAGGCGCTTGGATCGCCGAGTAAGTGAGGGGCTCTCCAACTGATTAGGATTTCGATTGACGATTTCTTTTCAAGAACACTTGATCTGAATGCCCAACAAGCAGCTCGTAATGCGCGTGCCGACTTTACCTACCTCGTCTCGTGGTGGGCCCCCTGCTGCGACGCCGAAGCCTTGAGAACCATGGTTGACTGGCAGCACTGGGTAGGCCGATTTGAACCACGGGTTCTTCAGGTGCGGATCTAGACTGACGCAGTAAACAGGCCTTCCCTTGGGACGACCGTACGTCTCTTCAGTCTGCTCTTGATGTCTTCTGCTCGCAGTTCTTCCTGATCCTGCGGCGCTTTCTTATCTATATGTGCTGGTGAGTAGTTTTACTCTTCTGCCGATGTAGAGTTTGACGAAGGCCACTTGAAAGAGGATTTGTACGGAGCGGCTCAGAACATCATCCAGATGACGTCCATCCTTGACGATTGTCATCCGCCGGTCTGCCGCGCAGAAGACTCTATTGCCTACGCGTTCCAGGTCAATTGGAGACATATTCAAAAAGTAAACTCACCCGGCAGGCGGCCCGTTTCATCAACTTCATCCCATGCTGACATGGCACAGCGGGCTTCGCCTGGTAAGAAAAGCTTATGCGGCGTTATGCCGGTCATTTCATGCGATTGACTGGCTAAATCACTGATTCTCAAAGTGCTGCAGCACCGCTACAAGTCCTGTGAGTCCATGAGCTCGGAAATGCGTGCTCCGATTCCTTGATGTCCTCCATAGACATCACTGATGTATGTTGGTAGACATGAAACACTACATGCTCGGCGTGCTGGGTCAGGTCAACTCCCGGAAGCTGCCGGTGAAAGCCCTTACCATTGACGAGTTTCTCGTTTTCAGACGCGGAACTATCGGTGTCATGCCTTGTACCGTTTTGGTCGAGTACGTTCTGCTGCCTCGGAATCAGCTCGTCAACTTTGTCACCCGTTAAGTCTTACACAACTTCTGCTAGGTATGCGCTCGGTATTGAAGTCCCCGAGACCATCATCAATCATGCCACTGTCAGAACCTGCCTGGAAGTCGCGGTAGACCTGGTGCTTTTGTCAGTACATCGATCCAAAGCACTTACTTCACCATGGTTGGAGAGTCATATGACGTAGATGCTGATCAGTAATCGCAGAGATAATGACATTTTGTCGTACAAAAAGGATGTGGTATGTGCTTCCGTCGGACCACACCCGCAAGGGCGTAGTAGCACGAACTTCTTCGACTCAGCCTCTAACCCTTGCAGCTGGGAGGAGAGGAACTGTCCGTCATAGGAATCCTCTGCTCCCAGGGGTACACAGTTCAGGAGGCCTTGAACGAAGCTGGAAACATGATCGAAACGTGTTACCGCCGATGGGACGAGGCATTAGAACAGATGCCCAGCTGGGGCGCCGAGCTGGACAGTGTGGTACTCACGTATCTAGACGGCATTCGGAACATTGCTTTGGGAAGTCTATTGTGGAGGTGAGTGCCATCGTTCCCGGTCGAATTATTTACAAGCTCCAATACGTTTCCATGCTGACAAAGAGTCTCCTCGGTGGTCAGTTTCTGGACAGGCCGATACTTTGACAAGGAAGAGGGCGATCAGCTCCGCAAGACTCGTATCCTTCGACTTGGCACCGGTTCCAAGACGAGCTTGTGAGAAACACTGACGGATGCATGTGGAAGAGTAACCACTTGGCGAAGTCTTGCTACTTCTTATAAGTCGCTCTGTGCGAATGGCTGGTAGTTGCACTGATCGACACGGAGTCTGTGAATGTCAAGGTTCCGGGCTGGGTCCGGGGTGGGGTACCTGGATTTTGTGGGTCTACGAGCGGCGAATATTTTGCCGTCACGGAGGTCAGGTGATCGGAGTCTCGCGGGAGTGCTGGGTAGTGGCCACGACACAAAAAGAAGTTGAGTGGCCGGATAAATTACACTGGAAGCCCTGAAAGGACGCTTTCCAAATAGACAGCCTGCTCATGACCTTTATGTATGAAGTGGTTTCAACCAATAAGTGAAGGGGTGTCAGAAGCGCCCCAACCAGACGTCAACCATACGACTTGCCCTTGGCCAACATGGCACCGCCTGAATGCCGACCCCCAGTTTCCACCGGCTGTGAAGTTACGTTGCAGGAATTCAAGGCCCCATCTAACAAGGCTAGATTCGGGCCTCCTTCCGATATGTCTTTACGGGGCAGCCAAAATTAGAGGGGGTGGAGGCGTCCACCGGATGTAAATCGCGAGCTTTTGTTTCCGTTGCATTGCATGCCAACCGAGTGACTTACATGAGCATTTAGCGAAAAGACCTTCGAAATCTGGAAACCCGGCCTGCCGATCGTTGGTCTGTTAGCCGAAGGAATCGGGCGATTCTCCCTCAATTTTCCGTCGTATGAACTATTCCCGAGCTTCTAGATTGAGAACGACACTCCGCTACGAGTGGAACCATGTCCAGCAACAGCACCGCCACGGCGTCACTCATGGAATATGGGGAGGGACTCGACGAGATGTACATGCTACGTTGAGGGAATGCCTATCATCTGACAAAGACATATAAGAGCGCGGCGTGTCTTTTCAAGGTGCACAGAATGTATGCTAGGTACGGAAAAGACACTACCCATCAAAAGGCCTCTCTGCAGAGCCATCTCCCGTCTTCCATCATGTTCCCACGTCTTTTGCCAACACTGACGTTGGCCCTGGCTGCGCTCGTCAGCGGCCAGGCGACAGATGACGATGCCCTCGGTGTGAGTAATGGGTTCCTCGACTTCGAGACCGGGCAGGTCAGCGGACAATTAGTCCGCGATTCGCAAACGCTCGCCTCGCTGAAGGCCCCGTCTGGCTTCGACTTTCTCCCTCGCGATTTCCTGCCGAACTTGACGCACAACGGCGCCCATCACATTGGCGACGTTTCCTTCCGCTTCAAGGTTTCCGGCGGCGCCAGCTGGACCGACGTCGACTCCGCCAGCACCAGAAAACCAGTCACTGCTCTCGAAGACCTGGCTGCTGGTGTCATTGCCGGCGCGGACCTGGGTCCTACGCTTCCCAGCGGCACGCCTCTCAAGGTTACCAGGGAATGGCTTGCCGTGGGCGACGGTCTGGCGCTTCGTGTCAACATCACCAACAACGCCAACGCCACTGTCGAACTCGGGTCGCTGGGTCTCCCCGTCACCATCAACAACATCTTCAACACGCGCTCGGCGGAGAATATACAGGAGAAGTGCTCTCTCGCCGACCCTTACATCGGCTTGGACGCTGGATACATCCGCGTGTCCCCAGTCACCGGAACGGGCAACGCTCTGGTGGTTGCGCCGCTCGGGTCCAGCCCCTTGGAAGCGTGGAGACTCTTGGATGAGCCGCAGGGTGACTACTGGTATCAGACTCAGACGTTTGAGGGCAACTACGAATGGATGGTTCACTCCCAGGCTTGGGCCGAGAACGAGTGGAAGGATGCCCAGCCATGGAACGAGCCGACATCCAAGACCTTGAAAGCTGGCGAGACGTATTCGGTCGGTCTCAAATTCGCCGTCGCCGAGAGCATCCAGACCATCGAGGACGCCGTCACCAAGTCGGAAATCCCCCTGGCCGTCGGTATCCCCGGGTACGTGGTTGCAGCCGATCTCACCGCGCGCCTCTACCTCACGCATACGTCCCCGGTGAAGGCCATCGACGACCACGGCGCATTCGAGGTCGAGCAGGACGAAGCTGCCAAGGGATCCCCTTACTTGATCACACCCAAGGCCGGAAGCTGGGGCCGGAGCAAAATCACAATCACCTACGAGGACGGCAAGACGCAGGTGGTGCACTACTTCATCACCAAAGCGGCCCCGGAAACGGTCGGCGACCTCGGACACTTCCTCACCACGGCCGCCCACTACACGGACGAGACGGATCCCTTTGGAAGAGCGCCCTCCATCATGACCTACGACCGCGAAGCCAACGCCATCGTCGAGCAGGACTACCGCGTCTGGATCGCCGGTCTCAGTGACGAGGGCGGCACCGGCGCATACGTCGCCGCGGCCACGAAACTCTTCATCCAGCCGGTTGCCAGGGAGGTCGAGGTGCTCGACGAGTTCATCCACGAAACCATTGTCGGCACGATCCAGCCCCCGGACTCCTTTGCCGTGCGGGCGAGCACCTTCTTCTACCAGCCCGACGCGGTGAACTACACGTACGACGCGAACCTCGACTGGACAACCTGGGCCGCGTGGAACAAGGAGCGCGCCTACACCACGTCCCGCGCGTACAACTACGTCCACCCGGTCATCGCGTACTGGACAATGTATCGCGTCGCGAGGGACTACCCCGAGATCAAGACCAGAGAGGAGTGGAGCTGGTACCTGAATCAGGCCTTCAACACGGTGCAGCACTGCCTGGCGAACCGCGCCGCCGACTGCGACTACGGGCTGACCGGCCTCATGGGCGAGACTGTATTCGCGGAACTGCTCGAAGATCTGAAGCACGAGAACCTCACACAGGAAGCGTCTGCCCTCGAGGCCTCGATGAAGTACCGCGCAGAGTTCTGGGAAACGCTGGCGGTCCCCTTCGGCAGCGAGATGGCGTGGGATAGCACAGGTCAGGAGGGCGTTTACTACTGGACCAAGTAAGTTCACCTCTCATCTCTCTTTCCATTGCTCTCGCGATCCCAGCCATTGACGGGCACAGCTACTTCGGTCTCAACAATACCGCCACCAAGGCCATCAACAGCATCACGGCATACATGCCCACCGTGGCCCACTGGGGCTGGAACGGCAACGCCCGTCGATACTGGGACTTCAACTACGGCGCGAAGCACGCCGGCACCGAACGCCAGATCCACCACTACGGATCCGGGCTCAACTCGCTCCCTCTGCTGCACTACTACGAGCGCCACCCGGCCGACTTCAACGCCATCCGCGTCGCCTTTGCGGGTAACTCGGCGCCGCTGAGCAACATTGACAAAGAAGGCTTCCCCTCGGCGGCGTTCCACTCGTTCCCGGAGCACTTGGCGTGGGACCCGTACACGGGCGACTACGGGCTCGGGTTCCTGGGCCTTGGGCTCGGGCAAACGCTGTACATTGTCAACACTGACAAGTACGGCGAGGTGGTATTTGGCGGCAACGTGATCGAGTCGAGTGAGACCCAGGTAATTGCCGAGCCAAGGGATGCGGTGCGCCGCAGAGTGTTTGTCGCGGACTTGGGGCTCAAGATTTCGCTAAGCGCAGGGGCTATTCAGACCGTCACGTATGACCGAGAGGCGCAGTCGGTCAAGCTCGAGATTGGCCAGGCTGCGTCCGAGGCGGCGCTGAAGGCATCTTCGACGATTGTCTGGTTGTCCAAGACGACCGCGGAGGGTGCGGAGTTTGGAGTCACGGGAGCTGCGAAGGCCAGAGGTGGATTCCAGGTTGACCTATCCAGCGGTAAGGCGGAGGTTGTTATTGCCAAGGCCTAGCTTTTGTTAGGGGATAATTAGCCTAATCATTTTATTTCTCGTGCACATATTCTGCTGTTGATATTTCTCAAGCGAAAGTTCTGGGAAGCAGCCAAGACTCCTGATGTACGATGGTATTCGCTCACCGTGACGAAAGAATTGGTGAACCCTGTTAGACCCTACCCGGAGCATATGGCCCGCCCCAACTTCGGATTCGAAAGGCCGACAAATGATGGTGTAATGTTATTAAAATCGTTGATGTGATTGGGTAACGCTGTTTGGATGCATAGTGGCCACGGCGGGAGGATGCGTCGAGTTCGTGATATCAAAGGGGACGTCAACCTGGAGGATGATGTGTTAAGGAACGGCAATTGACGAGAGATGATGGCAATTACGATGTGATGATTGATGCCATGTCTAGTTCATTCTCGGACGTTTTCTATATTACTACGTAGATATATATGCGCGGTTAGTCGCTCCTTCTATCGCAAATTGCTACATGTACCTTCCTTAGCCATCGGTTATCCAGTACTATTGAAACCGAGCAACCAGCAAAGTCAATCACAATGCTTCGACCGACTTCATTTTCCCCCAGTGCCAGCCGCGCTTTCAGGATGTTTCTACTTCGACCAATCGGACCTTCTCCTCTCACCCAACGCAGCTTCCACTCCTCGCCCTCCGTCATGGGACCCGTCTCAGACGCCATCAAGAAAGACCACCGCGAGCTGGAGGCCTACTACAAACGTATCGTCGCCTCGACGGACCTCAACGAGCAGACGCGCTTCCAGAACCTCTTCACGTGGGAGCTCGCCCGGCACTCCATCAGCGAGGAGCTCGTCATCTACCCGGTCCTCGAGAAGGAGGTGGAGGGCGGCAGGGCCATGGCCGACCATGACCGCTCGGAGCACCAGACTGTACGACCTCCATCAATCCCATCCTATGGTATTTCACACCAGCTAACAGGAGGCATGTAGGTCAAAGAGAAGCTATACAAATTCCAGAACCTCGAGTCGCAGGACCCAGAGTTCCTACCCACCCTCGAATCGCTCATGAAGGATCTAAAGGAACACATCAAGGAGGAGGAGGAACAGGACCTGGTCAGGTTGGAGGCGGCCATCGACGCGAACAAGTCGGAACAGCTCGCCACCAGCTTCGAGCGAACCAAGCTGTTCACGCCGACGCGCAGTCACCCGTCGGCGCCGAACAGGCCGCCCTACGAGACGGTGGTGGGGTTGATGGCGGCGCCGCTTGACAAGCTCAGGGATGCTTTTTCGACGTTTCCTTCCGAGAAGGAGAAGTCTGACGCGAAGCAGCGATAGATTCAGAGGCAATGTTACCATCAGGCTGCTTGCGTAAGCAGCCTACTGGTAGACGAATACGCCAGCCAGACCCTATAGCTATAGCTTCTACATCTACATTACGCGCACACATGCCTCTGTCGTTGGTTTCTCTTCTGCTCGAGCAGTCACTTTCCACCCGGTGGGTCGTTGGTTCTCATACGGCAGCATAACACATCCATTCTTGAATTCATTGCGATCGCGTCAGTCACCAGAGTCAGGATTGGTACGATTTCTAGCGACGCAAAATCGACTTCGCGAAGGATAATAACGAAAGATCACCACCTTTGACATTACCCCTTAATTAATAGATCGTTACTACGCCTTCGCTCAAGGAGTCAAGATCCACCAGATCTCAGGCTCCCGGGTACACTACGTACTTAATCACCCTCTTCCAAGCGCGGTCATCCGTGCTGACGTCACACGTGTCGAGCTCTGTGAGGTCGAGCTGACACGCAAACCTTCACCGTTCCTATCTCGCCATCTGAACTCTACTCAGAAAGAGACCTTACTCTCCTTTCACAACCGAGTCCCGACAAGAATCCCCTGTTTCTAGCTTGTCCACTGTCGATGATATTCCCACTGCAACGTCTGACACGATATCGGACCCTCTCCGCAAAGACGGACCGCAAGGAGGCTGGAGCCCGCAACAGCCCTCCTATCCCTCCGAAACCTTTCCATCTTCGCAGCCCAGCTCTCATTCCCGAGCCAACTGCAGTTCCATTCCAGAAGATCACCCGGGAGAAGTACCTCAAGGACGCTGCTACGCTGTCCTGTCTGCACGATCTCTGGGAGGAAAATGAGAATCTTGACTTACGTACCGATCACATGGCCAAAGCAGTCGACTTCGCTGTCTCTGCTATGAGAGGCCTGTCGGACAAGCAACACGACGATCTCATGGACTTGGCTGCTCAAGATTACAGAGCGGATGCTCAGCTATTTTCGCTGACTCAACTCGATGTGTCGATCGAATCATCCAAGGCCCGACAGCCGAAAATGATCATACACCCCTACAATCTGTCAGACGCCGCATCTACGCTGCTCTAGACATGTTACCCCTGACACGTCGCAAGGACAAAATATGGGAAGCCGGCCAGAGATCCTTGGCAAGGATGGCGACATACTATAACGTCGTCCACCGCACCCCTTCGAGACTCATACAAGGAGACCTCGTACACATCAAACTGGCGAAGAAAGGCACCTAGATGCCATCTCGACAATCAGACCAAGTTCTCTCATACACGCGAAGGCTCATGCAGGATTGAGCAGGTGATCAGTCCTCTCAAGTACCGCCTCAAGTTCCCACCTTGGTTTCGCTGGAATGACCGAGGAAGGCTTCAGATCCATTGCCAACCACCAATTCGACATGACAATGGAGATATCTGTATGAAGAAGCCGCAGCACAGATAGCACTGCTGGAAACCGAGGACACCGAGAGAAAGACGACACCGAGAGAAAGACGACACCGAATAAAAGAGGACACCGAGAAAAAGAGGACACCGAGAAAAAGAGGACACCGAGAAAAAGAGGACACCGAGAAAAAGGATGACCCTTAGAAGACGCAGGATACCACCATTCAAGACAACGAGGCCAACACATCGAGCACCCCATCGAACCCTCAGCCGAAGCCCAAGAAGGGCCGCACTCTCCCAACAGCCTCAGTCAACGATGTTGGCACAATCGATTGCGAGACCGGCAAACTGATTTCCCAACCCAAAGACACCGAGGTCAACTCCGGCAAGTTCGCAGTCAACTCCGGCAAGTTCGCAAGACTGATCATCTCCGGCTCTGAGTTGACTGCAGTACCTGAGATGTGCGGAATCCCACAGGGTGATGTGGGAGAGACCAAGCGCCTGGGACACGACGTCGACAAGTTCCTACTCGTACCCTGCATGCGTATACGGTATAACATGGAAGGTGAGGGATGTCTCAGCGACCTACAGACGCATCGACAATTCCCTTAAGAAGAAGCCCTTGCACAACGTCTCTTTGGATTTGGCCAACATCCCCTTTCTTACTATACTGCTCTCTGACGCGACATCCGCCTGAGCGGGCAAGAAAGACGAGTATGGTGTCAAGCCTGACGGCACCATTCAAACTTACCTCGCTGTCGTCCTAGACATCAACTCGGCGGACCGCGGGCACTGCCGGCCATCAGTGATTCGCTGCACGTTGAATTTGACGACGTCTCCGAACCCGTTCCGAGGGAACCACCCATGTCAGGAAGGCACCCTGACTAGGAAGCCATGCGCGCTGCAGAGTACTTGATGACCGAAGCCAAACTCCTACACAAGGAGACAGGCGACAACCCCGAAGCAGGAGATATTTCCGTCGAACAACGCGATGCATCCATGACAAGAGCTATTGCGCGTACCTTCCGAACAATTCCAACGGAACTTCGTGCTGACGTCCCCTCCGAGATATCCAGCGAACAGGTGGCCATTCTTCTGTCACGTTAAATGATGGCAACGTTTTTTCCCATCAACCCCGACTCCGAGGAATGGTTGCACGAAGTCTTGGAAAAGCTTCAGCCCTTCGACCCCACCCTCCCAACATTCCCTCTCGCTGGCGCGCAGTCAGAATTCAACCTCCCACCGGTTGTGATGTCGACTGGGTCTGTTTGCTGGTCCACGTGCCGACGCAATACTTCTCGCCCGGCCACCTCAAAGCGCCGCCTATGACATACAAGATCCGAACCCAAAGTACCAAGACCGGCGACATTGGCGCCATCGTCAGAGACTCACAATCGAGTTTCGCCTACAAGATGACAATGTACACATCCCCCTCCGAAGTAGTCACTACGTGCTGAGAAGACAATCAGCTCCGCCTCCTACAAGGCCCGACAGGAAGATGGCAACGACGACCCCATCCAGAACCCCCACTCTCTTGCCTCTTTGGCCGTCGACAACGCTCACGCGGACCCTGAGACATGGAAGGACTTCCTGACAGGCCAGTCTATCTCCAACAGAACCAGAGAGCAAGATGACGCATTTGAGGATGAAGCTTGTCGATTGGTGGGATGGACACTCGCACATATCCAAATCATCGTGGATACACCTGTCTCCGTTTCGGACCTCGCGAGAAACAGACAGTTGGATCAACAGGATGTCGGAGCTTGACAGCCTGTCATCGTCTTTGTTGATGACGTCGGTTGCATGCCTGAAGCGCAGTTCTACAGCGCTTTCTGCTGGTTCCGCCCTACGGTAGTCATCGCCACTGGCGATGTCCTCCAAATCAGCCCTATGTCTAGAAGCTTCGACCAACACAAACACGAGGGCTGGCAATGCGGGTTCGGCCTGCAACGCAAGCGCTCGATTCTCGCGAGAGCCTCGCATGTGCACGCAATCGCCGACCAGCTGACTCTTAGCTGTCGGAACCTAGGCATGGTTGCCACCTGGACGAAAAACAATCTCTACAGAGGCCAGATGGAGATGGCCACTCGAGACGGCAAGCTGGTGCAGACTGCAGTTCTACTGTGGGCTGACGAGATGTGGACTGGCAACTCGGTTGGATTGGCACAAGGAGTTGGTTCTCATAGGTACCGCACCCAGACACGCGGTAGAGTTTAGCCTGATAAGAGAGCACACGGAAGCCATCTTCACATAAAGTAACATGTTGAGGCTATCAGATGAACGACCAGGGGGGGCTCTACTGTGTAGTGACCCGCTTTCTCCAGGCTTACCCCACATCGTGATCCTGGTCTCCTCCAGATGAAGCTCACGACTACCCCGCATTGAAAGAGGCCCTCTTCTTGAATCCCTGTCTCTGTCCATCATCCATTGTTGCCGATGTGGACGACGACGACTGCTGTGGACGACAACTGCCATTCGTCTCGACTTGAGCATTGTCTTGCAATCCTACTACCAGGATTCAATCGATAGGACCCTGGACCCTTGAGCCTCTCACATCCATGTCCAACTGAGTAAATTGATTTACGAGTCCCGTGTCAACATCTCAAGAGTCACATCACACTGAGCTGGTAAGCTGCAGAAACCATCTCGAGTCACGACCTAACTTTACCCCGAATACACCGAGAGGAAACCCATCTGCCCGGCAACGTCACTCGGCATCGCGCACTTTCGCAGCTTCGCTTCAACTACACTTGCGGGGCTCACCATGGATCTGCCCAGTGCCCATTTACCCGGGCTCCAGTCACAAATCTCCAGTAACCAGTGTCGATCGTTCAGCTTTTCTCGGCACATCGACATGGCGACCCGTCCTTGATAAACCAACCGTCCGAACCCAAGGTCGTCTCCAGAGCTATCACCAAACCTAGAGATCATCACCTCATCCCAAGATGGTCTCATCGAACCTCCTTTTCGCAGGCCTGGGCCTGGTTTCCAGCACCCTCGCCACGGGCTGCTGGCGCAACGCGACCTGCACCCATCCGACAGAGGCCTCGTTCCCAGGCCCCTGGGACGAAAACATCTACGCGCCGTCCTCCCGCACGGCGCGACCGAAATCAGTGCTCTCCCTGGTCACAGGAGACACCATCTCCTCGTTCCCCGACTCCTCCTCCGTCCTCCGCGGAAACGGTTCCGCCCTCGTCTTCGATTTTGGCGTGCTCGTCGGCGGCCTCACCAGCGTAAACTACACCCTCACCTCTGACGAACCCGCGACGCTGGGCCTCGCCTGGACCGAGGCCAAGAACTGGATCGGCGAGTACTCCGACTCTTCCAACGGGAACTTCCGCGGACCCGGCCAGAGGCTCATCAGCGCCGACGGAGCCCTCTTCCACACCATCACCACCCCGGGAAACGGGTCCTACACGGTCCCCTTTGCCCAGTTGCGCGGTGGTTTCCGCTACCTCACGCTCTACCTCGTCACAAACTCCTCCTCCTCCGCCGCCGCCTCAAACAGTACCACGGCAACACTCTCCATCAACGACGTCTCCCTCGAACTCGTCTTCCAGCCGACCTGGTCCAACCTCCGCGCCTACCAGGGCTACTTCCACTCCGCCTCGTCCCTCCTCAACAAGATCTGGTACTCGGGCGCCTACACCCTCCAGACGAACGCCGCGCCCCCGGAAACGGGCCGCGTGCTCACCGAGGACATCACAAACGGCTCCTGGTCCAACGACGCCTGGCTCGGCGTCGGCTCCTCCCTCCTCCTCGACGGCGCCAAGCGAGACCGCTGGATCTGGCCCGGCGACATGGGCGTCGCCGTGCCCTCGGCCTTTGTGTCCACGGGGGACCTCGAGTCCGCGCGCAACGCGCTGCAAACCATGCTCGACGCCCAGAACCCCTCGGGCATCATCCCCCGCGCGGGGCCGCCGTACCTCGACGCGACGAGCGACACGTACCACATGTGGACCATGATCGGCGCCTACAACTACGTCCTCTTCTCGGGCGACGACACCTGGCTGGCCCACAACTGGGCGGCGTACATCCGCGCCATGGACTACATCACCTCCAAAATCATTCCGGAAACGGGCGTGCTCAACGCCTCCGCGCAGGGCGACTGGGCGCGGTACGTAAACGTGGCAAACGGCAGCGCGCCGAGCATGCTGCTCTACCGCACCCTCACGACCGGCGCCCACCTCGCAGACCTCGCGCCGACGAACGCCGCGGCAGGGAACCTCTCCTCGACGTGGCTCGCCCGCGCGGAATCCCTGCGCGGGGCGATCAATACACACTTCTGGGACGAAGCCCGAGGCGCCTTTTTCGACGGCCACAGGAACCGCAGCCTCTACCCGCAAGACTCCAACAGCTACGCCCTCGCGTTCGGCGTCGTGTCCCCTTCCTCCCCCGAGGCGACACGCATCTCCGACGCCCTCGCGCAGAACTGGACGCCCATCGGTCCCGCGTCCCCGGAACTGCCGGGGAACATATCCCCCTTCATCTCCAGCATCGAGCTCGAGGCGCACTTCGTCGCGAACCAGCCCCGGCGCGCACTGCAGCTCATCAACGACAGTTGGGGTTGGTACCTCAACCACCCCAACGGCACGCAGAGCACCGTCATCGAGGGCTACCTCACAGACGGCACCTTCGGCTACCGCAGTTCGCGGGGCTACACGGACGACCCGAGTTACGTTTCCCACGCGCACGGGTGGAGCAGCGGGCCGACGAGCACGTTGACGGAGTACCTCGTCGGCCTGCGCGTGACGCGGGCCGCGGGCAAGGAGTGGAGTTTGCGGCCGGCGCTGGTCGGGGTTGATAGTGCCGAGGCGGGGTTCACGACGGTGCTTGGACGGTTCAGTGCACGGTGGGAGGTGGATGGCGATGGTGGCGAGGCGAGGGTTGAGTGGGATGTTCCCGAGGGCACGAGGGGGTGGGTAGAACTTGGGGAGGGAGAGGGGAGGTGGGTTGATGGGGGGAAAGGAAGTGAGGTTCTGAAGCTTGGAGGCGTATAGTAGCCTTCTCGAGAAGAATACAACTGCTGGTTGGTGATGGATGACAGTGTTGGTCATGTTCGAGTCAAAACACCCGAGACCTCCGCGAACACACACCACCGAGAGAGTCGACGTCCAAGACACGCACCCATCGGATGCCCGAGACATTCTTCTTCACCGGACTACCGTCGCTCATTTGTTTTGTCCAGAAACCGAGGAAGACTGACTTGGCCAAGAGACCGTCAGCTGTCGGAATACCTTTGGCACGTCCGTGTCCGTACCAGGGGTCCTTTTCAACTACCATGACTTATCGTCAATGCGAATAACGTCCTTTCCCCAAGGCAAGGTAATCGTGACGCAAGCCCTCCGGACGACAGTGGCGAAGAAAGCCGCCACGAGGCAAGTAAACAAGATTCGCGGATCCCTAACAAGATTCCAACAATGCCCAAAGTACAGATCAGAGAGGCTCCTCCACTGACGTACACCAGATGATCTCCATGGCCAAGATGTGAAAATGGCGAAGGGTTGGGGCTCAGACATGGACCTGACGCGCGCCACCTGACGCCACGACCGCAAGGTTTCGGACGCAGCTAAACTCATCTGACCTCGCTCGCGTAGATCGTTTCGTCCGAGCCAGATGACAACCCAAACAAAAAGTTGCCGTCGGGTCCGGTCCTACGCTACTCGTGGCGCCAGGGCCCGACTCACCCACCCACAGGAGCTGGACCCTAATCGATCACGAAGGGGAAACGTACGGTTCTGGGAGCATCACTTGGAGGGACGGTTAGCGAGTCAGTGAGACGAGTTGAAGTGAAATGATTTTGGTATTGACTAGGCGTAGCCCAGCGTATGCAGTTGTAGATGCGGGATGCCAGTCGTTTCAGCGCCTCATGAGACGTCGTGATGCAGCCATGCCTGTGTCTGTTCTTCCTTTCAAAATGGCAGCATGAATGCCCACTTCACGACCAAAACGTTCGTAGGCAAAACCTGGAACAGCACTTGCTCCAGGCCAAACGCATCATACCCAAGTCCCATCCGTAACGCCAAATCCAACATGTGTCCATAGAAAAAGAATGCTCATCTCGCGCCGACCTGCGCCGTTTCGGGGTCCGCAGCCCTCGTCCTCCCAATGGCCCTCCGCCGTCGCCTCTGCTGCCTCCTGTACTCTTGCTCGGGCGCCTCCTTGCACGCGTCGACGCAGTGCATCACCATGTACAGAAAGTGCAGAACAGCGGCAATAAGCTGCAGCCACATGTACCAGGGCGCCCAAGTGGCCTTTTCGACACGTAGCGGGTCGTCGCGAAAGGCGCGGAACTCGCGGTGGGTGCCGACGTCGCGCCAGCCGTTGAGGATGATGAAGTAGAAGAAGGCGACAAGGCCGAGGACGAAGAGGACAAAGTCGCAGACAACGAGTGCGCCGGTGCGCAGGCGGGGAATCTGGTGGGTTGAGTTGGCGAGAGTGACCATCTCGGTCATGGAGAAGAGGATGCCGCCGACAGACTATGGAGAGTTTGTTAGCCGGTGTGTTGAGGAGGGGTGATGATTCTTTGGAAGTTGACGTACCGTCACATATCCTATGGGAAAGTCGAAGCCGTATCGCGACAGATAGATTAGAGCGGCTAGACCGCACACCTCGAAGACGACGAGAATCAGACGTAGGCAGAATTGGAGGATGCCGTAGAGGGCGGGAATGCGCGGGCGCGCCATGATTGGCACGGCGAGAAGTCGCCTCAATCGCAGGGTGAGGGTTGTCGTACTATCGTGAGAGCATGCGCCGAGGGATTTGTCGGGTTACGGTGGGAGGCAGTGATTGCGATGCGACGTCGAGTCGGGATTGGGGTCGACGGAAATCGAGAATCAATGGATCGTCGGCCAGGTCTTGTTTGTCCGAGAGTTGCTTGTTTTGTTTCCGTCGATTGTTTGTTTCGTCCCTGTTTTCCCCCCCAATCTCTCTTCCGCGCGTCGTCCTAGTTGCGTTGCGTCGAGGTCGTCGCAGTGTTACATCCGGAGACGGTCGGTCAGACGGCCGGCGAAGTCGTCGAGGTGCCCGAGGAGTGAAAGCGATGAGCAGCAGCAACAGCAGTCGTCAATGGCCGCGACACCCGGTGGAATTGTTCCTGTTTGCCGCGAGTACGGGGTAATACAGAGTAGCTTTTCCTGTCCAGCCACAACCGAACGCCGAAGAACCAGCAGCGGGGAAACAGGACGAGACTGGGGAATAAAGAAAAGAAGCGGGCGGGAAGAAGAGGAGAGTGGATGAAGAGTGAAAGACAAGAAAGAAACAGAGGAAGAGACGGGAAGCCGTTGGTAGCACAGCGAACCCCCAGCAGCAGCAGCACAGGCTTCGATTGGGACTATGGATGATGGGTTGGATGCTGCACCTATCTTCCGCTGCAGCATCTGTAGCTAGGCAGTGCAGATATCCGTACAGACAGGGAGAGGACAATCGATCGTCTCATTCCAGCCAGGACGGACGAAACGAATGGGCCGGGATTAAGGATATCTTTTGACAAACGGAGCCAAACCTCAGTTCGGAGTTGCGTGGTTGGAGTCCAGGAAACGTGGGAAGCGAGCGAGTCCGGTTGCCAAGGTCTTTTGGCAGGGATGACCGGGCAGTGGACAGTGCCTCGGGCAGCGTTCCTGCCTAGGTACCTGTCACGGCGGACCATGGGCACCTTAAGCCCCTGAGGTAAGACCCCTTAGTGAATGGAGGGAGCAACTCCGCCGTCACCGGCACCATCACCGCCTGAACCCTCTGTAGCCTCCTCCATCATCCATCTATACGGGAATGCATCGTCAGAATGCGTAACTTATGGCAATATCATCGAATTCTGCGCAGACATGCGTATGCGTCTTGAGATGTGTGCAGATGCAGGCCGAAATGGTATGGAAAGGCAGAGAGAGGCTGGTCGCTCCACTTGGACAGGCGAGCTGAGGATAATCGATGCCGCCATTTCAACGTGTCTCTCCTTCCATCTACTGTCAGTTTATGCAGCAAGCCGCAAACCACCTTGGGGACCTTTATAAAGGTACCGTAGGTAGAAGACTCCGTATGGAGTCCCCATGCACCCTCTGCCTGAGCGAAGAAGAGCCTTTGCCATGGCTATTGCATTGCTTGGCATTTTGAGAGATTCGGTCAACCACATGCCGTTGATACATGGGTGTCGTATGCGCAACACTCCACGAGGATTTATACTTCGTCGGCCGCATAAGCCGACCAAAATCCTCAAATGCCAATTTGCATCCGCCAAAGTGAGTGCAGCATCCTGGGCCTGGGAAGACCTCGACAAACATACCATGCATAAAAAACATAAGGCATTGTTCCCTTTACTGATGCCCAACTGATCGAATCAGCATTCCATCCCCGTCACTTTAAGAGGTGGCTGGGAATATCCCTGTCTGTCGTCTGTCGCTGTCAGGTACTTTCGACCACTGCCTTATGTCAGCACGACTCGACCATACACTTCGGTAAGCACGTGCCCTTAGGTAAGCAATCAAGTCCACCAGCACCAGGCCTGGCAGGTTGGCCAAACGAAACGATCCCCTGTCCACCTTGCGTCATCCCAAGTATTACTGCTCCGCCCATCTCGACGAACTGGAAACGCTTCCAGAAATATGCCCGTCTCGGACACGCAGCAGAAGGAGAATAGATCCGTCGTTTGGTTTGTGAGCCATCCATCCACACCATCACCTTAGGACTCGGATTCATTGAAGACTTGCAGTGCAAACAACCACATACCAGCCGTTCGCCAAACAAGAAATGATACGAAGAGAAAAGCAGGGTCCTCCTACAAATAAACATCCTCTCCACATCACGTCGCCACAATGCACCACCACCACCACGACGCCTCTCCCGGCCCACAACCCCTAACACAGCTCGGGAAATGACCGTCGGCCTATGAGATCAGAAGGGCCTCTTCCCGTCATCGCTTCGCTTCCCGCCGGTCGCCCAGAACCTGATCGAACCTACCGTAGTGACACAGTGCAGGCCTACCTACCTACGTACAGTCCAAAGTGACAACCTGCGAGAATAACGTGACCTCTCACCACATCACAAACAGTGGCACGGCAACACGGCACTCGCGAACCAGCTTGGCTGGCCATCTCTCCAAGAACTAAACACCCGAGGACCCTGCGGATGATGGCATCTTGTCCCCTTCAAAGCTTGACGTCTTTGCCAAACCCACCCATCCCCCGGTTGCCGGTGATGCTTGGTGATGTCTTTTTGATGGGTACGCGTACGTGTCTGGGGGTTCCTGTTGACGTCGCTCATGGAAAGCTTGACGAACGAGAACCCCCAATTCCTTGGCCTACGATGGCAAGTTTGGACTGCTGGGACGAGTATATAGTAAATGGAGCTGGACCTAATATCAATATCGTACTCTATCCAACCTAGCATCAACTCAATATCAAGCGACACAAACTCCAAAACAATACCAACTTCGACCCATCCCTCCTTCCCTCCGACATCAAATATAACCAACATGCATTCCGGTAGACAAGGCAACTACGGCCCCTCCGGCGGCTACGGTGGCGGTGGCGGTGACTACGACCGTCGAGGAGGCGGCGGCTTCGGCGGAGGCCACGAGAACAACAGCGGCGGCGGTGACTACGACCGTCGAGGAGGCGGCGGCTTCGGCGGAGGCCACGAGAACTACAGCAGTGGCGGCCACAGCGGTCACGGAGGTGGCGGTCGCGACAACTATGGGTCTGGCGGTAGCTATGGCGGAGGTCCCCGTGATAACTACGAGGGTGGACGCCGCGATGACACTGGTGGCCGAGATAACGGCTACGGTGGCGGTGGCGGTGGTGGTGGTTACGGAGGCCGAGACAGCGGTTACGGTGGTGGTGGTGGTGGTGGTCGGCGAGACGACTACGGTGGCCGCGACAGCTACGGCAGCGGAGGCGGTCGCCGCGATGACTACGGTCCTTCCGACTCCTACGGCGGAGGCTCATCTCATGGCCGTAAGTCTTCCATCACTTTACTGTTCTATAGGCTTGCTAACAGATTACCTAGGCCGTGATAGCCGCGACCGCGATGACCACAAGAGCAGCAGCAGTGGCGGTGGCATGCTGGGTGGGCTGCTCGGCGGTGGTGGTAAAGAGAAGAAGGAGGACAAGAAGAGTGAAGGCTTCACCGACAAGGTCATTGACGGTGTTGCCGAGTACGCCAAGAAGAAGTGGTAAACGTCCACACGATACACATGAACGATGTAATGAACTATCTGTAGAATTAGCTGTAGAGGCCGTGGGATATAATAATCACGTATTCATCCAACATTTGAAAACTTTTCATTGCCTGTGATTGTGCTTCAACACTTCGAGGCATTGCATATGATGAACTGCATCGCATGTTCACGCTTGCAAAGGGTTACTCCCTGTGGTAGTGGTATGTTACATGCCTCAACGCCAGAAATGCCGTCGCCTCCCACGACCAGGGACTTCGTCTGCTCTTCTGCAGTTATTGATGCCGTCCAAACTCAGAGACTTGTGCTAAGACACCGAATCTCCGAGATCAGTTGTCAGAGCAATAGTGAGAGAAGGCGACAACCACCGAAATCCTTTCCTTTCCAAGCCCAAGTCGGGGCTGTCTTCCAATGCTGATGCGTGGACAAACAAAAGAGAAGAAGTTAGTCAAGAAAAAGTGTCGGGGCCGAAAAGCCGTAGTCCGTCGCTCATGCGAATGTCGCTTGCCAACCCATGGCAGCTCAATATTTTTTTGCGCTTGAATAGTACAGTTTGACGCCCAAAAGCATCAAGGGAGAAGTCATATGTTTCGGTGTCCAGCCGTCGAGCTGGAACTTGTGCCTGCTCTCTTCCCATACAGATAGTATGAACGAGAAGCCATCGAGCAAAGACAGAGCGCTTTCATTCCTTCTTCTCGGTCTTCTCCCTCTCCTCTGCGGCCTTGGTCTTTTCTTTGGCTTTACCCTCCTTATACTTGGACCACTTTTCCGACATGTAGCGGACTGAGCGACCGACGCCGGCTGTGAAGAAACCCTTGATTGACTGCGCGGCAGCGGGCCAGTAGACCGTCTGCCTGATAACCTGGCGAATGTAGCCTTGGAGCTCCTTGGGGTCGTCCTGCACGATGCGCTGCTCGAAGCCACCGCCCTGGCGACGCTTAAAGCTCACGTCGTCCTCCTTGTTGGAAGCATCAATCATGGCCTTGAAGTCGGCGGTAGGAATCATGAACTTCTTCTGGTACTGGAAATACAGCCGCGAGCGGAAAGCCTTGGGCAGACGTCGCACCATGTTTCCGCGCTTGATCGGGTCCATGTCCTGGCTCATGGCGGGGTCGAAGTCGGGGTCCGACGCGTTTCTTGCCTGGTGATCCGCACCCTGGTCGAAGTCGACATTGGGAAGAGTGTTGAGAAGAGGAGTGTAGAGCTTCCTGAAAGAGACCATGTTGTTATCGACGATATTGGAGATTTTGCTCTTGTTCTCGGTAGGCAGCGACATGCGAGGATCGCCGAGGTAGGAGATGCCGGCAATGGTGGAGTAGAGCTCCTTTTCGGTGAAGTTGGGAGGCAGCATGAGCAGAGCAGTGCGGACAGCGGAGATCAGGTTGACCTGGTTGGCGAGACGAACTCGAGGATGATCACGGAGGATCTTAACCGGCTTGTGAAGTCTTCCAGCGATGTACAGATTGTTCCAGGTCGAGAGGTCGGTGACGAGGTTGTCGATAGAAGTGACGCCGTACTTGATCAACATGCCCTTCTTAGTGACGTAGGGGTTGAAGTAAACACCGGCACCCCATCGATCCTGGAAGGTGGATACCAGGCCGGAACCGAAGCTTGCGATGCCCGAGTAGTGATCTCGGTGTTCGCGAATGTTGAGCGAGTGCCAATGCTGCGTGTGTGTGACACCGAAGATGAAGTCTATCATCTTGGGACCGCCTTTCTGTACCTTCACGAGGGCAGGCGACGGGGCAGGGTGAACGGCACGGAACTCATCGTCCGACACACTTCTGGCGGCCTTGCCTTGGGGGAAAACGCCTGATCCATAGGCCATGGCGTACACGATGGGCGCCTTGAACTGACGCATGACGTCGGCCAGGACCTGCTTGAACTCCGTGTTCAGCTCTATCTGCTGGTTCTTACCCCAATCTTTCGAGGGCAGTTGCTCCCAATACTCTATCTTTGCATCCAGCTGCTCTTCCCAGTTGTCGGCGGACACGGTAGGGGCATTTTCTCTCTTCGCCTTTTCGGCCTCGCGAATCCAGTTAACATTCACGGGGTCGCCGTACTTGTAAGGTGGCCGGACGCGCTCCTTATCGGCATCCTCGGTCTTGTCCTTCTCGCTCTTCTCGCCCTTGCCAGCTGCATCGTCGGCGTATCTGCGGTAGCCAAAGGGCCTCGAGGCGGGAATTATGACAGCCGCGCGAAGGGGGCTGTAGGCGCCGGCCCGTAGAGACTGGGTCTATCTCGGAATCAGCCACATGGTTCAAGAGACCGCAAGCCGAGGAAGCTTACCAAGAGGCGCGCGTTCGTCATAGTGCTGGCGGAATGCTCGATTGGCGTAATAGATGGATTATGGGTGTTGGTAAAAGTTGAAGAAGGCAGGAGAATATCCATACAAGCAGGCCAGGCCTTTATTAAGCAACCATTGAGAGAAGGCAGTCAAGCGTTCCAACAAGGCGGGTGCAATGCACTCTCTTGGGTAAGAACCAGGAGCGAGTCGTCCAGTCGCAATCAACTTCAGCCTTGTGCCCGAGGTTCAATTACGCCTGCAAACTTATTTTTGAACTTGGGGCCTATCCAGCAGATAGTCTCGATACAGTGTAGGCTGAGTCTCGTAAGGAATCTTTCGTGTCGGGCGTAG
This sequence comes from Colletotrichum lindemuthianum, assembly GCA_001693025.2. Taxonomy (NCBI): domain Eukaryota; kingdom Fungi; phylum Ascomycota; class Sordariomycetes; order Glomerellales; family Glomerellaceae; genus Colletotrichum; species Colletotrichum lindemuthianum. The sequence goes on along the minus strand of MASP02000158.1, from coordinate 103,524 downwards.
TGTTTCGGTTTGAGCTCGGATATTACGGACTATGGTTACTGCTGTTGACAGCCGGCCCGGTTTATCTGCCCCAAGTGGCCGAGCTTGGCCTTCGCAAGGAGAGTGTCGTACTATACAGCGGTAAGTGTCGGGGGCTTTGGAGGGAGCTCGGCTTCGTTGGTCGGGTTGCGGAGAAGAGTTGAAGGTTGGAGATTGAAGCTATCGTCTCTCTCAAAAAGTGCTCTAGACTCTAGAGCTTGCCTGTGCTTCCTATAGGTACATAGCACTATAGCAACTAACTTAGGGCACGGAGCTTCCCCTGATCAGTGGGGGAGGCCAAGGCAGGAACGAGCTAAGCTTCCCAGGATGTGGACGTGGGATGTGGGGATCACGTCATGGTGCGGCGTTCCTCTGACCCTTCCCTTGACACCCTTGTACCTTATTCCTGGTTCTTTCAGACTGCTTTTGAGCGTAGGCTACCTATATACACTGTCTTTGATCATTGAATGATTTGGAAAGTATTACTACAGTGGCTTATGGATAGATCCTCCCAAAGTCAGGAGAAACCAGGGGAAGGAGAATTCCCCCCCATCAAAGCTACTTGATAAGCATAGCAACTCCTAATTTCCAACTTCAAGACGAAAAGAAGCGTAGGAAAAGAATAGAGAAGAAGGTAGTTGGCGATCGAAGCACAGCGTGGGCCGTGATGAAAGAATTAGGACAGTTGCCTAAGGGGGAATAAGTCTTGGGCGGAATGACTTCAGCCAAAGAAGGACGAAGACGTCGCACTGAGACAAACCAGGAACCTCCTTCCTGCTTTACCACTAGGACGAAAGACAGACAGCACTAGCACTGCCACTTTTCAACCGATCTTCTTCCCCTATCCGCATCGCGTGCAGAGACACGAAAAAACGAACCTGAATACTTTCAAGTCGCTCTGTTATCCAACCACCCAATCTGGCAATGGAAGACGATAATCGAGCATTGACAACAGGAATCGAACCACTGTCGCCAATGCCAGATGATGCTGAAAACCAAGCAGCTCAAGCCACACCGCGGGAAAATGACCGGGTTGAAGGTCAACACGGCTCGCCGGATTTCAAGCTTCCAGGGGCTCCCCAGTCGCCTCACGTGACCCGCTCACCGGCAACCAAGGCTTCCAACGGTCGCCAAAACATCGGCCAATCTCCAAGACGCGCCTTGTTGAAGCATCGACACACCATCGCCGCCATGAGGTCGCATACTCCCTCTGGCGACCCTTCTGGGAGGCGCGCCTCAATAACCAACCGACTTCGAAACAGCACTGGCGGAAGTGCACTTCCCAAGCCTCGAACTTCGCTACGAGAGTCCAGGGTATGTTTACTCTCCAGGATAAACAAAACCGCATGCCCCTTCCATACAAACAAACGCTGAGTCCGAAAACTTAGTCTTTCCGCGCCACTCAGCCCACGTACAACCTGTTCACCGGCGCCGAATCAAATAGTCGTCCTGCGTCTCGCCACAGCTTTGTTCCGGAATCCGTCCGCGCATCCTCCCATGAGAGCGCCAAGGAAAACATGGCGCCCCCCGACGCTGCCGAGTATGAGTCGCAACGACAAGTCATTGAAGAGCTCAAGGCTGAATTGGGAACCTTGCGCTACACAATCAGCACCTTTGAGCAAGAGAAGCAGATGGCCGATGCCCGACACAACGCTGAGTTAGAGGACCAACGTCGTCGTGCCCAAGCCGACTTCACCGCGAAGCAGGCAGCCGAGACCGAAAAGTCACAAGCCTTACGCCAGCTAGAGAATGTCCAAAAAGAATTGAGCGACTTGAGGGATGGCGCTGCGGAAGAAAAGTCCAGCATAGAGCGCAGGGCCCGAAACGCGGAAGAGGAAGCCCGTCTATTACAGGAACAATTGGATGATTTGTCCAGCGCAAAGGACGAAGCCGCAAGAATTAGCGAAAAAAAGGCAATCGACTTGGAATTGCAGCTCCAAGCGGTTCAGAAGGCCACACAAGAGTTGGAACAGGAATCACAAGGTCGTGAAGCTGTACTGCAGCAGGTGCAGTCACAGCTTGCTGAGAAGGACACGACAGTTGGAGACCTGGAGGCCGAAGTCCTGCGGCTCAAGGCCCAAACGGGCGATGCCGACACAATGGCTATAATCAAGCGCGAGCTTTCCGAACAAGTTACCCACATTCGCAACCTGGAAGCTACCAATCGCGAACAACTATCCGAGCTGAAGCATCTCCGTCAGATCCACCGGGCTGCCGAGGTCGTTGAAGAGGAGAAGCGATCCCTTCAGCGTAAACTCGAAGCTGCCCAGTCTTTGGAGGCAGAATTGGCCGAAGCGCGGATCCAGCGACAACGTCTTGAAGACGAGCGTCTCGCCTGGACAGCCTACTTGGCCAGCACAGGCACCGCAGCTGAGTTCGATTCACCCGAGGCTGTTGCGCGCGCTCTTATCCAGGAGCGCTACACTTCTGCTTCCCATGTCGAAAGAGTTGGCGCTCTCCAAGCCGAGCTTGCTGCGCAAGAAAATGCAGTCAATTCACTCCAACAGGAGGTGGCCACCCTCAAAACGCAACTCACCGAGGCCAAATCGGCCACCGCCACTCAAAACGTAGACAAGACCCGCCTGCGCACCGAGCGCCAACGTGTTCTTGCTGTCAAGGAAGTCGAATACCTTCGAGCACAGCTCAAGACGTTTGACGCTGAAGATGAGGCATTCCAGCCGGAGGCCGTAGACGAAACCAGGGCGAGACGCACCCAGGAGCTCGAGGACCTCGTCGACAAGTACCGGGCCGAGGTGCAGGCGCTACACACTGAAATGTCCTCCATCGAGGCAGGTAAACTCCCGCCACCAGGGGCAACAGTCGCCGGCACTAAGCGCCCGCGCGACGAAAACGACGAAGCAGCACACGAGCAGGTTGGTCTGCTTACCCGGAAGACCCGCAAACTCCAAGATCAACTCTCGTCGGTTCAGACACAGCACGCCGTGGCTCAAAAGGAGCTCTCCGTCGCCAAGGAGCAGCTCAAGGCCCTCAAGGCGCAATCCAAAACCCGCGTCCTCTCCCTCCGCTCCAACCCCACCTCCGACTTTGAGGCCATCAAAATGTCAACACTCACCGCCCTCCAGCAGGAAAATGCCGACCTGCTGGCCCAAATTCGCTCAGAAAGCACAGTCCGGCTGGTTCCCACTTCTCAACTCAACGCAGCGAACCGCCTCGTGGAAGAAGCGCGCGCCGAAACGGCATCGGCCCAGAAGTCCGCCAAGCGGCTCAAGGAGGTCTGGTCCAAAAAGTCGCTCGAGTTCAAGGAGGCCATCTTCTCCACGCTCGGCTGGACCGTCATGTTCATGCCCAACGGCAAGATGCGCGTCGAATCCACATTTTACCCCTCCCAAACAGACGAGCACGAAAACTCGATTGTATTTGATGGCGAAAAGGGCACGATGAAGGTCGGTGGCGGCCCGAGGAGCGCTTTCGCACGACGCATTGGCGACCAAATTGGCTTCTGGGTGCGCGAGAAGGGGTGCATACCCGGCTTCCTCGCCGCGTTGACGTTGGAGTTTTATGAGGAGTATTCGCGGAACCAGAATTCTGGCGAATAGGTCTGTGTTGAATAGGCTATGGTCGAAATCATGCTATGTCGGCCCTCGGAGTGCCTTCTCAGACAAAAAAAAAGGGGGTTTGCTTGCACCCTGACCGCTGTTGGGCGGATGTTCACTTTGTACTCTATTTTTTGACCCTATACCACGAGATACCCACCTCGACGCCCTTGACGGAAGCGAGGTGCAGATGATGTTTGAATCAACGACATGACATTTTCAGCTTGCTCCTCCCGATTGAAAAGGAACCGATGCTTGGAATTTCTCTTCGTCGTATCGGTACAGAATATCTGCCTACAACCCAATGAGTCCGTGACCGTCATCAGAATGATGAGCCGCGAACACACGTAAGGTGCTCTGGGGAATACAGAAAGGGTTGAAGAATACAAAAGAGACAATTTACCAGACACAAAAAGAAGGGGGTAACTATCCGACAGGAGTGGTTTTTTGGTGGTCCTCATCCCAATGCCGCCGCCACAGGCCTACTGGCACGCGCTCGCTATGTAAATGTCCTTCAAGTCAAAAAGTCTACCACGTCACGTCCCCGCAAGGGGTATGTACACTCATCATCTTCATCCGCATTACGTCCTCTTGGCGGCCGCGTCATTTTGTCTCGTACTGGCCGCTGGTCATCTTCTTCGCCAGCCTCACGTCAACCCACTGCTGATCGGCCGGAAGCGCCGGCGACGTCGGATTATCGTCCGCGAACGGGTCAGATTCTTCTTCCTTGCCCTTGCCCTTGGTCTCCTGAAGTCTGGAGATGGAGATGCCGCTGCCGAGCGTATCGGGTGTGTATTCCCACCGGGCCTCGATGTGTCCCGGCTTAGGTTCCGCGTTCTCGGCACCAATGATGCGACACACAATCTTCTGGGTTTCGTTGGTGAGCGTCAAATCTCCGAGACGCCAGTAGACGAGGTGCTTTTCCTTCAGGTGCGTTCCCGATGGCTTCGTCTGCGCCCCCGATGCTTTGGCGCCTTCGTAGGTGGCGACGAGGACGACATTCTGTAGCGTCACGGGCGCAGTCAGGTTGCTCGCGGGATTGAGCGAGTACTGCAAGAGAAGTCCGAGCTTGTCGCCCTGAGGCTTCCATGCAGGGCGAAGCAGCAAGGGGACATGGGCTGCCAGCCCCGACTCGCCGGCGTGGACACGATACGTGAAGGCGGTGGCTGTTTTCTGGATGTGGGACACGTCCAGGTTGAATTCGTCAGGCTTTTCGGGCCTGTTCTGGACGAAAATGCGGTTCGGCCCAATTACTTCCAAATTGGGAAAGTTGTTGATGCGAATCGTTTCGTGTTCTGGCGATACGTCAGCAAAACGCGTTCGACCTCTACGCAGAATGACTTACCTGGCGAATTTTCACCGCTACGGTAGGCGAAGGCGATCTCGCCGTGGATCTTTGAACTGGTCACGACCCCCTCTTCAAAAGTGGCAGACACCGTTTCAATGATGGAAGCGTTCAGACCAGGCTCATGCATTTCGGGGTGCTTCAAGTGAGCAAGGCTCATGAGCGAGTTGGCCGAGCGGATGGACTGAGTATCTGACGTCGCAGCAATGCTTGCTTCCGAGGCGAGTGCTGCCACCGTTGTTGGTTTCGATGACTGACTAGGCAGCGATGGAGATGTTGGAAAGGGGTTGTCGCTGAGGAGTTCGGGCATGTTCGGAGGGGCCCCGTAAATGGTGTTTCGCACGTCGCGTCGTCCTCGGACTGTTCCAATCTTTCGCGATGGCGCTGCCATCTGGGTCAGTGTATTGGCAACGTTGGACATGGCCGCTTCCTTGGCATCAGCATCCTCCTCGACGATGGGGGAATTCTGGATGTTGAGCTTGAACATCTGCTCGTTCTCGTCCGCGGCTTCACGCTGGGCTTGGGAAATTGGATCGTCCGCGGGCGGTGGAATTGTGAAACCCTCGGCGTCCTTTGCTTCGGGCGCCTGAGCCTGAGAAGGTGGTGGGCCGGGAGGAGGTGCCACATCCATGATGCTGGCGTCGCGGTTGCCATTGACGGTGCCAGCTGATGAGTTCAAGCGAGAGGCATCGGAAGGCGGTTCCCCAAAGCCATTCGTACCCTCGTGGAACGACCTGTCATTACCAGCCGATTGTGGCGGCCGGGGTGAATCGGGGGTTTCCGGGAGAGCAGACAGGCGGTTATTCGTGTCGGACAAGTTGTTCAAGGAAGCCTTGGGCGAAAGACCCGGACGGCTACTGTGACTGCTGCTAAGGCCTCGGCCGAAGGATGGGGCGCCGCCGGTCTTCTGTGGGGATATCGGACCGAATCCTCCGTGGATGCTCTGCCGGCGCCTGCCGAGCATTGTACCAATGCGACTTCGAAGTTTGGATTCTGTCGCGTATATTAGCCCCCTGCTGCGACACTCAAAACGCTGCCGTACACATACCTGACTTGCCATCCGCCTGGCCGGAGTGATCGCTCGTATCGTCGTCGTGTTGCCCTAGACTGGAGGGCGGCGGCGCCAAAGACTGGCTCGTCTGGCTCGGCGGCAGTCCCGATGATTGCCTTGATGCCGTTACCCTCTTCTCCAATCTGGGCTTGCCGGAGACGATCTTTTCCTTGAAGCTCGCGATTTCCAGCTCGGTGCTAACCTCCAGCATGGAAGCCAGGGTATCGGCGGCCTTGGTAAGCATTCGCTGGGACTGGTCGCTCTCGTGGGTTTGGTATTGGGTAAGGAGGTCGCGCAGCTGGTTCACACGCTGTTCGTCGAGGGCTTGGAGGGTCTCGAAAATAAAGGGAGCCTGCGATTCCCACTGCTGAGTTGTCTGCTCGAGTCTTGCAGTCGCGTCTGCCATCTTTTGAGCGTTCGTTTTGGGGCCCTTCTTGGCCAGTGCATCAGTCTTTTTCTGGGCGTCCTCGAGCTCGCGGGCCATGGACGTCAGGTTGGCGGAAATGGTTTGGATATTCTGCATTTCCCTTCTGGACTGGAAGTTGCGCAGGGGAAATTCGACATCTTTGTCCAGTTGGCTCGCGAACAGGTGGTGGGAGTGGGCAGTTGCATCGACGGATTGCAGGATCTTGTCCCAAGGACCGGAAAAGACGCTGGGGGGGAGGTCAGCCACGTTCGACACTCGCTCGCGTCTAGCTACTCAGCGTGAGATGGCCTACCCAAGTTCAGATTGTTGATTCGGGACCTTGAAGGAGAGCAGCTTGCGCAGGCCCTGAACGTATTGTTCCTCGACTCGGCGGCGCTCCTGAATGGACAAGTTCAGCCTCTTGTGTCTCGTGACGAATGGTGGAATGGTATCGCTTTACCTGCAGCCAGTCGGCGATCTCGGTGTTGATTTTGTTTATTCTCTTCACTCGGTCGTTCAGGACGTTTACAGCCTGTGTCGGCTGGAGATGTGCCTAGATGCAGAGAGACCCTGGTTAGCGATCGCGTCGTAAAGAATGCGCCTCGACGATAACGCCAGGGCGACGTAATGGCATGCTGAAGTACGAGAGTAAGATTGAAGTTTTAGATTGTCGCCCGTCCGTCGTTGCGGCGGCCGGGTCTCGAGATTTTGAGGGGGAAACAGTGACGAAGCAGGCGACGGGGACATTACCAGCATGGCAGGGTACTCGGCCCTGGTGAAGTCATCCATTGTGTCTAATTACGGGGCGCAAAACATATACGATGAATTCAAGCAATGAGGGAATCGGCGCGCATAGCGATGCTGTCTATAATGCTGGAAAGGGTGTTGCCAAGGTGAGGAGCGTGAGCATCGTGGGTGGACAGTCGTTGGCGGCGGGTGTTGTTGGTAATGGTAATGGTGCGGTATGGCACCAGTGGGTTGCGAGATGAATGGAGGGACTCGAAGCGGATTGGGATTGGGCTGGATTGGAGGGTATGGGATGGAACTGTTCGGCGGAGGAGTCGAGGAGGCAAGGAGCCCGTTGTCGGGATGGTCTGGTCGGGTCTGGCCTGGCACCACAGTCGCTGTCGCCAATACGAACTACAGTGTACGGAGTGCTGAGGCAAGGCACTGTACCTAGCCGACCACGGTGCAGTTGCCAGTGCAGCAGCTGAAAATCAAGGAACCACCAAGCCCCCAGCGAGAGTCGAATGTGGTGGGACAGTGTCTTCGTATGAACGCTCTCTGTAATAAAGGTCAGTCCAAGGTCAGTGGACCGAGATGATGATGGAGAAAGTGTGGAGTGCATCGGACCGGGGACTCGGCTGGGCAGGTTTGCTAAGGTTACTTGTATCCATACTCTTTACTAAGGTAGGTACTGTAGTCCCTTTAGTACGTACGTAGTAGGCATTTTGAGGCACTGAATATATCCGTACTCGGTCAGGTACCTTAGTACACAGACATAGTGCTCGCCTTTAAACAGGCAAGTTGAGGCGTGGCATTGGGTCTCACGACGCTAAAGGTGGATTGAGAACTTCTTGCAAAGACTCACACGACTCAAACATGATCTGGCCTTACTGTGGACAGCAGCCCGTCTGCAGTTGCGAGTCAAGAGGGTCGACTTCTCGCGTGATAGACCTTTGATGTGAACCTCTTCGCATTGGATATTCTTGCAGTGGTAGGCAGGGACTTGAAGCTCGAAGTAGATACATTAAAGTAGGTACCTGCAAGTACGACATGCTGCATGCACCTTGCCTTTCTTCCTGCCTTGAGGATAAAATTGTCTCGGTTGGTTTATTTTTCTTGCCTGTTGCTTTCATCGACGAGACAAACTCCTAATTGGCCCAAGTGCTGCTGAAAATCGCAAAAGTTCAGCGCAAAGTTCGTGATACAATTTGACTTCATCATCTTGGGATGACGACTTGGCCCGGGGACTGCGGATGAGCAACGCAAACCTCCTGCCCAACTCAATACCATATGAAAGCATCATGCCATTGGGCTCAGATAGACTTCACCTCGGCTGTACCCTTGCCAACTTACCATACAGTATTAATAGTACTGATGCCCATTCGTACCCTGCCCTCATTGCCATGTGCCCTACCATGTACCCCCAGTTTCCATGCCTAACAAGGCTCCTGTACTCGAAACGGCTAGCTTCGGAGCGATTTCTGCAATACGTCACGCGCGTACTGTGTAACGGGCCTGGTGTCGCTCACCAAGCAGGCACGCAGGTTAGGTCGTCTTGGGTTTCGTCACGGACTCGAGGATACGTGAATGTTCACAAAGTGCTGGCGACCCCAAGAAAAGAAGCACACGCTCAACCCCTTTAAATTGGAGCTGGAAACAACGGCGGCGCCGATTTGCATAAGCTAGAAATGCATTCCGTCAACTCAAAGAGCAACAAGTCGTTGTCATCACCTTGCTTTCCGCAGCCACACTACTGGTTTTGGTGCTCATCTCGCGGGATACCGCCTCTAGCAAGGTTCGAAAATCCGTGCTCGTATGAGATGACGGGAAGTTCCCTGGCGTGTCGCAGGCGTCCCATAAGCCTGGTCCGAATTCAAAGAACACATGGCAGCCGAGCAGTCAGGAGTAGAGCCGCATCAACCTTGCGTCCCGTGCATCTTGTGCATGAATTACACTTTCAGTCCTTACTTGTATTCCCATCGCAGGGATAAGACTACTGCTCTGTGTGCCCGTCTGCAATTTGGGGGATTGACTTGCTGTTATTTTCTTTTCCTTCGAGACACTCAATTGATCATTCCACTGTTGCCTGTCTGAATTCTCCTAAAGCCTTCGTGAGCTAGAGCAAGCCAAGATGAAATGAAGAAATGTGCAAGACATGACTTCGCGCCGGCAAAACGCCTTCATCAGGTACCCGAGATCAATTTAATATGTGAAGACGGTCTTATGTCAGCAGTTGTGCAAACTGTGTAACGTCCATATCCGTACTGTAGAAGCCAGCATACGATGCGGAGCTCGGCCGGATTGACCCCAGTGGAGCCGGACGGTCATCGAATCTTCTCGCACGGTCACTTGTGCCGCACCGGATTGACATCGGCGAACACCTTGTGCTTGTGCTTGGGTGCTCAGTAACCACACCTATACCAGAGAAGGCATCCATCGTCCCATCCCTGTCGCAACGGCTCATCTACATCAGACCTGACACTGCCTGGCTGCCTCCCATGGCGCAGGTCAACGCCGAATGGAAAAGCCAATTATCGGCTTCTGAGCGCTATGAAAATATCCAGAAGATGTACGTCCCTTCAGTGTCTCAGGGAGATCGTTGCTCTTACACATTGTCCACAGAAAGGCAGTCCTCGAAGCTGCCAACCCGGACGCCAAAGCAACATCGCAATCTGAAGCCTTTTCTGTAGAGAACCAGGCCTACCAAAATTCTACGTCAAGAGTTAGTATGCGCAAGCTTTGCGGACGCCGCCCACACGGTTGCTGACCACCTTGCTTCAAAGATCCAATATGATGAGATCTGCCAGCTAGTCGGCTCAGCAAACCTTGCACCCACACAAGAACCGCCACTTGATGACAGCCACTCTGATGGCGAAGGCGGTGTCACCATCGGTTCTCATAAAGGCTGCTACCCAGTCGCGACAGGCCTGACCTCGCAAGTCTACCGCTGCAAAGACCTTGCTCTAAAGGTGATTGTGGAAACCCACAACATTGAGCCTCACAACCCCCACCGAGAGGCCAAGATTCTTGCCACCCTCAAGCGTCCATGCATCCCTTTGCTGGAAACCTTCCGAGACCAGGAACAAAGATTCGTCTTGGTGTTCCCCTACAAGCCCTTGACCCTGGCCGATGTCATAGACAAAGGGACGCCCCCGCCCTTCGCGGTTCGACGCATCTTCAGAGACGTCCTCTGCGCCCTGAGAGATATTCACGACCAGGGCATCATTCACCGAGACGTCAAGCCGGAGGCCATCCTGCTGGACGGTGCCGATGGCCCGGCCTACCTATCGGATTTCGGCACCGCCTGGCATCCCACCATGTCGGTCGTCTCCGAGCCGCCCGACGCCAAGATCCTGGACATTGGGACGGGGCCATACCGCGCGCCAGAGGCCCTTTTTGGCGACAAGACCTACGGCTCCTCTGTTGATATGTGGGCTGTCGGGGTAATGTTGGCAGAATGCTGCTCCAACCCTCCGAAGCCTGTGTTCGAATCGAGACCTACTCACGAAGACGGCAACCAGCTGGGCCTGATTCTAAGCATCTTCAAAACTCTGGGCACACCCACCCGGGAAACCTGGCCCGAGGCTGCCAACTTCAAAACGCCACCCTTCGAGATGTATCGTACATTTGAGGGGAAACCATGGGATTCCATCTTGCCAGAGGTCGATCCCGGTGTTCGGGAGCTGGTTACATCCTTGGTCCGCTATGATTCCAAACGGTGGACTGCCGGCCAGGTAAGAAACACTGACCGCGCAATGTATTGTTCGACACTGACCAACCCCAAGGCCCTGCGACACAAGTATCTGCAACTCGACGAGGTCGAGGCGTAGAACCACAACCTGAACGTGACGCACAATGGCAACAACGCCTCAGTGATCGATCAAATCCCGGTCAGCGGTTTTGCTTTGAGGCACCTTCCACACTGTGTTCTGTTGCTTTGTATAATTGATGCCAAACTCAGGTCCCTTTGAGCCTCTGGTCCTGCGACCCTCGAAATCATGCGGATCATTGTTCTCTACCAAGTCCGTACTTCGCTGCGAGACACGGGCTCTCCCAAGTATATAGTCCCCAGTCCTCCGCTGTGTCCCTCGATCAACTGGAAACACTACATAGCAACAAACAACCCCATACACATTACACGTCACGCAGCCGCTTTCCACGATGGACGAAGATGAAACAAATGCTTCCACAGTAGAGGAAACAAAGGAGGAGCCCAAAGCCAGGCCAACGCGCCACGGCCCAAATACCAGACCCCAGGCCGCGCCAGACACGAGCATCCTCGCCGGTCAGAGCGCCGACGCGGAAAGGACCCGGAAGAGCACAGGGATACCAGTCTCCTCACTCCGAGCAAAGACCGCAGGCGGGAAAAAGACCCATCACTGCCCCTTTCATGGAACCACCAACAATGGCCGCTGCGTCGGCAAATGTACGGTACCATGTGCGAGGTGCGGCGAGTTAATATCCGTTAGGTCAACGTGCAAATCTTGCAAGCAAAGGGAACTCAAAGAGAAAAGGGAGAAGGCCGAGGCCGAGAAAATAGCCAAGCAGAAACTCGCACAGGAAGCCGCGGAGGCTGAGAAGAAAGCCCAGTCAACACCCGCACGCAAGAAACGCCACGACCAGCAGCAGAAAGACCTCAGGCGTCGCTTGGCGGAGCAAGAGCACGACAACGCCCACCGCCAGAATGCCCAGAATAACGACGACGACGACGAGCCCACCGCCCTCGCCAACATGATCTTGGCCCGTCGCCCCGCCGGCATCAAGAAGAGGGTCGGCCGCGGCGCCCGGCACGCCAACACCGCCCGTTTGGAGCTCGCAAGCCAGTTCGACCGCCGCCGTATCCAGCGCCTCGAGGAGAACCTCGACCGCTTGTTGCGTTCCATGGCCCCGGGGCAATTCCAGGGCGGTACCTATGGTGCTGGCACTGCTGGTTTTCCTGGACTCCACGGTGGCTTCAATGGCGAAAATGGCGGCGGCGCTGCCATCGCTGCTCCTGTTTCCTACGACCCACAAATGGATGTCGACAGGCCCGAGACTCCTATACCGCTGCCGCCATTTTGGCTGTTGTCGCCATCTTGGCAGTTGCCATCGCACGAGTCGACCTACCCCGACCCAGCACACGAGCAACCTGGGCGGGCTGCACGAAAGCAGGCTCGGCGGGAGCAGGCTCGGGAGCAGGCTCGGGAGCAGGCTCGGAAGCAGGCTCGGAAGCCGGCAAGCGAAGAACACAGGCCTGATGGGCCGTCGCGGCATGGGCGAACTGGGCAAGATAAACAACCCAGGTCTAGCCGGCGGGAACCCCACGGGCAGAACCGGCGTAATGAAACACGCAAGAGGCCTAGGCAAGACGAAGAAGACGACGACCGAGACTCGATGCTGAGACAAATCATGGCTCTCTGTCAACGGTTGTGTAAGTAAAGGCGGTAGATCTGTATGTTAGACTGATGCTGGTGAGTCGGGCGTGAGGTGTTGATGTGGCGCTCGGCGCGTGCTTTCGTTAGTAATAGAAGATAATGAAATTCCGGGTCATCTTGGTATCATTCGTTCCAATCGCCATGCAAAGGTAAAGCGCCATACTACTGCTGCATTCATCATATATCTGCAACTACTGGCGCCCTTCTACACCATAACATCCCATCGTAGCCAATGCCCATTCAAAGACCTCTCCTGACCTTGGTATCCGACCCAAGGTAATCAATCGGGTTACGGCACAGGGGACACGTGTTCTGGTTGCTGCTCTGGAACCACTTGTACAGGCAGGTTCTGTGGAACAAGTTCTTGCACGTCTGGCACCGCTTATCGGGCATCTTCTTGTCGGTCGAGATGATGGAGTAGCAAATGGCGCACTCACTCTGGCCCTTGAGCGCGCCTACGATGTTGCGCTTGAATGCGGAAAGACCGTCGATAATGCTTCCGTTCTGGCAACTGACGTTAACAATGCTGATTTCTGAGAGCTAGGGGAGAGCGAGCTTACGGAAAAGGTAATGACGCCCTGGGTAGTTAGCAACCAGCTCTGCCACTTCTTCTCGCTGACGGCGACGCGGTTGATGCCGACGACGTTCACGCCCTCGATGGGATAGCTCGCGGGAACCTTCACTGCTATCGAAGCCATGCTGTCGTCGACCTCATACCCGGCGGAAATCTCCTTGCCCGTCTTGCTGACCTTGACGACGAGTTCCTTCTCGTCGTCATCGGCAGGGGGTTCCTGGGACGCCGCCCAGGCGGAAACTTCGTCGAGGGTGTCGGATACGATGATGGGTGAAAAGTACTTCATCGTCCAGCTCTCAACGGCGATGCGGGTCTGCTTGGAGCGGCAGTCGAGGTACCAGTTCTTGAAGAGACCTGGTACGTATTTCAAAGTGAGATAGTAGAGGTGCACAAGGAGCCAGTGCAAATTTCGCTCCTCCGGCTCTGAGTCGGCGACGGAGAGGGAGTACGAGGTGATTTGCTCAGCCCCTAAGCCTTCGCGATCCAGGTTCAAAGCATGTGCTGCTGAGTGGCCGAGAACATCGAAAGTGAAGTTGAGAAGTGGAGCAATGTAATTCTCGGTCTTGAGGTGCTCCGTGTAATCGCCGCGGACTTTGAGGGAGGCCGTAGAAAAGGCGTCAAAGATGAGATGCCACGAGAGCAGGTAGGAGCGGATCGGAAGAGGGAACTGGGCGAGGACCTCGTCGGGGTAGCGCTCGAGGGTGGGGGCATCGAGAAGAAGGGAGACGAGTTCGTCGGGAAGACGAGCATCGACCTTGTCCAGGAGTACGTTGACGGAGAGTTCTTCTTGGCGTGCCGGGAGTGCGCGATGGAGGAGGTTGAAGGCCGCTGTCTGGATTGCACGAGACTCCGTTGCAATCAGTCCGTACAGGTCCGAAAGATCGCTGACGTGCTTCAGAGGGATCTTTCCAACTTGTCTGCTGATGATGCCATCTACAATTTCTAACGGCTGAGTGCTCCTATCGCGGTTCAACTTGAGAAGCTCGATGAGAGAGAGCGACTTTGTTTCTGCGAATTCAGCGAGGGCGTCTGCGAGATCATCATTTGGCTCTTCCAGAGTCTCCAAGATGGACATGAGTCTCAAAGATGTGTGTATGTAGGGCAACGAGTCATCCAGACGGTCGTCGGATGCCTTGGCCCAGAGTGCGGTGGAGAACTCGATGGTCTTTTCCCAGTGCGGGCCATAGACGTCCTTGATGCTAGGAAGGAGCCTCTGCAAGGCGCGGCAGATCTCAGTGGACAGCGCGGGGGTCATATTGATGGTGTCTTCGAGCCACGACGTGATTTGACGGACAGCAAAGACAACACGGTTGTTGGCCACGGGAATCTGACCGACCTGGTCGTAAACCTCCAAGCAAGCGTTGAGAAGAACAAGAACGCACAGAGCCTTCTCTGCCTTCTCCGTCTCGATGCTGGCGCCGGCGACGTCACTGACAAGGCGATTGCAAAGGTTACTAACAGCCTTGGATGACTCCAAGCTGTCGCCGAAGCCGGTGAGCACCGCTGTGGCCGCCAGAATGGTGGGCGGTGTCGCTTTGAACGTTGCAAGCTGGTTGATCTTATCGTCCACAGCATTGGGCAAGCCATGCTTCCCAATAAGAGTTTGCAGGAGTTCGCTCAGTGCTCTGGAGCTGTAGAGACCGAGCAGCGTAAGATCCTTGGTCTCCTGGGCCATGATCCCGATGAGACCATTGATCAACTTCGTCGGGGCGTCCTCGGAGCCAACTGTCCATCCATTGGCGTCATTGGCTATCGTGTTGATGGTCGCTCTGGTAGATGACACAAAAGTCTCGGCGGCGGCAAGGGCGCTTCCAGCTCCGACATACGAGAAAAGCCTGTTGTCATCCGCGAGGGTGATCTGGTCGGATACCATCTGCACCGAGACACACAGCAGATAGAGTAGCTCAACCTGGAAGCTCTCCGGCAGCGCTGAGACGGAAAAGTCCGACGACAAAAGCTGAGAGGTGTAGAGCGCCATTCTGGCAGGAATTGAATGCCCCTCGCGATCCCTGCGAACTCGAAGGCGCTGTGTTGTGTCGGCAGACTTAAGCAGGAAGTAGGCGCCTTCCAAAGCACTCGTGATGGACAAAGACGGGTTGAGTGCGCCTTGTAAGAAGCCGGACAGATGTTGCATCCATACGTTGGTGCTGGGGAACAGGTCCTCGGCGCTCACCGAGCCCGCTTTCGAAGCCTGCAGGGCCTGCTGCACTAAGGTATTGATTCTAAGAAGAGGTCAGAGACTTAATGTGCCTAAGTGAACGGCTAGGACACAACTTACCCAAGCGACTGCGGTCCGGCATCCTCTAAATTCCGCTGGATGATGCTGACCAAGGGCGACATGCCATCGGTGGGTTGCTCTAGGAGCGCTCTCAGGGAGATTGCGCGAGACGAAACTGCGCTGTCATTAAGTTCAGCAAGCCCCAATAACTCGGCTACAACAGCCATATGAGTCGATTCGTCCTGTGACAGAAGGCCAGGCTTGTTATTTGCAATGACTTCAAGCGCCCTGAGAGAATGAGTCGAGTTTTGCTTATCTTGCGACAGGGAGGCAATGCTGTCGTCAACCAGCTTCTTCGACGTCGCTTCTGTGATGGCATCGTTGCCTAGAGCTGCTTCGAAGAGGCCCCAGAAGTCGGTTTCACCCCGCGCAGTCGCAGAGCATTTGGTCTGGAGGAAACCTTGCAGTGAGTCGTGGGATTTTGAGAGAGCCGAAGCGTGGGCATTTGCAATCAGTCGCTCGATACCGTTGATGGCCAGTTTCTCGTCCGGCAGAGCCAAGAGAGCATCAACCCATATCTTCCATATAGATGCGTACGCAGCTTCCTGACCTTGCAGCGAGCCTAAAATGGTCACACAACTCAATAGGTCCGCAGCAGAGCGAGCATTCATCAGAACATCGATGCGGTCTCGACCTTGGGTGGAAAGAAAGCTCTCCAAGGCTTGTGCAGCCTCAACCTCCTCCCACACACGAGGTGCGTTCTTCCCGACGTTGTACAGGATTCCAGCGGCTCCGAACGGCTTCAGGTTCCTGTCGGCAAGAAGATTCAGGGAGCAGGTAATAATAGCCTTGGAGGGGCCCAGGAGCAGTTGTGCCGGACCAGTTGCCGAAGATTTTGTATTGGTCTGGACTTGGCCTACCAGAGTAAACCAACGATCACCCTCAGAGGCGATTGCCTCCTGAGACTTTTCGTAGCCTTGAGAGACCTCGGGTAAAGAGTTGGATATCCTGGTGCAGAAAGCGATCGAAAGGCTGTCTAGCCTTTCGGTGGTGACCTGAGCCAAATCAGGTGCTGAGGACTCAGCAGCAACCGTGAAGATGTCGCCCAACACGGCCAGACGTCCAGCACCTGGAATATCCCAAGCTGATGTCTCGGGAGTTGGGAAGAGGAAGTGATCCAATAAGGGCAAGAGGTTGTCCTTTACAAGACTGGCCCTCTCTTCGCCGGGGGAGATGTTGCTGAGGAAGTGCTTCGCCACTCGGACATAGCAGGCCCAAGCCGTCGGAGCGTTGAAGCGCGGCTCTTCTCTGTTTGTGATGCCGGTCCTCAGGGATTTCAAAGCGGAGTTGGAAGCTTCGGCAGTGAAGTGCTCCGACGGAATGACAGCAACGAGCTGGTCAAGATGTTCCCAGTACTTGACGGAGCTTGCTTGGGAACCTCTCTGAAGGAAACCATTCAACCTGGAAATGGGTGTCTTCTTTTCGCTCGAAGTCTTCCACATTGCGGGGAACTTCTTCGTAAGTTTCGTGAGAACCAGCACATAGTCTACAGCAGAACCGGCCTGACTAGTTTTGAGACCCTCCGCGATGAAAGTCTTCTTCAGGCGAGAGATTTGGGCAGCCACGGAGTCGCTGCGCTTGTCCAGACATATCCCTAGCAGCTGACATGACAGCTTCCTGACTGAGGAGTCGGGCAAAGTGACACTCTTCCAGACTTTTTCCTCGGCGAAGAAGTTCTCGTAAGCCTCCTCTTCCTTCTCGATATCAGCCGATTGGAGTCTATGGAGGAGACCGAGAACCAGTGACAGACTGGCTCCTACAACTCGGAGATGCTTCGCCTCGGCATCGTCGGGTGTCGTCGAGCGTTCATCGCTGAGTGTGTCTCTCGTCTCTTGAATCGCATCGCTAGCGTATGTCAAGATCTGGGTTTGGCACTTCTTCCAGAACAAGGCTTCTTTCTCAGGGCTGTTGAAGAAGGAGGCAGTCCCATCTCTCGCAGCCCTGGCAACTCCGCGGTCTTTGTCGGAGAGGCCGGCGAGCCAGGTACCGACGATTTTGGGGACATGCTTCTCCATGCGCTTCCGGGCCGATTTCATCAACTCGAACTGCAGGGTGTGCGAAAGCTCGCGGACGCGGCGCGAATTGTCTATGGATATACGCGGATATATTTGTACCTGTTACATACATTACCAACTGATCACAAAGTTTCTGCTGCTCCTGGGGACAACGCACCCACGCTTCCAAGACTGCCTCTTCTGTACCACCGTCTTTCTCGTACGGATGTGCCTGCACGTAGGCCAGAAGCTCCTCCAGCGCCTTCGCCTTGGTCGTGGCATCTTTCTTGAGCGCATTCTTGAAGCATACAACGACATTCGCATCGGTGATGGGAGCAAGATCGGGCGGCTCGGAAAGGTAGGACAGACCGCTGCCGGTGGACGAGGAGAAACCACCGAAACCGACTCGCGCCGGGGCGCCAAAGCCAGCTGGGCGGCTACCTCTTCCAAATGCACGCGACATTGTACAACAGAGAGTGTGCAAAGATATAGGTGTTGGTTGAAGGCGTCGCTCTCGATCGAACGAGGAAGAGGCTACTCTGTGACAGTGTCAGGTGGCGACGTCGTGGGGGCACCAGAGCTCGAAAATGACGTTGGCGGGGTCCAGTGCAGAAATACAGCCTTGGTCAGCGAGAATGACGACAGGGTCCTTAATCGGGAAAGGTGATGGTGAAGTCTGGAGCTGAAGACCAGCGGAGGTAGCAAAGTTCAAGGAATGCAGTGAAGGAATATAATCGAAGATAGGCAAGTGGTGCAAGTTCGCATCGTACCCCTCAAGTCTCAAGTGCGGTTGGGATAACGCGACTTTGTCATTCACGGTTTTCTGGTCGTCGCCCGCAGCACAGAAAATGCTTCTGGGCCTAAGCCGCACGAGAAGCATCCATGACGCCCCACGCCTCGAACGAATGAAAGCAGTCAAGCTGCGCCCCACTCAAGCTCCAGTCACTCCTGCCCAAGGAAAACGACCCTTGGGATAATGCGGTCATAGGCTCCTGCACGTGACCCTGACCAGAAACGGCGTCCAGTGTGATCCGTGCGCGATACAGTCTGTGCCTTCCCGCACTCGCCTTATCTTGTCAGTCTTATTGGGCCACGCCGCCTCGACTCCAATTTTGACTCCACTTCCAGCCTCAATCATTGATTTCCGTCCTGCCACCTCCTCTATTGAAGTTTGAAATACGAAATATCCTACTCTAAGGCATCCGAGGTTCCTGATACAACCTCTCTGTATCTCCCGTGTCTCGGTAACAGGTACCTGCGACTTTTGTCTGGGGGTTTTCGTCGGTTTCAAACCAGTGGACGCCCAGGAGGCTACCCCGCAGACTGCACCGCTAAACTCTCCACTAACCTGCAAGCATTGCACCAGTACAGTCAAGGATTCAGCAGTTGCCCCCACTATTTGAGTGCGGGAGAAGCGCTAATCTCCAGGAGCGGCAGCTGTGGATCCCACCGAGGCCACCTGAGAGAGCCCCCAAGCTTGTCACTGGCACGGATACAGTGCACAGGTACCGGCCAGTCGCAGCTGATGGCCGCTTTGCTGCTCTGATCTGCCCATCTCTACGACGCGAATTCATCCTCCTTCCATCTCCCAGTGCCAACCTTCCCAAGCTCCCCTGACGCAGCGGAGGTGGCGGATTTGCCCCCAACATCATCTTTCAAATATCGTGTCAAAGAACCGCGTTTGAACAGGCCTACATGTGATCGATCCCTCGTCGTTTCCTACTTCATGTCTTCGTGTAAGTCGTCCTGGCTGTGCACATGCTTTTGGCGGTGCATGTCGGCTTCCGCAGCTGCTTGCCGACCGATGCCCGTTCAATACCAGTCCCGGTTCTTCCCTGCATGCTTTGATGGCAGTTGCTGACCTTCGAGATCCAGTGACGCCGGCTTGGTAATTGTTCGAAGCTCTTGCTCGAAATCATGCTTTCCAACGTTACTCGGTCCCCGCTTCGGGCTGGCGACTTGCACCTCGGCAGCGTCTCGTCAATTCGGGCTCTTGTCGCCCACAGCTCTGCACCCATGAAAGCCAGCCATTATGGCCAGACTCGCGCATTTCGCTTCCGCGCATGGTCAACCTACCTGGATCCCGAGTTCCAGCGTCACCTACGCCAGCGCCAGCGCCTCATCAGTTACAAGTACATGGAGTCAATCAACCGAAAGCTTTCGTGGGACCCCAGCTCGCGGGTGGATGATTCGCGGGTGGTGTTGAAGAAGATGATGGCCAACTGCTGGATCAGACATGGTCACAGCCACTCGAAAGGAAGATACGTGAACGCAGACCAAGTGAAGGATGCATCCGAAGACGCCTCTGGGACCAGGCCTGGCCAGAACATCGAAGATGTCGAGCGCAGTGCTATCAACGCCTTGTTTACTGGCAAGCGTGGCTCTCAATACGAATATGACCTGTGGCAGTCGCCACTCCAGAACATCCGTAACTACTTGGGCAACCAATCGAGGGGCAAGTCGACGACATCGTCTAGTCGGGGTGCGGTTGAAGAAATCGATCCCATTACCAACCGAAAGGTTCCGCCGACGCAGCAGAGCGTCGACAAGTCCTCTGCAGCGACACAAGAGCCTTTTTACGAGGACGGCCCACCCCCGGCCGAAGAGCTGAAGCAATATGGTCAGGTCCCGCTCGATGGGGCCCCGTGGGCCGACGCCAGTGGGGTTACGGGGACCCCGCAGTATGCGGATCTCGACAAGTACAAGCCTGTCATGGATGAGAAACTCGATGCTGAGCAGTCCGCCGAGAAGCCCAAATATGATGATTTGGATCAATACAAGCCCGTTGGTCTCAAGGATTTCATCGAGCAGACAAACTCGGGATCCAAGTACGAGGACCTCGATAAGTACCACCCTGTTATGCACGATGAAGATGCCGCGGTGCCAGACGCCAATGAAAAGTACGATGATCTTGATCAGTACAAGCCGGTCATGCACAATGAAGATGCCGCGGTTCCAGAGGCGAGCCAAATCTATGATGACCTGGACAAGTACCGCCCGGTCATGCACAACGAAGATGCGGAAGCTCCGGCGGCCAGTGAGAAGTATGATGACTTGGACAAGTATGGGCCGGTCATGCATAAAGAGGCGGAGGTCGTCAAGGGGGCGACTTACGACGACCTTCACAAGTACGGCCCAATTGGATACAACGAGCCAGAGGGGGCCAGGCCTCAAACGAGCGAGGAGAAATCCAAGAAATACGACGACCTCCACAAGTACGGGCCCATGGCTTACAATGAGCCTTTCGGAAGAGCGCCAGTCCACCCAGAAGAAGCGTCAAAAGCGTACAACGACTTGGATCTGTATGGGCCAGTGGCATGGAACGAACCGCACGGTCAAGCGCCGATGCACCCTGAAGAAGCGTCAAAGGCATACACAGATCTCGACGCATACAACCCAGTCGGCTGGAATGAGCCTCATGGGCAGCCACCGATGCATCCCGAGGAGGCTTCAAAGCAGTACAGGGACCTCGGCACGTACGGGCCGGTGGGATTCAAGAGAGGTGACGGTCAGATCCCGGAGAGTGTGGTGGCTCCGGTTGCGCCTGAAGACCTGGCCAAGCATAGGCCTGTCGAATACAGCGAGCCCGAGAGTCGGCGTCCCAAGCCTGACTGGGATCACAAGACGTTTGATGAGGCCAAGAAGTACGAGTCTTTCCGCTACAATGAACCCGATGGTCAGCCGATCCAGGTAATCGACCCAGTCTCAAAAGGATTGAGTGATTTCGACGCGGAAATCGCTGCCAAGACGAGCAGGCGTATTCTCAACAACATTGCCACAGAGCAGGAGAGAGCTGACGACCTGGACCTGCTACGCGCAAGCGACGTCCGGGCTAAGATCCCAACCACCTCGGGCCAGTCTCGTAGGGAGTACAGCACTACTCATCGTCAAATGCTTGAAGCTGATCTTCCGCGCTACGAGGTCAACTGGGACATCTCCAGCAAGGCTGCACGCGTAAGCTTGCGCAAGGCCAAGAGCAGAGCTTGGGAGAACATGCAACCCAAGGAAGATTTGACGGGCAATTACGTCAGAGACTTCCCTGAAGACTTTTCAGGATCTTGGAGCAAGATCATGGTCGAGAGCCAAAAGCTAGAGAACAAGCAGCAGACTGCCAACGCCGATGGGGCGGAGGCAGCCTCTTTTGACGAGAGCTTCCCCAGTTTAGAGCCAGCGTTGAACCGATCATCTGCGTTCAGGTCTCAACGCAAGCCCGGTCTGCCTGATCAATACTCGAAAGAACCGCAGGGGCTTGAGCTGAGCTACACGGAAGAATGCGGCGGCATGCAGTCGTGGCCCGCCTACATTCGATCATACGGCACAGTCGCCGAGGGGTCTGCCGAGGTTGGAAAGTCTCCGCAGGGGGATTTTTCCGGGGTCAATTCGCAATCATCCACTACGAAGCAGAACCTGAAGGAACCCGTCATTTACAAGATCCTGGCTTACGACCCAACGATGCAAAGCATCAACACTGCCGAGACCACATCAGTTGTCCCAGACAACGCGACGCCGTTGACGCCGGCCGAGGTTCTTCTTCGACTTTCAAACCCGACCAAGTTCTTCCCCTACTTTAGCCCCCTTCAAAAGGAGGGCTATGAGATTGTGTCTGGAAGCGGAGACGTTTTGGTCTTCCGTAAGGTACGCGAGGCGGTGTCTGCATCCCCTGAGCCGATTGCCGCTCGTTTTGCCTCTACAATCGAAAAGCCGACGATGTACAAGGCGCCAAAGGTGAACCCCATCGACATGATGGGGAGCGACCCCGTTGTTCCAAGCGCTTACTCTTCCAGTCCTACAGGCTACCTCAACTATGATTATCCAGGAGCAGAGGCGGAGGATAAGCCCCCACCACCCTGTAGCTCGCCGAGGCGACGCAACACGATAGCCGGTGACGGTCAGGATTTCAAGGCTCCCAAGAAGCAGAAGAGGAGCAGGGCCAAGAAGGTCGTACTCGGTGCAGTGTGGGTCGGTGGTATCACGTACGCCATTGGCGTAGTTGGGGAGTACTTCAATACGGGGGGTAGTGACGGCAAAGGGCCCAAGGGGCTGTAGCCAGCAGCGAAGACCGCTGGTCTTTGGATGGATAGGCTACCACCCAGCTTGAGGAACCATGCTCCTCAAATCGATCGTGGGACTGCAACTTTTCTTCTCTTGTACCATTAGGCCCATGGGGGTGCGCTGGATTCCCTCTCTGAGCTCTCCCCCAAGGCGGGATCTCTTTTGCCTAAGGAACGGTCGGACTGGCTAAGCGGGAACACTGGCATTACTACCACGAACAATGAACTATGGAACGATGCCTTTTGAGTGCAAATTAGGTGTGCTTGTGATGACATGAATTTTGGACGCCGTACAACCTCGTCATCGTGCCTCCTCACTGCCACCCCCATTGCTTCGTCCTCCAAACGCAAGTCATGACCTCGACTGACGACTGGTTCCATCTGCCGGCAATCATCCGCGCTCAGTGAACCCAGGACCCGTTTTGACGTCCTCAATGTGACTCATTTGCAGCTCGCGCTTCTGGTCCTCCTTGTTCCAGGACTGGCGGCGCTCGAACGAGGGTTTCCAGCTGTTTGTGCGCTCGATGACGCGGGCGGCCTCGGTGGAGGTGTGAGGCGAGGTGCTTTGGTCTTTGAGCTGGGTGGAGGGCTGGGTGCTCATTTGGGCGGTCGCGGCGGACATTGTGGTGGTATGCGTGTTGGAGTGGTCAAGTTGTGGAAAGAGGTTGGTTCTGAAGGCTCTTTGCTGGTGAGATTCTTGTTAATGTGTGCGAGATGATGATGCGGAAAGATTTGTTTATTTGTAGTTTTGTTTATTTATGAGAGGGATGCGTACGAAGGAATTTGGAATGAAGGTTCAATCAAGATTAAATCATTCCAGGGAAAGCAAGTGCGGGCGAGCCTCCTTATGAAATACAAGTTCGTTCCCTCCCACCTTGCCAAAATCCAGGGTCCCATTCTATCAACTCTTTCCCCCCTCCTCTGTCTCGACCCCTCCCATTCCTCATGCAGCAAGAACAGCGCAGCCGTGCCACAGCCGCCGATCCTCGGTGCAGCAGCAGAATAACAATGCTACAGTTCCAGGACTGGCAGGCTGTTTTGCTCCTTGACGCAGAGGGCTGACGATTGGCGTGCTACGTGCACCACCAGCCGACGATCACTTTCCCACCCCAAGACCCCAAGCATCATTCTTCGCCACCGCGTAGGTTGAAGCTGCAGGGAAGGCATGTGCTTGTGCTCCAGCTTGTACACTCTGCAGCAGAGTTACGTAGTGAGGTGTGCTTCGTTAGCTGGGTGTGACATTGGGGACAGTCCAGCTTGCCAGAGATGGAGTGAAAGGAAGGGAGGACGGTGGCAGGGTGCGTGTGGTAAGGCGACCTACCGAGAGCACCGTCATTGCGGGGTAAAGATGGGCCTAGACTCCGGGTCCGGATTTGCCGGCCTTACGCTATATCGGCGTGCGGCCGGGATAGCCCCACATGCAATTGTCGTGATGCGACCTCGTCCGAATAACTGGATTGACCACTGATTGTATTCTGTGGCATGTACACCATCGTCAGCCAGGCGAATGCACGCTTTTCTCTCTAGAATTTTGGAGCGCAGAAGATGTCACTTGTTGTTGGATAGTCATGAAATCGAGGGCGAAGGCCAGAGCACCGGGGATTTCGATTGATACCTTGGTAGGCAAGTCATGTGTGGTGTCGTACATTCCCAACACTACAGAATGGTCTCCCTTCACTCGGTGAAATTGTCAAACTCCACATTACAGTATATCGGCATACAAACCCCACAGGCACTCGATCATCTTAGTCTCAAGTGTTAACATTGACCAGGGCTAGTTTAGACATTTCGCTGGGTTTTCAAGCATTTCCACCGTCACCTCGTCAAGCCGTTTTCCATCATTCGACCGCTTACTCCCTCTTACTGCCCGCAATGATACCCCAGAATTCGAAATGAAAGAGAGAGAAACTGGACCTAAAGATGCACTGCTCGCTCCAAACAGTCGTCATCCTGGAACCGGGTGTGATACACGTTTTCGTCTAGTGGGTGTCTTGTATATGGGGGAATCGTAGTGGATAACAATAGGGTGCACCCGAGGTATAGTAAAGTGAATCGTACAGAAATAAAACAAAACAAGGTCATCCAGGTAGTCCATTAAACTCCTTGCGCTATGCAGCCAGTACACGAGTTTGCCAACGTGGTTTAGAGCCAAGGTATGGACAATAGAAGGGGCATGAGTGTTGTTGCCCGTGCATGATGTGTGCCTTGCACCAGTTCAGCTTGAGCGGTGTGGCAGAAAGGGGCCAAAGCATCGGATGAGAGTGAAAAAAAAGACGCTTCAAGGAGTTCGAGGACGCTTCCAGTA
The DNA here is from genome assembly GCA_001693025.2 of Colletotrichum lindemuthianum. Classification (NCBI taxonomy): domain Eukaryota; kingdom Fungi; phylum Ascomycota; class Sordariomycetes; order Glomerellales; family Glomerellaceae; genus Colletotrichum; species Colletotrichum lindemuthianum. The sequence continues at coordinate 78,808 of MASP02000158.1, read as the reverse complement.
GTATTGCTAAGAGGCCCATCGTGTCAGTCTGGTTTTCCTTGGTATCTCGCTTCCTTTTGACGGAGCTTACCTTGTGCTGCTTGCGGCAGGCCCTCAGACTGGGCTTCCGCAGACCGTCGGTGACGGCGAAGCGGCGCTGCTCATCGTCGTCGGCCTCGGGGACGTAGTAGTATTCGCTCTCGAGCGGCTTGCCGGCGGCGTCCTTGCCCTGACGCTGGATGATGCCGATGCAGGGCGTGTTCTCGAGCAGGCTTCGGAGCTGAACTTTGGTAACACCCTTCTTCTCTTCGGTGGGAAGGTTGTTCATGATGGTGGACAGGGGATTCGACGACAGTCTCGAGAAAGCGAGCTGGTTGACGACGTGGTTGCGTACAGCCGGGTTCTCATAAAGAGGTGCGCTTTCCTCCTCTTGCGTAAGCACTTCCGGCATCTTGTGTGGCGCCGAGATTGGGCTGGAGGGAGCAGACTCGTCCTTGACTGGAGGCAGACGAGAGTGCTTGGAAGGATACTTGGGCGCAGCTGACAAAACAGAAGCCAGGCGGTTGGAGATGTCGGCCCCAAAAGGACCAAAGGAATGGACGATGGGATCGTTCTCCTCGTCAGGGTTGTCTTCTTCGGGATCGCTGAGATCGGACGAGAAGGAGTTCGTCGTCTCCGTCGCGAAGCTCTGACCAGCTTCGGCACCCGACTCAGCAAGCCTGGGAAGCTCCGGTTCATCTGCGCTAGTATCCTCGTAGATGTGGACTTCTCCATCGTCAGTGGGCAGCAGGGCCTGCAGACGCTGAGAGCTGGACATGTGCGCCGGGGTGGGCGAATCCGGAGACTCAATGCGCGAGGTACGGCGGAGAGGACTGGACTGCAGTAGACTGGCAGCGGCAGCGCGTGAATTGGACCCGGGCGGCGACTCATCCCACGAAGATTCGGGGCTCGCCAGGCTGCCACGCTTCGGCCATTGGATCATAACGCGCGAGTCCTGAACATCTAGCATGATTTCGCTACCTTCCGTCTCGGAAGTGAAGGAATCGCCCTTGCCAAGCTCCCAGGTGCGTCCCTGGCAGTGCAGCTTCAGACCGTTCCAGCCATTGCAAATGATCTCAATCTTATTTGGCTCCAACGCAGACGCAGCAGGCACGTAACGGGCCTTGACGTGCACGCGGGACACGAGACGGTTGGCAGAAAGCTGGTAGTGGGACGAATTGCTGGAGCGGCCCATGAGAAGGTGTTCGCCATTCTCGTTCAGTTCAATGGAGGCGACAGCGCCAAGCGGTGTGCGTTCGTTGAGTGCAGAGGGTGCTCTTGAAGGACCTCCAGGTCGTTGGTGGACGCGGGGTGGGGAAGAGGAGAGGATGCCGGTGCTCGAAGTCGGAATTGGGGTGGGATATTTCAGATAGGCACTGTTTTCTCCAATATCCCCAGGACGGACTTGTCTCTTGGAAGGCCGAGGGAAACCCGGAGAGGAAGAGAGAGGTTCAAAAGCCGGAAGGAGACTCGGGGCAGAGCGCTTAGTCCCGGCAACGGGGAGCGTGGGCTCGGTGTGCTTGGATTGAGGCGACGAGTCCATGATTACGGCGACAAATTCATACCCAGCCGAAAGAGTAACGGACTCGGAGTAGCGTTGGCCGTGTTCCTCTTTCCTGTTCTCCGTGTATCCTTTTTTTTTCTGACCTTCCTTGCTTCTCTCTTCAATGTCCTTCCACCGCGTTGCAACCGAGGCGCGTTTTTTTTGGTCGCGGTCTCCAGTATCAGACGGGCAGTCGAGTCGTGTAAGTGGTTCCCGTGGGGTAGGTGCGAGGTGGGTGACGACAGTCGTGACAATGGATCTTTGGGACAAAGGTAGGGAAAAGGGAGCGTGGTCCCCGATGAAGAAGTTGGTGAGGACTGCAAAAGAATCGTCAAAGTGGTTGCAGGATTGGAGGTCTGGTCGGAGGAGGCCTAGAAGTAGAGGGGTGTGGAATATGAGTTACCAGGCGAAGTGGAAGGGGCCATGGTGGGCTTGGGGAGGTTTTTAGGCGAAGCATGGGAGCGTGTACGGTGTAGTGCGAATTACACGCTCAAGCACGCCGCGACGCGTTTGGCGTTGGCGTTTTGCAGCCCCAGGTGCTGCAGCTTGGATCGCGTGTCATTGGGAATGGGTGTCATGTCATCGGGGATCGGGGGCTTTAGCGCTGGAAGTGTACCGTCTTCCAGGGCTTTGATCCGCTACAGCGACGACTTGACCGGGAGGCTCTAGGCGTTGACCGCCTGGGGACGTCCGCTAACTGGGATTGATGGGGTCTCCCTTGTGCCATGTTTCAATCTTTAATTGACACCACGACCAACTAAGGTAGGTAGCGAAGGGCTGATGGCTTTAATGGACTTGGATTGACTGAATGTCCCTGTCCGAGACCTAAGACGGATGCTTGCTTTTCCATCTTCAACTTGCATCATCTGCTCCAACGTTGTCTCCCTCAGGTAGTACGTATATTCACTTACGTATGTAGTCCATAATTTTCACTCGAGGTTCTCATCGACAGACCGCCTTTTGCTACCAGCCATTCTTTGTATAAATTAACTCGTGTCCGGCCTCACGATGACTGCAGTATAGCCCCCCAATCCACGTCGAGGTTCGGCGGCCAACCTCTCCCAAATGCAGTCAAGTCCAGTCACGTCTCCACCATGTAAAAGCGTCTGAGGAAAAAAAATCCACGACTCACTCCACTTCCGGTGCGCGTCTCTTCTCCCAGTCCGGTCCAGTCCAGTCCTTCTCTCGGCCATTGATCCTGCCAATGGCCCATCCTTTCGCGCTTTCTGACGGGGGCCAACCCAACGGCGCAGAACGCTGAAGATTGCATAACCGCCCACATACATGGCCATCCGTTACCAGTCCACACCAGCTTTGGCCGATTCCAAGTACAACCTGCTTACGCCTCAATATGACTGAACTAATTCGGTGTGTAAGGCAAGGTGGTATGCGATAGACAGGTATACCGTCAAGCGACAGCCAACCCTGGCAATTGCAAGCTGCCCGGCCAAACCGCGTCAAGAGGCCTGCAAATTACATTGGCTTTGCGTCCAGCATCCTCACAGTATTGCGCAGTGGCTCTGTGATAGACTGCGCAATTCGTACATGTCTCTCTCCTGAGATTTACCCATCCCTGTGTCTCTGCCCACCGGGCTCTCGCTTCCAATATTGAACCCGTCCTTCGTGTCCTTGGTCACATGGATCCTGGCGATGCCTCCAACTCATTGGTCCCTATTGCAGCTTCGCTCACTTCCGCTTCCCAATTCTCACATGAGCATGTGCTGCCTATCCGTCTTTGTGAGACTTGGCCCGTCCATTGACTGGAGACGCGGCAACCCGAGCCACAATGTGTCCTCGCCGAGCTTACAGGCATGGCGCCAGGCGTACGGAGTATTGCCGTACATAGGAGAATGACCGGGTTGAAGGGGGTTGAAACGACATCGCGGGACGTGTTGGCTCGCGTAAAGTGGTCTCTACCCAGGAACCTTGTCTCCGACGGTGACGAAATCAATCGCATCTCGCCCGAACAGAAACCACCATGATCCCTCGGCTTCTTATCTGGTCACCCAATGCCTCATTTCAATTCTCGAACAACAAACAACTTTCGTAACTTGCGTGCAGGACCTGACGCTGACTGGCGGCTGCCTTATAGTAAAGGCTAAGGCGGCCAAACTGTACGTTGCGAAGCCCGCCCTGTCTCCCGAATTGCAAGTCATGACGGCGTCCACCCCCCGCATCGCTAAAGCATGTCGCGTTCCTACTGCTCACACGACCCGCCGAGGTTATGATAAGTTCTTTTAAAACGATCCCGGCCGTCCCAATTGGCTTGGAAATATTCCTTGGCGGGTGCAGGCTGCCTGGCTCAGGTCCACACTGCTCCCGTAACTCGGGCCAGTTGACGGATACACTACGAACTTGTCTGAGCCCCGTTTTCAGAGTGAGACAGATTCCCGTGTATCAAGACCAACTAATTCGGGTTCAACCGGATCCTGTAGCCACGTTGTCGAACGCAGGCCTCTGTTCATTGAATTGGCCCTGAATGGTGCACCCGGAGGCTTGCTACGAATGCGCTCTTCCTCCACTCAGCCCTACGTGGCTGGCTTGAATACCTTCAAGACGCGGTATGTTCAAGCCAACGGACGCGTTCACAGTAGACCACTCGCATGTGAGGCAAACGCGTGCTCAAATTCCACATGCACAACCTTCATCTTTCCAGCACAGCAGACTGGCACGCATTAAATCACCAGTCTCCTCGCATTTCACATGCACCATGTTGAGGCGCACGAATGGTTGCAGTTCAATTTGAACTTCCTCACCGAGGTCTCACCTCAACGTCCGGTGAGCCTTCCTGGCACCGATTGTCGATAAGATAGTGCGTATGGTCCGTGCGTATCGGGCCGGCTTCCAGACCGCCGACAAAAAAAAAACTTTGGACCCCTTCGCCGACCGCCCCTCCAGCCAAAAAACCCGACTGCAGAGCACGTTCTGCATACAATCATCACAGCCAATATCAAAACAGACGTTCCAGTCCTTTTGAAAATCATGGCTCCCTCAAAGACCGTCGCCGTCGCATCGAAAGATGTTGCGCCCACAATCGACCCCGAGCAGGTAAGAAGAGCAGAAAACCCCCAGTGGCATCCGCGCAGACGCAAAAGAAGATCGTCGACTAATCGCAAAGCACCAACCAGACCCTGAAGGCGTCCAAGGCCCTCCTCGCGCACATCAAAAAGGCCGCGCTGCAAAAGACGGAAGAATCGGGCAAGAAGAACCTCCTCGCCGACCCGGAAGACGACGTCGCCCAGTCCCCCGTCTGGCTCACCCTCACCACCAAGCGCCACATTGTCGACAGCGCGCGCCTCAAGCCCGGCAAGATCGCCCTGCCGCACCCCCTCAACAACCTCGCCGACGCCGAGTCGACGATATGCCTCATCACCGCCGACCCCCAGCGCGCCTACAAGAACATCGTCGCCTCCGACGAGTTCCCCGAGGCCCTTCGCAAGCGCATCACCCGCGTCGTCGACGTCGGCAAGCTCAAGACGAAGTGGAAGCAGTACGAGGCCCAGCGCAAGCTCTTCGCCGAGCATGATGTCTTCCTCGCCGACGACCGCATCGTCAACCGCCTGCCCAAGGTCCTCGGCAAGACCTTTTACAAGTCCACCGCCAAGCGCCCTATCCCCGTCGTGCTCTCCCCCAAGCCCGTCCGCATCGACGGCAAGCGCCAAAAGCCCCAGGAGAAGACCCCCGGCACCGTCCGCGCCGGCACCCCGCAGGACATTGCCGCCGAGATTGAAAAGGCCGTCGGTTCCGCCCTCGTCAGCCTCTCGCCCTCGACCAACACCGCCACCCGGATAGGCTACGCCGGCTTCACCGCCGAGCAGATTGCCGAAAACGTCGATGCCGTCGTCAAGGCTCTCGTCGAGAAGTGGGTTCCCCAGAAGTGGGCCAACGTCAAGAGCATCTACGTCAAGGGCCAGCAGACGGCCGCCCTGCCCATCTGGCTGACGGACGAGCTCTGGCTCGAGGACAAGGACATCGTCGCCGACGGCAGCGAGGAGGCAAAGGCCCTCAAGGAGAAGCCCAACGTCGGCAAGAAGCGCAAGTCCATTGACGCCCCCGCCGACGACGAGGAGAATGACGATGGCAAGCCTGTCAAGAAGGTCAAGAAGGAGAAGAAGGAGAAGAAGGCAAAGGCTGTAGCAGAGCCCAAGGCCCTTCCCGAGAGCAACGACGACCAGCTCGACAAGAAGATTGCGGCGGAGCGCAAGGACAAGTTGAAGAAGCAAAAGGCCAAGGCCAAGGCCGCTCTCGACAACTAGACGGTGCTGCCGTTCATGAGAGAAGGGCAGCCAATCGAAAAAACCGGAGGGGTTCGCGTGCGGGGTGATACCATGCATGGTTTGTGGCGTACGGCGTTTGGTTCGAATAAAATGGTAACCAGAGAACTCGTGTGTCGGGTAATTATTTAAATTCAAGACCTAGTATACAATTTGTCCATTTTAACCCATAAACACTCGCGCCATTGCCATGAATCATACTGTGACGTGCCAGCTACAGATTCTGCCGTCTTACAGCTCATCAGACAGGCCAGTGGCGTGCTCGGAGCTGAACTGCTTCTTGAACGATCCAAAGAACTCGGCAATGGTCTTGTTCAAGCCCTTCTCCGTCAGCTCCATGTGATCGCCGGGGATCTGGCGGAAGCGGAGCCCTCCCTTGCGGTCGAGCTCTCTAAGACCGATCCAGTCCTCCTTGTAAATGGGTCTGGCGCGCAGAGGCAGGCTCTCGGTGCCGTTGACCTCCTCGAACCAGGCCGTCTCCTTGGGGATGACGGTGGTGTCGTCCTCGAACATGAACATGACAAAGTTGGTCAGGCTCGCGAGGTTCTTCTTGTACTGCACGTTCTTGAGCTCGCGCTCGTTGTTGATGTCGGCGAGGAAGTTGGACGACTCGAGGTACTTTTCGTACTGGTCGAAGGCCGGGTCGCGGTAGTACTGGGCGGGCACCAACCTGTTCTGAACGAAACCGGACCAGGTGTTGAAGCGCAACAGGGCCATGGCACCCTTGCAGAGAAGATCCGAAGCGCCGCAGGCCTTGAACTCGACGATGCCGTTGTGCTGGCTGCCGTAGGTGACGAGCGAGCGGACAGGCGGGTTGTTGCAGCGTTCGACGTAGCCGCGAAGGAACTGGCCGCCCTGGGAGAAGCCGATGGCGTCGATGGCCGGTGCCGTGGAAAGGATTGGATGGGCGGCGAGGTCGGCGCAGACCTGCTCGAGCTGGGTGGTGACATTGCCGAAGAAGGTCGCGGAGCGGTCGGCGTTGGCGTCGGCACCGACCTTGACTGTGTAGACGAAGGTGCCGGGGTTGATAGCCTCAGCGAGCTCGCCCGTCTGCTTGATGCCGTCGCCAGCGAAGGAGTCGCCTAGGCCGTGCCAGATGACGAGGGGAATGGGGTGGTCATCGTTCTCGTCGGAGAAGGGTTTCTGGACTGCAGCGGAGTATGCCACAGCAGCCAGGGAGCTGGCAGTGAGGAGCTTGGAGATGGATAAGGACTTCATTGTGCTAGCTGTGTTGATTCCTAGATAGACTGTTTGCAAGACTTTGAAGGCCCAGACGTGTCAACGAAAGAACAATGGCAGTCTCGAAGGGATTAGATGTCAGATCGAGTGACAGGTTCGTGGCGTGGCAAGGGAAGCTGACGACAACAGCCATGAGGTTTAGGCTGAAGCAGGTACAGCTCTGTGGGCCGGCTCGCCACTGCCTGCTGAGGGAGCTCACTATCGGCTGGAATTACTGGAGCTTCCCATTGGCCACGGACAGTGCTCAGTGGCAGGAAGTTCCGGCATGGTGGTTCGCTGTTCCTTCTGCAGCGCAGCACATGGTCAGTGCTCGCTCTTTAGTCATCAAGCTAACTCGCTTGAACGCGTTAGCGTCTCAGAGCTCCAGTCCGAGCTCTCTCTGTCAACGGTATTTCTTTTCTAGTTCTTCAGCCATCCGGCCGTCAACGCCCGTCATAGAGGCATGTCCGAATCCTACGGGCACGAAAGAGGGGTGGCGATGTCCAGCCGGACTTTCCCAATGGTTGGGTCTACTGCAGAGCTACGAAGACTCTCAGACACGGACTGACGACGAAAGACGACTCGAGGATCCCAAGTCGACATGCCCATGTGGCGAGATGCCATACTGAAGGGTGCCCTGCCGTCTGAAACGCTTCTCGGGGATTCCAAGATGGGTCCCTTGTTTCAACCTGCCGTCGCTGGCGAAGCGCTGCGCTGGCCGAAGCGTGCATGAAGGACGAGGATGACTTGATGCGAACCTGTGGCTGGACAAGAAGCTCGTCGCCCGATCTTATCTGGGCCTTGGCTCGGACGGCGCGTGTTCGGTCGTCCTGACGTGCGAATTTGCCCATAAGTATGGACGACGTCGCCCATAAGTTTGGAAGAATGTGAAACACCACAGCCATCAACCAGAGAGATAAAGTCGTCTGACAAGTTGTCAATAATCTGATAATAGTTCTGTCGTTCCTGCATTCATCTTGCCTCTGTTATTTTCCTGCTACGACATCGCCAGCAAACTCCGCAGTCAATATGCAGTTCTCAAAGGTCCTCTACGTTCTGTTTCCCATCGCTGTCATTGCGGCTCCGTTGCAGACCTTCAAGCTTCCGACGGTGGACGCAAACACGATTGCGCCCGAGGTACAGGCCGTCGAACGCCGTGCCCCCGCGGAGGACACCTGCACCGAGTGAAGCGATAGCAACCAAGCAGTCCCGTACCGTTGATCGATCGTGGGAATCGTGGTTTTCGATAGGTCTTCTTTGCAACGGGCGGTACGAGGAACTGCTACCGAGCGATTCATGAGTACTATAATGGTATGTCAATCCGTTTCTTCTATTCTTCCCTCCTCTCCATCTTGACAACTTGCATCCACTCAAGAATGTTCCAAGACGCAATTGACTTACCATGAAAGTACGCACTGCTCTGATGTGACCCCCCGACACGATGTTCTACTATGCACCTCTTGTGAAGCAGAAGGCTGACGTTGTTTCACAGACATTTTGTTGCTGGACCGACATAAAGCAAGTGGAGAGGAAGATCATGGCTGTTGACGATGTCTCGTAGTTGACGTTCTGAAAGCTCGCGGTTTCCCTTGGCGCACCTTGAGACTATTGGTGTCATTTTCCAGTAGATGATGGGTCATGATTGCAGGCACATATACACTGTATTTACTTGAAAGCCATCAGTAGTAGTCAAGACAAACTTTGGCATATTGTCGCTTCTTCTTGAGCAGTTGTACAAAAGCTAGTAGTATCGTTTTATCCTTATTTGATGTCTTCTCCGAGCCTCCTTCGATGTGGCGCAACAACGGTCTGCAAGACGTTGCAAGTGAGGCACATCTACACCAGCGACAAACAACCAGGGCACTTGATGGTTTGGGCGTATCCTGTTGTCATAACCCCAGTCGAGGCCCGCCCTCGTTTCCTGAGCTTGAAAGTTGAATTAGACTCGAACTCAAGGTTAAGATTCTTACTTTCCTGGCCACCTTCATGCCTCATGAATTGTTGCTCTCGTTCCTGGCAGTGGTGGCCGTAGCTGCACCAACCCCCATCGATGTTGGTCCCTTTAAAGCAACCTGCCTCTGGGGCAGCTTTCTTTGATACTTCCTCGCATATGCTGGCCGTCATCAATGTCGCCAACATGTTTCTCGCCAAACGGGGATATTTCCGTCTTCCGATTTTTGTTCGCCATTGTCGTTTACTTATCACTCGGAGTGCATAGTCGAAGAATAAACGGCATGCCTTGCTTTCATCTTGTTTCGTTACCGTACACAGTATCCGTAGACAGCCAAGAGCCCCCTTCGTTTAACGTACGGCATGGAATTATCGGTGTTGCGGCTTTCACCTCGGAATACTACCTTGCCTACCTTGGCCCGAAAACCGGCAGGCAGCGCCACCCCAGCTCCGGATCAGGGCGGGTTTGCGGCCGAGGTCCGTGCACAGGCCAGTCCGAGTGCCCCACCATTTTTTGCGACGTCGAGTGCTCTTTCACGACTCAGACCTATTTTGAAGCTCCACGACGACATCGCCGACGACACTTGACAAAGACACTTGGCAAAGGCCACGCGAAACAATATTTTAGGAGGCGAAAACTGCTACCGAGCTCCAAACTTCCGAACACGAAGCAGACGACGAGACTTCACCACTGGCGTCGCCAATCGGTAGCACGCAAACGAGAATCCAGAAACTCGGCATAAGAGCAAAGGAACCTTTCGCAGGGAAGGCGGCACGGTTAACGAGATTTGCTGTCCTCCTCAAGGAGATAAAACGACAGCGACACGGTTGGTAAGCTTTCCAGCCACCAAAGTCGCGACTGCGGCAGTGCATCTCGCGACGCGACCGACATCCTGAGCGGCGCTTCTGCCTCTCAACCTTGACGGCGGCTTCCTGAAGATGGCTCCGTCCGGACCGAAAGCACAGCAGCAAGCTGCGGCTGCAAACAACCCAAACTCAGCGCCAGCCAGCGAACCGCCAGCTCCCAAGGGCCCTCACCCTGGCCACATTCAGGTGGCTTGCCAATACACCAGCGAACAGCGCTTGCGTCGCATGCTGCGAGACAACAAAAGTGATCCAGCGAGGGAAGACAGTTATCGCCTGCAAGGAGTACAGCTTATCGACAACGTTCGAAAGGTGCTTCACGTGTACGTCTTTCTGCGGGCTTCTGCCGTTTCACAGCTAACCTGCTCCTAGCCCCGTCAAGACTTTCGATACCGCATGCGTATACTACCACTGGTTCCGGTTATCGTTCCGCGGAGACGAGTATAGCTACCAAGATGCGGCAATGGCATCGCTATTCCTCGCCTGCAAGGTCGAAGACACAATCAAGAAGTCCAAGGAGATTCTGTGTGCTGCACACAACATTAAGAATACCAATTCCCCTACGACTCAAGATGACAAGGTACGCTTTTCGTCTGATGTCCAATCTCTTGCAAATTCGTGGCTAACTTCAAGTTAGATCTTTGAACAGCCGTCCAAAATCATCATTGGACTGGAGCGCCTGGTCCTCGAGACCGTCGGCTTCGACTTTCGCTGCCGCTACCCTCAAGCCGCATTACTCAAAATCACAAAACAGATCATGGGCGACGATTCGAAACAAGTATTTGCCGTCGCTATGGATATGAGCATCGATCTCTACAAGACCTTCGCCCCCGTCAAGCAATCATCCTTCACCATGGCCCTCGCCGTTCTGGAACTCACCGCCCGCCTGACCGCCACCGGCGTCGACAAGGTGGAAAAGATCAATCCGAAGGAGTTCCACACGACGCGCCAGAGCGTCGTCGAAACCATGCTCGACCTTCTGGACCTCTATACCCAACACCTAAAGTCCACCAAACTCGGCAACCGCTTTGATCTCAATACGTTCATCGAGGTCAAGATTATCATTAACAATGAGGTCGACAACGACGCGACGCTCGTGCGCTACGCGTTTTGGTGCAACAACTGCGACGGCGGCGAGGACGAGAACCTCTCCAACGGCCCGTCGGTGCTGAAGAACGTTAGCTTCTTCGGGAGCAACTCTGCCAAGCGGAACGGGCGCAACCAGGACGGCACGATGCGCTTCGTGTTTGACCCCGAGCAGGCGCGCGGCGAGCGTCGTGAAGTTGAGGCGTATTACCGCGACGACTACGAGGAGTACGAGGTTGAGGTGGAGGTTCCTATTGAACCTGAGCGCCCAAATCATAACCACCATGACAATAAAAGACGTGATGGGGCATGGGGCGGCCGGCGGAGTCACCACGATCGCCGAAAGGGTGGTGGCCATCGAGGCTACTACTGATGTTGCAACTTTCTTCACCCTGCCACATAACACAGCGGAACGGGTAGCGAGCAGCCTCCGGCCACCACAGCCGGTATTATCCTTACAATGGGGCGTGGCTGAGAGAAGTAATAGATGGCTATGGGTTTTGTCCGAGTATACATATCCGGCGTTCATGGTAGATACCCGACGGAAAAGAGAATTAGTTTGGTGAATAAGCAATCAGTTTGTATGACGCTCTCCGGACCCCTTGTCTGACTTCAACCCATCATATCATGATGCTTCTCTGAAGGAATATTTCCCGCGTAGCTTCGGCCTGGGTCGCTGTGTGGGCGATGTGTTCAATCGGCATATGGCACAGAACAACCTTGGTTATGGACAGAAACCTTGCACCGGGCCATCCTGTCAGCCCGCAGCACCCCGCTGGCTTGAGGCTTGCGTCGGCAGCACAAGCATTGAGGCCCCCGGAGGCCCCTTAGACGTGTGCCTCACACCTCACCGCAAGGCGACTTGCAGATTAGCGAGCAGTTCTTGGCTGAAGCTGACCGCAATGGGTGGGTTTCCTGGCTGATTTGTCTTGCATTGCATCCGCAGAAGCTGACGATCTGACGGGGCCTCACTAGCCAGCACCAGGCGTCTCCTTTCGTCCAATGGCCAGTAGAAATGCTGCATTGCATCTTGGACAAGTTGTGCAACGAGGCATAATTACGTTGCTACTCAAGGCATTCCCAGTATCACACCGCACTCGATGGAATCATTGTGAAGCTGTGGTTGGTGCGGTGCAATCTTCGTTGGATGCGATGCACTTGCCAAATGTTACTTCATGAAACCTAAGCCACCAGCATCTCTGAATTTGACACTTGAAAGCGCTCAAACACTAGACGATGCGACTAATTGATGTATAGACATGGAGGCCATCACATCGGGTGAAGATGGATATCATCCACCAAAGACCGAATGGGCCTGCGAAAGAATAGGATTCCCGTATCCGTTTGAACCGAACACGTTCAATCCCAAGGCGCTGATCTGCATATGTCTTGTTCGAATAAGTCCGATCCCAATACGTTTGATACGAATACGTTCGATCCAAACGCGTTTCCGAACACGTTCGGGTCACATATGTGTGAAATATAGCCACAAATTCCCGCTGAAGCCCTTCAGCAGCATACTCATAGTTTCCCAACAACTATTATGCATCGGAATCTGCCTAGCGTTATAGAATCTGTTCGTCTGTCACGGGCTCTGTTTCGAGATTCAACTTCCACTTACATTGACCTCCTGGAGTCAACGAGCGCCCAGCCTTGGCATCATCCACCAAGGCGCTTACTTGGCTCTCAAATGTGCCGACAACGACGACGCGGAGCGATTTACTCGATTTCCCGGGCCCTCGGATCCGAAATTCGGTGCCCCTTGCTCGAGAACTACTGGCCTGGCCGTATCTGAGGTACAACAAAACACCAACCACCCCTTGGAAATTCAGTCTGGGCTTTGTCCATCGTACTACAATCCTCGTGATTCCTGCGACTATGTCCCTCAGTTCGACACTAGCATCTAATCAGCTGATCACGCCTTTGCTTTTGGCTCACCTGCGCAAGATGGTGTTCATACCAGTTTATGCCAACTTTCTGCGTTATCTGGACATTCTTTTGGTCAAACCCTTGACTCCTGTTTTCATGTAGAGGTAACATTTATGCCCATTGATGATGGTGGCGTAAGAACCCAGGCGAGGAAATGCCCCTGTCACCAGTGCTTTTACTCTCGGAGACATGCGTACGCAGATGGTCTTCCGATTTTGCCATTGTAGCCACTCAGCTGGACGTTTCCTTCAACTTTGAAGGCCAGCAGTCCAAGGAGTATTGAAAACTCAGGCTTTGGATTCGGAGTTGAATCCAAACCCGCGAGGGGCGCCGCTCCCAAGAACTTTCTTATCATCACCGTTTTCTGAAGAGCTGACTAGGAGAAAAAGGATGCGACAACACCTCACCTCAAGTATCTCTAGTATCCGAGGGGAGGTGCCAACCTTGGTCCTTCTGTGGTTGTTCTAAGGAGTGGAACCACCCATGCTTCCTCACAACATCGCGACGGAAAGCGCCAGACGGCTTCTTCCCCTTTCAAGTGAAACCGGCATACTTCGTTCCTTCCATTTGGTTTCCGACGTGCTCCTTGTAGAGGATAATCTTTCGATATATTCTCAATATAGTGTACGTCCCCAATCAAGAGATCGAAAACAGCGGCTGCTGGTCACTTGACCCTTGTGAGATCAAGCGTCCTAGGGGATATTTCTTTTAGTATTTTACGGCAAATAAGAAAATGTCTGCGTCTTCATATTTGTACTGAGCTTTCTGCAGACTCCACTTCAAAGGGTAGATCACTTCAAAGGGTAGGTGTCAGTATGATAAGGTAGATCTGAGCTTTTGGCTTCCCTTGAGCTTGGTGCACCAGTGCATAGGTGTGTCCATGGATGACAAAATGGATCAAGCTGTTCTCATTAAAAATGCTTCAGAACCCGGACCGAAGATCTGGCAGTTCCTAGATCTCTAACCAGCTCGACTGAGAACGCTCGCAAGGTGGCAGAAGTGGCAGACGCAGGAAGGAACCTAGCCTCCATGTTTCGTGGCAGAGACGTCAGTCGATACCAAAGCTACGATGGCTGCTTGCCCGCCCTGTCAGAAACATGGCCTCCGTCAGAACTCCAATTGAGGTTACCTTGTTGAATCGTAAGCTGTCGGAAACGTTGCACTTTCTTGAGTTGGTTATTGCCAGGTATGCCCATCGGTCAAGGTCGGGCGTTCTCCATGCATCCCGTAAGCCGTCACGCCTGATCATTGACTACAGATGCACAATAACACGCGTGGCCTCAGAGTGGCCCCCTTGGCATGCATGAATCCTTTTACTTTTCGCTGTACTTCGTTTGCCATATGAGTAGAATACCGCTACAATGATGTTCTGCATAACCAGCTGACGTGGTTGCCTCGCACCGCCTTCGCTGCTGATATTCGTGGCATATAAGGCTCCTCCCGTCCATCACTTTTCCTTGGACCGCTCCATATTCTGACAGGACCGCTCCGCGGGCGAGGCAAATCGTTTCAGCGTCCCTGTAAAGCCAAGTGAGCACCGCGGCTTCTGGAAAGTTCTAAGGATTACATCCTGCCCACTGATCACTGGCCGTCTGACTGACTGATGAAGCATCAGCCCCTTCGAGTCTTTTCGACTTCAGTGCTTCTGGCGGGGGCTAATCAGTCGCCGTCAAGACTCACATGTCGACGCCATGGAATAGTGGTCAAGCCGAATTCGTCCCAGCGGCGAGGCTACCGGAAGAAGATATCTTCTTGGTACCAAAGCCTTTGGTGGATTTTTCTTCTCATACAAGCTTCCGGTCGGATTCATACGCGAGTCACTATGTGGAGGTGTGGTGTTTTATTTATTTCTGTTTTCCCGTTTTTCCTTGTATCGATGGAGATGGATTTGTCGAAACGAGCATAGTAGGGCCAGACATTGGACTTTCCGACTTCACTAGTCTTCTTGACCCGTATACCAGCGATGATGGCGAGCTCGACCTGTGTACCTTTTACCTCGGCGGACCTGACGTCCAAATCCCTGTGGGCATAGCAGAAGACTCAGACGGCCTAGGCCACAGTTCGCTTGATGTTGACGCCGTCTTTCCTGATTACGATCTCATCAACGATACCCAGCAGGTCGAGTATGCTTCGGAATGGCTGGAGGCCCAGATCCCAGGAGAACAGAGCAACTTTGACGAAATGTTGGCGAACTTGAATGCGGGTGGTCAGCCATCAACCCTCGGGCATCCTTCCAGGGATACTAAATGAGCATGCTTCGGGCGGGACATCGACTAATGCGGCTCATCAGTGGGCTTCACTGCAGTCAAGCATTAACCACAACAGAGGACTCATGACGAATGTATCACTTCCGGCAACAGCACATGCGCAGTCACGCCAAACGACATCGATACAATGCAAATGGCTGCAGAGAAAGAGACAGCTCGCGACGAGAACTCGGCCGCCATGACAAGCCTATCCATCAAAAAGCTATCGTCCACTGTCGCATTTGTTTCAAAACAGTTGCTGGGGCACGACAAGACAATCTGGACAGACATATGAGTCTCGTCCACAATGAGAGCCAGGTTTCAAGTCGTTGATTTGCTGTTCTCGATTGGCATCTGATGCTGTCGAGAGCTGTCTTCAAGGTTATACTAAAGAACGGAAGATTCAACTAGAGACAACGAAGAGAAGCAAAATCAATCTGGCCCTTCTATGCTCAGAAGTCAGGATTGATTTTGGTAGGAAGGAGAAAGAGGATGAAAACAGAAGCGTATACGGAAAGAGGAGCAAAGTATGAAGGACTGCCACTGAATGTCGAGGAGTAATTTTGCCGCATGTACCTATAGACAGGGAGCGGTTTGACACATGATAAAGCATGCCTGGTATGTCTTCATGTAGCCTTGGGTCAGACCCTCCACTAGATGACGTTGTTGATTGGTTTGTTTGCTTTATTTCTTAGCAACATGATATTTCTACCGAGTTTATATAGTGACACAACTGAGACACACAAGGGTATGCCGATAATCCAGAACAAGTGCCAGTGAAAGAATCCTAAGGTGTGTATTGAAACTCGGTCGAGGTGAGCTCGGTAAAGGTGGGGCCAAGCTGGGACCCCGCTGACCGAGACCCCACACTCGTTATCGCCCCGCTAAAATTTCGATTCTGCCAGTGCCCAAACCTCTTCGTTTTCTTCTTTGCGACGAGTCTCAGGCTCTACTGATCTCAACTGCACTACATTTCCCACTTTCTTACCATACCACGCATACATTCATATTGGCATACTCGATACCTCTTAATTCCACTGAGTTATCGGCCATGTCCGGCTTCCAGATCCCCGGCCTGGGGTTCGCCCAACCAAACGAGACGCTGCCGCCCCTCACCTCCGGCGCCAGTGCGCCTTCAGCCAACGTCGAGGGCGCCAAGAACGAGGACCAGAACCAAGACACGCAGATGGGAGAGGATGCCAAAATGAGCGAGGACAAGCCCGTTGAGAGTCAACAGCGGGCCGAGACGAAACAAGCTCCTCCCGCGCCAACTCCGCAGAACGAAGACACCCAAATGGGCGAAGAGAAGCCCGTCGAGGCACAGCCCGCGCCCGTCGCCCAACCCAGCGAAGACACAAAGATGGACGAAGACAAACCCGCCGAAACAACCACCGAACCACAGCTCCCGACCTTGCCCCCATCCAACAATGATGACACCATGACAATCGACGCCGCGGAACCGCCCTCTCTGACAGACGCGCTTGAGGCCATGATCAACGGCCTCGACCAGTCCGCCCCAGCACCCGATCCCGCCATCAGTGCCACCACCGCTACCGATTCTACACCTGCTCCCGCGCAGGAAACCCCGCAAGCACCGCAACCTCTGGAGGCCGACCAGGGCGACCACCCAGAATGGGAAATTGACTCGTCCCCCTACGAATCCTCCTCCGAGTCCTCCTCCTCCGACTCGTCCGATGATGACGACTCTGAAAGCGGCGAGGGCTACCAACTCCTCGGCATCGAAGAGACGCGCCGCATACTCATGGAGATGGAAGGTTCCGACGACGAAGGCGGCGACGCCTCCAAGAACGCAGCGGGCGGCGGCGGCCTGCGCACAAAGAACGAGCTCCCCGTCGAGGTCGTGCCCAAACCCGAAATCACCCTCACCCCCGAGGACAAGATCGAGCCACTCGGCGCCGTCGACCAGATTGTCGACAACATCATGGTCATCAAGGCCTTTACGCCGGGAGAATACATGGTTCTCGACAGCACGTCCCCGCTGTGCACCGCCGACCGCGTGGTTTTCGGCGCCGTGTGGGAAACCATCGGCAAGGTGCTGCAACCCATGTACACGGTCATGTTCACCACTGCCGAGGAACTGGCAGAGTCGGGCTTGGCCCTGGGCACAAAGGTGTTCTATCCGACTGCGCACGCTAAGTTCGTGTTCACGGAGCCGCTCAAGAGCTTCAAGGGTTCTGACGCGAGTAACATCCACGACGAGGAGGTCGCCGAGGAGGAGATGGAGTTCTCCGACGACGAGAAGGAAGCAGAGCACAAGCGCCAGGCGAAGCAGAAGAAGAAGGACGCGCGATTCAAGAACGGCGGCGGCGGCGGCGAGCAGCAGAAGAGACCGGCCAGGGGCGGACGGGAGCCGTCTTCGTTGAGGCACGAGGTCACTGCCGGCCCGAGCGCGGATGGCGGGTTGAACTACGACGATGAGGATGACGGACCGTACAAGCCGCTCACGCGGCCGCCCGGGTTCGGCCAGATGCCACCTGCGCAGCAGACTTTTAGCCAAGAGCCCGAACCTGGGAGGTTTGGAGCGCGGAGAGGTGGAAGAGGCGACTTCAGAGGACGCGGAGAAAGGGGTAGAGGTCGCGGCGGACGCGGACGCGGAGGAAACGGCAACAGGGAAGGATACTCGCAGCCTCCGCGAGCTCAGGCGCAACAGGAGCAGCAGCATCAGGGTCAATGGGGAGGCAACCATGTTCCAGCACCGCCGGCCTATGGCCAGCAGTCCGCGCCAGCACCTGCCGCGCCGACATTCAACTTTCCATTCCCTGGTATGCCTCCCGCGCAACAGGGTCAACAGGGCTTCCCGGCCGTCCCACCTCCGCCGCCGGGCTGGCCGGCGCAGAACGGACAGACGGGGCAGAATCCGGGAGCGTACATCAATCCTGCCTTCTTCGCCGCGTTGCTGGGCCAGATGCAACAGGCGCAAGGTGGACAGCAGCAGCAGCAGCAGCAGCAACCAAACCAGCAGAATCAAAGCCAGACGCAGCCGCCACAGCAGCCACCGCAATGGGGCGCGCAGCCTCCTCCCCGGTAAATAGACGAACTAAGGGATGGACTGGAACGCTATTTTGGAGAGCAATACCGGTGCGATATGCACCTTATTGGAGATGTTGAGATATCAAGCAGTTGCTGGCCCGGAAATGGCTGCCACAGTTAATTCTGTAGGGTAGTGGCACTTCGCGACAGCTGCGCAGCGGCAGAGAGATGTCAATGCCAAGGCGGACGCCAGGCAGATGAAGTCAGGGGCACACAAAGCGTCGGATGGCTTGTGTTAGCTGCCCGCTTGGTCCTAGGTAGCGATCGACTACTGGCCTCAACAACGACGATGAGGGTTAAAAAAAGCAACGGATACCATTGTTTGTGAATAATTAGGCGTTCCGAAGTACTTGCAATAACGTGAGACGTCGGTCATCTTTTGGGGCGGACACAGTTTAGAGTTAACGGTTGCCTTCCCGCTGCCTCTCCGCCGCTGGTGTCCAAGACCTAGGTATGTTGAGGTTGACACCTAGCTATTGTTGTTGATTGTTTGTGGTTCAAGACGGATCGTGAATCTTGTCTGGTCGGCCTGTCGGCTAGGACAGAATGGTTCAGGTTGTGGCCGCAGCAAGCATTCCACGACCTGCATATGCCCGAACAGACCCCCGTGTAGACGGCTCCGAGTCCCAAATAATGGGAGAGACACTGGCTCAGATCATCGACTGCTGGCACGGGTATCCGTACTCGCAGCAAATTGTTGGCCGTGGGTTCGCTTGTGTTGGTGACCAGTTTGTCTCGTCATTTACGCCGAAATAGTAAGATGAGGCAGAGCTGATCGACGACGGCCGAGCCCAGAGCCGTCTTGCTTTTCGTTCTTAATTGCCCAGAATGCAACCTCTGCTATGGGCGGTCCGAATGCTACCGCCGTCTCCGCGATCCACCTGCCTTGCGTGGTTGGTCGTGGAAAGAAGTGGCTTTGTTGAGACATGTACGAATACCAGCGTCGAGTTATCCGTATTGACTTCGATTGCGTGCCAACGCGCGATTTTTCGGCTCGGTTCATGGAGAGACAGGGTCTTCAAGCTTTAATTTGGCATCGTATATTTGGCCCCTGGGTGTTCCGCGTGTCTCTGCATGGATTGCGGAGAGGAAGAGAGTCGAGTCATCTCGGTAGTGGTGGGGAGCTCGAGGTGCTTGGCGGCACTTGGGAAATGGAGGCAGATCGTGGCCCCCATTGTCCCATTCCAGGGTGCCTAGCCAGGATGGGGAAAACGCCGACTCGGGCGGACATCTCGGCTGTTTCAGAAAGTTTGGCAGAGGTTCAACGGCGGGCCTTTACGCCCCACGAGAAAGGGTTTCTGTCATCGCTTGCTTTTTCTACGTCGTGCCCGTTCGGACTGCGTACTGTGGCTGTAGACAGCGGGAGCGGTGCGTTGGGTTGGACAAAAAGCAAGCAGAGACACAAAAATCGAACGTTGTCTGCTCGGTGCTTGTCAGACGTAACGAGGGCATGTTTCCAGCGTGCTCGAGAGTGACAGCCGAACGTGGCCTGACATGATGGCTGTGGGAGATGAGGAGGGCATGCAGAGGTTCTGGCTGCTGGCTGCAGGGGATTTGGTAGACCTGAAGCTCGCGGACGGTGTGGCAGGGGCGATGCTCACGCATACCCTACGAAAGGAAAGGGCGCGTGGGTGGGTGGATTGAAAGCCAAAAGTCGTGCCATTTGAAGGCTATGATGCCTTCTTGTCGTTTCTAGACGCCTGTGTCCGATGGCGGCGTTGTGACGCTGTCAGATGCGACATATGTCTTTTGAGACAACGGAGCTGGCAGTGAGGGCAGTACTCGGCAGCCCAAGAGTCGGGTCCAAGTCAAAGCCTCCGGGCCGATTGTGGAGATGACACTGGGCAAGCACACCCTCGGTCCAACACCACCTCTTTCGCTCCGTCACCCCGATGCCCATACGCCGGACGTCGAGCTCTGTGTTAGAGATGGGCGACAAAAAGGAGAATGGCGACGGGCGGCATCTTTTGGACGTTGGGCCAAAGATGGGTGTGATGGCGACCATCAGCAGCCTCCTGCCCTTCTCGAAGGAATACAAGTTACAACCACCTATAGTACCTACTGTGCCTTAGGTGAAGATGCCCATCGTAGCGCAGGTGTTTTGAAGATAAGGTACCTTAGGTGACTAGTGTATGGTAAGGCAAAGAAAAGGAGAAGGAGGTGGTGGCATGCAGTTGCCATGCAGGAAGCAGCGTAGCGTAACGCAGACGCAGGTACGACGCAGGGCGGGCAGCTGCCGCGCTCGGTACGTTCCTATCCCAGGGCAGTCCTTACTGTACAAGTAGTGAGGCAGTGTTCGTACACAGTAGAGGCCTGGTTCGTGGAGAAGATGACGATAGACGGGGCAATTGAGTTTGGGGGCCATCCACTGGAGACAATTGCTCCGTAGGGCAGAAAGTACCTCCTGCTGTATAGGTACGCAGGACTGTGAAGGCATGTCCACACAATGCAATGGGAACCGATACATGCTCAGGTACTTACAAGAGAGTGTTCTCAGTAGCCGTTCAATGTTTTTTTTTTGGCTGTCGCCAAGCGTGTTGATTGGATGAACCTACGTCGAACCCTGAGAGAACAAATCTCGGTTAGCGTGTGGGATGCTGTGGATAAAACGCTGAGCCAATGAGATGGCGCTGGTACCTGGCAGAGTGGCGTGGAAAGACCCTGTCTAGCATGGCCCGTGCAGAGCGCTGATGAAGATGGGCGCCGGTGTGGATGTGTTTTGCGCCATTGGGCTGGAGACTGAGGGGATTTTCATCGCCGTTTCTTTGACTGATGTTGCAGACTACTCTGGTTGTGCAGAATCAAAGGTAACACTTCTACATGGGGAGGGAAAATTAGCGTAGTGTAGTAGCGGTGGATGTGCGATGGGGGACAAAAGCGTGTGTAACCATCGCCAAATGTTTGGTTTGCGTTCCAAAGGTCATTACTGTGGTCGGCAAGCTGTCCAAGGATACAGCGCGAGGCGTGATGAGGGACGCAAGGAGTTGGCTAGAAACAACGGCCATATGTGAAACGCTGACTCGGTGCTGGAGGCGCTGGTTCGGATGCATTGTCGAATGGAATGGAACGCCGACATGGCCCACCGTTCAAGGCACTTTTAGCCGTGCGAGCGGCGCCAAAAAGCCGACTGTATTCCGTACATTATATTTCTTGTGCATATGAGGCAAAGTCCTTGTACGGGTAGCGCATGCCATTGTTTGAATTGTGCAAAATGTGATCCGAGCAAACCAAAGGACTGGAAAAATGACAATGGCCATGTGTTTCGTATCCCCTAGTCGCGTATAGTCTTCGGCACCGCTTGCTGCCAAGAAACTCCAAAGGACAAGCCCCAGCGCCGCTAACACGGCAAAGACTACAGGCGTTACACGCCATCCGCATCGCACGGTCGCTCTTTCCCACTTGAGTTGGCCACGGACTGCGCACAGCTCCTTACTAAGTTAGCATACTGCGTACCTGCGTGAGTACTTGGCTACCTAGGCACTACGTATCTTTGGACATTATTGGCAAGCAAAGGTAAAACCCCATCGTGAGCTTTCAGAAACAGCTTTGCTCTTGACGACCAAAGACCTGTTGCTGTGATATCAGCACACTCCGCAGCTCCAGGCGCGAACCAGAAAACCAGACTCTGCCCGACAACTCCGTACATACTCAGTACTCTGAGGGCGACTCGCTGGCGCAGGGATCGTCGTCGAAACCCACCAACAACCCCTCGACCCCCGACCCTGGTCAACAGTCACTCCTGGTCGACCACGCACTTGCTTCCATATCCACACACACCAGCGCACACACACACACACTACACACAATCAATCGCGCTGCCACTCACTCCACGCTCATCGCTGACCACTCATTTTCACCTTCACTCACTGACGCCCTGGTGCCTGGGTTCGTTCGTCCCGTCCAACGTTGCTTGGATTCTCCTGGGATGTGCCCTTGACGGACTGCAACCTCATTCTGCCCGTTTCCCTTCTTCTCGTTGGCTTTCCCACTTTCGTCCCTCTTCTTCGTTCCATCCCATCCCGTCGTGTTTCTCGATTCCCGTCCGAACTGCACTCGCTGTCGTTGCTGCAACATCACCACACGCCACCAGTACCTGGCCGTGTTTTCACTTGCAGCTCGCGAAGTGCAGATTCATCCATTCATTCATTCTTCTGTATCCCATCCCAAACCCAAGCCACGACCACATTTCGTCGCCGTCTTCATGACCGCCAACTGATTCCTAACGGTATCCGTTCATGACCGTGAGTTGGTAGTGACACCTCGCACTTTTTCCTCTCACACGACTCTCTTTCCCAGCCCAGCGCTGCTTTACGTTCATTCCACATCGAGTACACCCACACTTGAAACGAAACGACAGACTCGACCAGCAGACCTCGAGTACGAGACATCATCCCGTCCACGACCTTCTTCTACAAGACCGACTCCCGGGCTGGATCTATTTGCGGCCTGTTCATTCTTTCCACCCACTCCAACACGGCAACTGGACGCCCTTGAGCATTCTCATCGCCAGCCTCTCTTCAACACGCTACGCCATCCCTCACACTTTCAGGATTTCTCCGCCTGATTCACGACCACGACATCAACGACACCATTCCCGAGAGTCACCCTTGTCTACCAATTTCTCTCGATTCCCTTATCACGACCGCTGTCGGCTAGGCCTCCTTGGGTTACCTGATCTCCATCTTCTCAGACACGACATCGGACCCACTTGCAACAATGGCTCACCACTCTCACGGCCACAGGCATCTGCCTCGCAACCCGGACTTCTGGACCGACGTCGGCGACAAGTTCAAGAATCTGAACCCTTTCGCTTCTGAAGATGAAGACAGCAGCAGTGGTGGAAATGGAAATGGAGGTAATAACAACATCAGACGTCAGGACGACGACAACCAACCTACCTCCACCCGCAGAAGGACTAATACGAGACAAGGCCGCACCGTCGTCAAAACCATCTATCAGACCGTCACCGACGGCCCCGCCACCACCACCTCATCGCGCACAAGGCTCATCGTCGCTCAGTCGCCCCTGCCAACCCGGTCGAGCTCGTCCACCAATGAGGACTCTGGCACCACCATCGCAAAGAACGCTGCGCCAGTTGCCCAGACGCCACAGCCACAGGCCACCGCCTCGGAAGATGCCTCGTCCACTGCGCTGCCCTCGGTCATTGAGGAGCCTCTCGTCACCCAGAGCATTCCAACCAACCTAGCCGTCGCTACCGATCAACCTACTCTTTTCCGCTCTACCAAGTCGGCCGCCACCGCCAACGTCGCCAGCGCCGCGTCCACCCACCAGCCAACCTCCACCGCCGTCAGCGACAAGGCCACGACCAGCGAGACCAGCGGCGCTGCCAAGGCCGGCATTGCCATTGGTGTTCTCGCCGGCGTGCTCGTCGTCTTCCTGCTCGTCTTCTTCCTCTTCAACCGTCGCAAGAAGCAGCTCCAGCAGCAGCGTCTGGCTGATGAAGATGAAAAGATGGATTCCTCCTTCGGCACTGCCGCCGGTGCAGCTGCTGGCAACCCGCGCGCTCCTCGCATCAGCCTCCGACCCGTTACCCAGTTCTTGCCCAACTTGAGCATCGACAAGCGTGCAAGCAAGGTCCCCAACACCAACGCGAACCTGTCACCGTCGGCTGCTCTCGGCGCTCGCGCCCCCGGCCAGAGTGCCTGGGACAGACCTGCTACCAGCCAACACGCAAACCCTTTCAACCCCTTTGGTGCTCAGGCCGAGAGGATTCACGGACCCATCATCGAGGAGCCCGTCAGCTCCATGAACCTCGACGAGAAGCCGCTGCCTTCCGTCAACGAAGCTGGCCCCGTAGATGTTGGCGGACCGCCTGCTGCTGGACCCAACGGTGCTGCTATCGCTGCAGGTGCGGCAGTTGCTGCAGGAGCTGGAGCTGTCGCAGCGGCAGGTCTCGTCCGCAAAGCGTCGACCCGTAAGGACGGTCTCAAGGCGCTCGATCTCACCCTGCCCGTTCCGGAACCCCTGTCCACCGTTCCCGCCAGCCCTGCCGGTACAGAGTACAGCGCGAACTCTGCCCCTGGTCATCAGCCTACTGGCTCCACTGGTTCTGCCGCTATCGCCGCCGCCGGTGGACCCGCCAACACCACTGTCCACCGTGTCCAGCTCGATTTCAAGCCTACACTCGAGGATGAGATGGAGCTGAGAGCTGGCCAGCTTGTGCGCCTGCTTCATGAGTATGACGATGGCTGGGTAAGTAGCAATATTCCCATTCTCGACTGGCTTTACGGTTTCAAGCTAACATTCATAGGCGCTGTGCATCCGTTTGGATAGATCCCAACAGGGTGTCGTGCCGCGCACCTGCTTGTCGACTCGCCCCGTCAAGCCCAGGCCTCCTCCGGGCCAGGGACCTCGTGGTCATCCCATGGGACCCAACGGTCAACATCGCGGTCCTGGTCCCAACTTTCCTCCCGGCCAACGGCCCATGACTCCTCAGGGAGCCCCCTACGGTGGCCCGCCTTACCCTCGCCCCGAGTCACCTGCCCGCCCCATGACCGCCGGTGGTCGACCTCAATCACCTGGTCCCCGATTCCAAGGACCTCCGGGCCAGACACCACAAAGCCCCAGCGGCCACGTACGCAAGCCGAGCCCTCCTGGACCTAGCAGGATTCCCCAGCCCAGCCAAATGAACCCCGGTGGATCTCCGCCACAAGGACGTCCAGGACCCCCCGGTCCTCCCGGTCCGCCGATGGGACCTGTCGGCCGTAAGCCCGTTCCCGGCCAAGCAGTCTAGATTCTAGACGTGTAGACAGGCATCGTTCTTACACACCGACTCCCTCCGTATATAACGTCTTTTGGCACAAAGACTGGGGAATCAGCTTCTTCGCTTGGCGATAGACTCGGGTCTACTATGCATCCTGGACAGTCCGGACACGGCGTTTGCGAACCACTAAAAAGAAGTTTCTTCTCCCCCATTATTTTCAGGACTCTGACGAGACGATCCGACGACTGGGACCGAAGAACGACAATGACGCGTATTTCTACCTTTCGAGACACTCCTTAACGACACCACGATTTTGATACACCCTGTTGCGACCTGGCTTCCAGCTCGCAATCTTCTTTTCTTGTCCGCTTCTCGACACTCACTGCCAGAGACTTCAATGTCCAACCTTTCGGTTCAGACTTTCCCATCCCGAGGGCACTCGGAAACAACAGCCAGACAGTGACGCGTACTGGCGACGAGTGTGCCAGGTGTTGGAACTAAAAAGCGGCCTAGTGCTTAATGTATATTGCGCCACCCTGGTTTTTCTGTCAGCTTTCTTGTTCTTGATTTCTCTCGCAGCTCTGGTGGCTGATGATTCGTCGCACTGACGACGCGCATGTTTTGGGCGGAGTGTGTTGGCCCCCCTTCTGGATGCCTCCTGAGACGAGCGGCACAAGGGATGTAGGAGAGGTTTGTGTACGGTGAAGGGGAGAGAGGATTGGACTCCCCTGAACGGATAGGAGGCTAGAGCTGCTTCTCTGTTGAGAAAGCTAGGTAGACAATGAGATGCTATACCCTCAATCTTTTGACATTGACCTGCCCTTGCCCTGTAGGTTCAAGTTTTGGTATTCTTGGTGTTGTCTACTTCCTCCTCCTGTTGTCAAACGTGACTGTGCAACCCGACTTTGAGAGGTGCCAGATCGCATGGAGCTATTATTCTGGCCGTCGCTTCGGAAGCTGGGGGCCTCTTGTGGGTTGGCTGCTGAGATATGTGCACCAGAAGCCCTACTTCCAAAGCATTCATGCAGACCAATATGTATGTCGTATTGTATAAAAATTTTACGAATTCATCAAACTTCTTTCTACTGTCACAGAAACAATGATCCATCTCTCCTCCCAGAGCCTAACCGTGTGCGTCCCTATCTTAGGTCCATACCAGACTCCAGAGGTTGCTATGCTTATGAAATGTCACACAGCCCCAGATGTGGAATACGCAGACGGGGGCGACGACGAACGAAAGCGGAAGTATTCCATCAAGTTCACGGGATGGTGGCGTAAGGCCGCTTGCTGCCACCCTTTGCGATAGAGCGGGATGTCAAACCGTTCACGGGAAAACCATTAGCTGCCAATCAATAGGTGTATGGGCTTTTAAAAACCTTTGGGGACGCATTCTTCTTTAAATATATTGCTCCATGAGGCTGCGATTCGACAGCCAACAACACGTGGAAGATGACGGTAGAGCAGAAAAGAACCTCGCGCCGAAGGATCTGCTCTTCGCCAACCACACGTGATGGAGGGTCACGTCTGGAAAGATGCCCCATCAAGTTCTATAAATACACTGCGTCAACGATTCCACCGATTATGCGGTTATGTTCTTTGACTCTGCCAGAAGAGTTGGCTTCGCGGACGCTGTCCTCCCGACGACCAGACCTCACACCCAGTCGAGCTTGAAAGATGTCAGCCAGTCCTAGACTCCTGCTCAGCGGGTTACCGGAACACACGAGGGACGAAGCTGACGGACGATAGAAATCGAAGTGGCATTTTGCTCATGAATGGCGCGGGGGGTCCATTGCCACTGTTCTCGGTTTGACTCTGCAAGCCACATTCCAGCGTCGTTTTTTTGATTGTAAGGACAGTCTTTGGAGTTCCTTTCCAACTTCTTCCGTTTCAGTTTCTTCATTCTTACAGATGTCGAAATTTTCCTGAATCGTAATGCTCTTGGGGCTGAAAGATCACCATTTCTGATTTGCCTTGACCCTCCTCATCAGCTGACCAGCAGCTTTCCACTGTCAGCGACAATGCCATAGTTTTGGTAAAGAAGTCCAAAACCTCGATTGCATTCAATAAAGTAGAGAGGCGGTATCCCAAGTTACTGAATTCTACAGAGGGCAGTTAGAAATCGCCTTGAAAGAGTATATTCAGAGTTGCGCTGTTGGAACTGGCCAAAAAAGGGGGGCACACACAGGCCGCGCTCATCCATGGGGCAGTATGCAAGTCAACCTCATTTTTCCCACCAAATTCCTGTTCCCACCTCTCGCTCCGTTCTGTATGACATTCCAACCCCCGCCAAGTCTTTTTAAATAATCAGATTTCTCCATCACTTCTGCAGCGGACGACCAAACTCGAGTCATCTTGGACTGGGGAGGAAGTGGGTGAACTCTTCGAGTGAAAGCCCTCCTGGCGCGGATATTCTTCACGCACTCAAAGGCGCCCAGGCCCAGGTATTGGGAGGCAAGAGTGTGTGAATGAGCTCGAGTCGGCTAAATCGTAGACGTCTTCAACTTCAACGGTCGTATCTGGAGATTTCAGTTGCCAATGCCAATTTGTCCGAATGCCGCGAGCATTGAGTGATCTCGGGGGAGAAGTCCTGACTGACTTTCTTGAGGGTGGAAAATTCTGCGAAGGGAACCCATCAGCAGTGCTTTAGCCGAAGGTTGATTGATTCAGAGAGCACACATTCTGTCCGAGTCTATTGACGATCTCTTTCGGGCTCATTTCTGCCCTTGTAAACTGAGAGGCCGCGAATTCGGCTTGCTCAACTGAAAGTCCATCCGAGGCATAAAAGGTTGGTTAAGTTGAACACCGTATTCAGACGTGAGTCCATTCCCAGTCATGCGGAAACGGCCAAAGCGCCAGAAGCGATGTAATCAATGGTGTAGAAGTCTATAGCGCGAATGTCCCCCACGATATTTGGTAGACTCGAAAGCATTATCGTGTAGCGAAAGATTGGTTCAATTGAAGGCGGCTGTCTCCTCTCACAGCTTGGCTGCAGTCCATGGACGGTGCTGTGTTTCATGCTGACAGGGTCCGCCGAGGTGAACAGCTTCGCCTAGAAAATCGTCGATACGTAACTCCCAGAAACCGTCAAGGTCACATCTCTCCTAGACCACATCAGCGATGCGGGATTGCCAACACTTCATAATGTTGTGAAATGTTGGCAGAGAACTTCGCGCTGGGGTTTTGTTTATTGAAGGGCAGGCTGGATGAATGAATGAGGGGATATCTGCGCCCTTGCAACAAAGGGGCAATGCAACATGGCGGTGCTCTCGCCCGTACGACCAATGCTAAAACAACATGAGGTCCCTCTTGCTTGATCAGCGCAGCGGTCATGATTGCAATGTTCTTCCCCATCGCCGTCCGTAGCAGGACATCGTCGGTGGTCCTACCTCGATCCAAACTGCCTTATGAGTACATGGTCGGATACGTAGGACGATTCCAAGATTCCGATCGTGCCCAGTACCGCATGTGTCCGGCCAATGGACTGGCAGGCTCGATGGACATGCTTCCGTGTGTTCATGTCTCAGGTGAGGTCAACCTTCGCCGGGAACCGCAATTGTTCGCAACTGCTGCTTCACGCAGCCCTCAATTCATTGAACACCATATATACAAGTACAGCTTTCTCCGTCCGAGTCGTTCATGGGTTCTGGATCGCCTCCGCCTGCGTCGTCTCCTTGGCTTTCTTCGCGGCCTGTTCTCTGTCGTACTCGATCAATTGCTTCGACCAGCTGCATGGTGTCAGTACTAAGGTTCACCCCCAAGGGCAACCGCAAGGTCGAACGTACTATCTGCTTGGGAAGAAACGACCCTCCTGAGGCATGACGTAGCGAACCTCCTTCTCGGCGCTAATCTTCCAGATGCAGGCGACAACGCCGACCATGACGGTGCCGATGATAGCAGTGTTGAGTCTCCAGTTCGCGGGCTGGGCGTACCAACCACCGGCCGGAGACCAAACATGCTTGGGGTAACTGATCTCGGGTGTTAGGACGGCCTATATTCGAGGGATCGGGCGGGTGGTTCTGGGTCGAGAATTCGCGGCGAGTCAGTACTCACGGAACTTTAGGTCCGCCTCCCTAGATAAATGTTAGTAATTTGCCGAGCATCGTCACCAATTGAGTGAGTGCCTACCATCTTGAACGATTTCCAATGACAAGGACTGGGTGTTGTGGTAGTAGCAATGGATGTGCCGTCTCGACGAGTTCCGAGCTTCAATTCACTTTGACGTTGTAATCTGTGGTCCACGATTCGACCGTTCCTCTAGAGTGGATCCCGTATCTTCCGGGTGGCGGAACGAGGATATTCCGACGACAGCCGTGGCGGGTGCACGGGCCCTCCCTAGCAAGACTCGCTGGAGCTCATACGACTTCGAATGGCTCCAGAAACTTTTTCGTGACGGGAGACTGGCGCTGGCTAGAGAGAAGGGACGTGGAATATTTCCCTTTTTGCGATCCAACAACCTAGCCATTTCTCATTGCCCGGCCGCCGACAGCTTGTAACAACATCAATTGACTTTTTCCTCGTTCCCTTTTCTCATTATTTCCACAAATAAACACAACCGAATCCCCCCATCTTTCGAAAGCAGCTTTTCCCGATGAAGAGGTTAAGGATATCAAGATGCACCGGGCAGCTGCTCAACGCCCAGGCCAGGACACACGCCTCGCCGTGCTTGACGCCCATCCCATTCAGATCACAGCAACTCGCGCAGAACAACCTAGTCAGCAGGCGAACACTATCGACGTCCTCTCCGTTCCCATCCACCACCGCCGCTGTAGAAACACTCGACCTGGAAGATGTCGAAGCCGACGAGACCCATTCGATCCCTGAGCCTGAGATCCCGAAACCCTTCCCGTCACCTCTGCCCCAAAAGGCTTTAAGTTCAGCGAAGCTCGCCGCACTTCACGCCCGTCTCTCCCTCCCCGAGAAGCTCCCCTTGCAGACCCTCGCCCGCTGCTTGGTCGATCCGTCCGCCGACCCAAGCCCCAATTTCAACAACGCCAACTTGGCCGTCGTCGGTAGCTCCATCATGTCATACCACGTCACCGAGCAACTCATCTGCCGCTACCCCCGCCTGCCCATGGGTGTATTCTACGAGGCTGTGCGCGCCTACTCGGGCACCGAATCGCTCTACCGCATCGCCCACCACTGGGGTGTCGACAGCGCCGCCGCCCCCGGAGACGAGGTCGACCCGGGTCTGCTGCAGTGGTCCCAGAACCCGGCCTCGGGTATCGTCCACGGCCGTTGGGGTTACGTGAGAAAAGAGCATCGCCACCTCGACAAGTTCAAGTGGCGCCGCGGAATGTCGTCCAGAATCGTCATGGACGACGAGTTCGGCGACGTCCTCCACACACCCGAGCCGAACCCCAAGGACACCGCTCTTGATCTGGGCGACCCGGCCGTCGTCCGCCAGCAATACCAGAAACTCCGCAACAGCGCCCACGCCGCCTTTGTCCGCGCCGTCACGGGCGCCATATACGCCCACTGCGGCCGCGACGCCGCGCGCTCGTTTGTCGACGCCCATATCCTCAGCCGCAAGGTCGACTTTGAGAAGCTCTTCAGCTTCAGGCTGCCCACGCGCCATCTCGCCATGCTCTGCGCCCGCGAGGGCTTCGACGCTCCCGTCGCCCGCCTCGAGAGCGAGACGGGTCGCCTGAGTAGGACCCCCGTCTACGTCGTCGGTATCTACAGCGGCCGCGACAAGCTCGGCGAGGGAAGCGGTTCCAGCCTCGACTTTGCGCGCCTGGCCGCGTCCATGAACGCGCTCAAGGCGTGGTATCTGTATAGCCCCGGCGCCAACGTGAGGGTGCCGAGCGACGTCTTCACGCTGGGACAGAAGGAATACAAGACCCCGCATATTGATATCGGTGAGATTATCTAAACGCGAGGTTTTGGACGGGGTAGGTAGTGGGGATGAGGAGGAGGAGTTGGAGAGAAAAGCATCGCATGTAATTGTCCCGAAGCAATGGATGTGGGACGATGTTGAAGCGCCGAGGACGGCTGTCCCGGGAGACCATATGCCTTTTTGGCCGTGTACATTTTCAACAAGGGCATGTAGAGGGTTACGCATGTCTCTGTAAGATGAATAGATTTGTAAAAACAATGACACTCCTCGAATCGGGGCGATACTGAACTTGACAATAGATGCTGTCAGCCTCGTGATTCGTACTCTACGTATGTTGACGTGGGTTTGCCGCGGGATGTCGATACAGTCATTCAACTAATGGGTAACGCTGTCCTGTCTGGGCATCCAGTGCATAACATAGTAAAACTGGAGAGAGGTCAACTTTCCACCCGAAAACACCGAGAGATCTTTCTCTAAAACAAGACTCTAGAACTCCGCGTCTAGACCCTCGTCTTAAACGGCGCAAGCTGCGGATGTATGACCCTCCTCAATCACGTCCGCCCCCTTGTCTCCAGTGAGTATATAGCATTATGTGCCCCTCCCCAAGTTTGAGAATTTTGTCCACGAAACGTATACATTACCGCATCGAGATGGTTTCCAGCTCACGGCTAAGAAGATCGAGCATGATATCGCAGCGAGTCAGCGCTCCCCCGTACATGACCTAAGCATCTCACGGTGAACAACTCATGGGACGAGTAGAGACCTACGATATCCCAGCCTTTAAAGCTTATTCGTAGAAAGGTCAAGCTATTCAAGATACCAGTCGTGGACGTTGACTCCGCAATAGCGAAAGAAGCGCGGAGGAGCCATGGTCAAGTGACTCTACGTTGACAGCTCCGAAATTGGTGTCGAAACAGACTGTTTCCCAGTCCATTCATCGGGAAAAGACCCAAAAGACCCAAAACTATTGGCCGTGACAAATACAGTTTGAATCACGTCCTCTCCGATACCTCCCTTGGCTCTCACCAGTCCGTTTTCTTCCCGACGATGCAAGGTGTAAATCGCCAGGTAGCAAGATCAGATAGTGTCGTCGAGGGTTCGTAACGGAAACGTAATCCAATACCCTCGTCAAATGCAATGATTCCACGTGGATCTCAGACCGAACGGGCCATTGTGCTTAGTATAACTATTATCATTGATCAAGTACTCCTTGTAAATAGATAGCCTACGCAATGTACCAATTCTTCGCCTGCCCGGGTATCACTTACTCTCCAAACTCCATCCCAAACCAACCTCAACTGAAGTGGTCTCCCTCGCCCAGCTTGTGCGCCATTCCCTGCTGCACCAATCTACGGTATCTACTGTTGCGAGCCTTCTGCTCCCTCTCCAATCTGAGCTTCTTCTTCCTCTCATACACAGCCTGCACCGTACCGCGGATTTGCTCTCTGCCTTCCGCGTAATTTGCTCGTGCAAGTGACACGACGTTGTCAATCTGCTCGGGCGTGTATACAAAGTTCCACGTGCTGAGGTAGTCTGTAGTTCCGGGGTTGATGCCGGGGACCTTTGGGTTGGCGAGGTAGGGCAGGTACACAATGGCGATTCCCGCGTCGGCATCCATGAGCTGCCACGAGGTAGACTCGTCAATGGCCTTTGACGGTGGCGGAGGGTCCGTAGACCGTTCTTGCGTGGTGCCGACCCACACTGTGCAGTAACCCAGCTCGCCCGATTCCTCATCGCCTGGTGAGAACTTGGCAGCCTGGCCTTTTTTGGTGTCTTCGTCGAGCTGGTGATGTCCCTCTTCGGCTTGATGTTCAATCTGGTGCTGCTTTGCCTCCCGCAATTTCTGGTCTGCCTCGCTAGCTGAGGCAGCCGAGGCTTCCTGGAGTTCATCGCGAACTTCCTCGGGCGATTCGCGGGCCTTGGGCCATCCCGCACCGACAGGCCACCCTTTAATGCCACGCTGACGTGCATAACCATCGGCCACGGCGAGCCAGTTGTCTGTCTTGATGTCTGCCGACGCGTCAAATGCCACTAGGACGTCGACGTCTCTGCCAGGTCGGAGAAGTGGGTAAATGGGGAGGTTGTTGGACATGCCCGCGTCCATGAGCTGTATGTACTCCTTCTTGAAGATGCTGTTCGGGGCTGACTTGGCCAACTTGCCCTCCATGCCGTAGGTAAAGTTGGCAACGGTGCCAGGGTCGATTGGATGAACTTTGCTCAAGTCTTCGTTGTAGCCGTAAATCATCTCATCCAGCGTGCCAAACCCGGTTAGACTTTGGACGAGTGGTCGAATCTCGCGGTAGTAGTGGCTTAGGGTTGCACAAAAGGCGCTTCCGAAGACACCCAAAAGAAAAGGCATTCGGGTTTCCGGCAGATGGAAGCCTTCCTCAGGAGGCACGTCGACGCCATTATTGAACCGTCGACCCATGGCCCAGGTGGGAATGCCGGCCGAGAACTCCTCGCAGAAGAATTCGTAAGGTGTTATTTCGAACCATTGAAACCAAGCTTCCTGCTTGGCGACCTCCTTGGCTGCCTCAGACGATGAAGGAACTCCTTCGATCCCATCTACTTCGACGTCAGGAATCTCGTGGCGCACCGCGGTATAGATAGGCAGGGGGTTCTGGCCGAATTTGATGTACTCGCGCTGATTAGACAGCTTGAAGTCTCGGTCTTCAACGCCCAGGTCGCCTTTGGGGACCAGGAATCTGGCGGCCAATAGCAGACCATAGACGTCAACCAGCCCAAAGTCAGCCTCTGGGTCGCCCTTCAGCTTCTCGACCATTCCGCTGAGAAGATATTTGCTCGTCGGCGCCGAAAGCAATGTCTGGAAAGCGGCTGGAGGGTAGGCGATATGGATTCCTGCACGAGCTTTCAAGTGCTGCAGAACACGTCCAAGACTGCCCTCGGAGATGGACGAGTGGTACAGCGCCTGGAGCCAGCAAGACCCACTTACTCCGGACGTGTAAGTGACGCAGTCGAAAAGCCCGTCTTCGTCGGCGGCGAGCATGGAGCCAGTGCCAGCGACGAGGGCTCTCAAACCGCCGCCAGAGCCGCACATGGCGATAGTAGGGACGTCATCGGGATGGACGTCCTTTTCGTCAATGTCGAGATACTTGGCAAGAGCCATGGTGGTGACTTTCTTTCTCCTCGCCAAGAACTCCTTCTCCTCCTCACAAAGGTCGTCTGATACCCTGACCTGGGCGGCGTACTGCACCTCAGGGTTGATGAATGGATCATGGGCCTCTCGCCAAATTTCATCTGCTAGAGAACCAGGAGACATGGATAGCTTGGCAGTTGTTAGTATCACTCGACCACCTATGAATGACAAAAAAATACGCCCACTTACCTCTCTCTGGAGCTTTCGGATATAGCCGGGCACGAATTTCGACCATTCCGGCAGTATGAAGCCAACAATTTTGTCGGCACTCCACTCAACATCGGTGGCATTTGACAAGGTCTCAAACTTGAGCGCGAAATCGTACCACGCCTTGCCACTCGAGGAGCATTGCTTCTCTCCCTCCTCTTCGCCTCCTCGCAGCGCGTTTCTCTTGTCCTTCTCCACCTGCGCGAGCGATAGGCGCTGGAAGTCGTCAGACGGATACAGCCACCAACCAAAAAGCCCAGCGGTAATTACCGCGACGGAGAGCGAAGTCTTTCTCTCCTTGGGCGTGTTGGTCTTCTCGCTGACCGTGAAGAAATTCTGCTGGGGCTGGCGGGGTAATGTCGGCCGGCGACGAGTAAGAAGACCATGTGTCCTGATCCGGCCGACGGTGATGTTGTGAATGCTTCGCGTCGTTCTCACGCTGCCGCCAGAGACCGCGCGACGCAGGAGCAGCGCCGCGTTGCTGCGGGAATAGGCCGCGTATAACCTCATCTTGGCGATCTAGAGTTCGTCCTGAGGCTGAGGCTCAGTGACATGACTGGTCCCTAACGGGTGGTGGTGGTGGTGGTAGTGATAGTGATCAGCAGTGGCGTGGGGGTGGTGCTGTGCGTTGGGTACGTTTGCCAATCCCAGGTTGTGATGTTACGGTTCCGGCGTTATGTTCTGCATTGTATTTGAAGCTTGAAAATTGCCGGGTCTTTGGGATTGAACGAGCGATGTGGCCGATGAGCAAGTTAAAAAGGCCAGCTAGTTAGCTTGAGCGCAAGGCAGTGCAACTCAACAACTTTCTCTGCTGACCCTGGTCTGCCGTTGACATCATTGAGGCATGATGGGGGATTAGGGAACAGAGTGGATCAGACCTACCTGCAGTGCCCGTGAACTGACGGGACAAGAGACAAGGGGTAAACGGAGGCGCCATCGGACGGGGGCTCCAGTTAGTAAGATGGTACCTGCATACGCTGAGCAAACGCTGCCAAGTTCCCAGTCCTCTTCTATGACGGTTACAGTGGCGTCGTCCGTTGGAAATGCTCCGGACGTTCGATTGACCAATAGGACCTACTGGAGTCGGCCGTCCGCCCTGGCCACTTTGTGGCGTGTGTGCCTGTTCGCCCGGCCTCTGCCGTGTCCCATGTGACTATGACGAGGGTCAACTGTCACCTTGGCCCCGTTGCGCGGCCGTGTCGAGATTCTAGAACGTTGCAAGACCCTCAGACTAATACTTCATGTTGGGTCATACGTGAGATTCAGCGGGTCGGTAGCTGAAAGGTCACCTCTGGCTCTGGGGAAATATCTGGAACGCGTTGGTGAAGGTGAGATAAGAGGCACGTCGGCTTCAGTTGGGGAATCCATCCACCTGACGTTGCCCAGCTGATCTTGACAGAAGCAAACCCATCAAATGGACAAGGCTCATGTCAAGGTTCAGATCTTGAAAGGGTGGGACAGATGAAGTCTGTTCGGAAATTCGGATCGACTCACTTATTCACAGTGTAGGTAGATAGTGTTGTGCGCGAACCATTATTCCTTGCAGTACAGGCAATGAATACATGGCAGACTAGAGGCAAACCAGCTCTTTTGGTTCGGGGTTGAAATATATTTATGATGCTATATGTAGAGGGCTACAGCTGAGGTAATCATACATTGTTGTTTCCTCACACAGCTTTCGATCCTTCCCATCGTTTTCTATGGCTTTCGGCGTCGATTTCGTTGGAACGCAAAAATAATAGCTACCTGTTTAAACGTGTTGATATGGCTGGACGGTCTTCGCGAATGCGGGGTGAGCTAGCTTAGGAAACCCCAACGAAGCTACGAAGTGTACCCGCTACTAAGGGCAAATAAATTCATCCGTGAAAAGCCATTTTGTCTTTTGCTAGCAAATATTTCCTTGTTGATGATCAGACGTTTCGGCTCGCTGTGCTAACCACAGTCAAGCGTTCAGGTGCAGCTGAGGAGAAGCATGTCGTCTCGTGGGACATTCGCCGTCGTCGGGGCCGGTAAGCCTCATCCAAGCTATAAGACGACCGGGGAGTGGGCGGCTGATGTCTCGACCGCAGGACCGGGAGGTCTCTCCGCACTGAGGGAGCTTCGCGACGTTGGCTTCGATGTGACGCTGTATGAGGGGCGATCCGACGTCGGAGGTCTCTGGACCTTTTCCGACGACCCTGATACCACAACAGCCTTGGACGGTAAGCTGTGCTGATATGAACTTACACAGCCTAGCTGACGACAAAAGGAACCAAGTCCCAGGACAGCAAGTTCATCGTGCGTAACTGCGCTTACTTCATCAACGTGTAACGCTGACTCTGGGCAGTCGTCCATGTCAGACTTCCCCTTTCCCGACGGTGAGTGTATTGTCTCTGGATGAAGATAGCTTCACGCTCACCTCGAGTAGACTATCCTGTTTATGTCACTGCGAAGGAATGGCCAGAGTACTACAAAAGCTACGCGAAACGTTTTGGTCTGTACGATCATATATTCTTGGAACACTCGGATCGAAGACATCAGACGAAACCAAGAAACCGAATTTTGGCTCGTTTATATGGAAGGCGATCAGGAGCCACGATCGTATGAAAGGATTGTCCTTGCCGGTGGCTCGGAGACGACTCCCGTGTTTCCAGTGATCGACAAAATAGACCAGTTTGAAGGGCAGGTACTTCATTCTCAAGTCAACAAAGGGTAAGATGCTCGAGTACGGTCTGCAAAACTAAGACCAACGACATAGTAGACCCGAGAGCATTGAAACAAGACGGTCGTAGTGGTAGGCATAGGCAACACAGCCTGCGATACGGCCGTGGTAAGCAATGCAGAAGATAATTACGAGAAGCTGTTTTCGCTAATGCCAAGAAGGAGCTGGCAGACAACGGATCAACAGTGGATCTGTCGCACAGAAAGGGTGCCAAATTCATCCCGCGGATGACGAAGGCCCCATAGACTCGGTTCTTACGTGGTGAACCGCCCACCTGGGATCATGGTTGGAATACCACGTCCCGAACCTGTCTGGATGGGTTTTGGAACTGGTCTTTAACGAGAACGCCTAGGTAGTGGGTGATCAGGACCCAGACTGGGGATTCGAGCCCTCCCCGAGTCTCAAACTCAGCCCGACTAATATTGTGGTCAACGACGACATGTTCTCGAGACTCCGCGAAGGACGTATCCGATCCGTGCAGGGCGTTCGTCGCATTGTCGGCCCACGCGCCATAGAGCTGAGCAACGGCAAGGTCATTGAGGACGTGGACGTCATCATCGCTGCCACCGGCTATCGGCCGGACTTCTCACTTGTGCCGGACCTGTCCCACACCGTCCATGCGGATCCGGAGCTCCCTCCCCTCCCGGACCTCTGCCAAAACATTTTCGCAGTGAACTACCCGGGCTCGCTCGCCTGCGTGAGCTATTGCACCGCGAACGAAAATGCAGCGACGTATCGAGAACTGCAGGCCATGACTGTCGCCCAGAAATGGGCTGGAAACTCGCAGCTACCTTCCAGGGACGAGATGCACCGGCACACTGCGGCACAGAGGTGGCTGTGGAAGCGATTCAGGGCATTCCCATCGATACCTCTTGGACTCGTACAGGCCCATACATGGTTTAGGTTTGTCCACGACAAGGCAGGCACCGGTATGTATTAGTATATGGGCTGGGGCTGGAAGGGATGGAGCTTCTGGTGGCAGGATCGGGCCCTTTACCGGCTTGGGGCATGGGGCGCCAACACGCCATTCACGTACAGACTCTTTGAGAGACGCGCCTGGGCCGGTGCAAGGGAGGCTATCGTCAAGGTCAACCGAGACAGGGAGAGGGTGTTCCCGAAACCAGACAAGAAAAGCAAAGCGTGCTGATCGAGATAGATTAAGCGGTGGCTTGGTTCGAAAGATTAAAGTGGCAGGTTCGTCTGTGTTGGCCGGCGTGCCAACCAAGCAATGGCTCGCTATTCCTGGCGTGTGTTTGCTTTTGTCGTACCCGATGCCTCTTAATCTGCATCAGCCCGATCAACGGTTTGCCGGACGTCAGGAAAACAACGGAGGCGCTGCTTGTGGGCCAGAAAAGGCAATCCGAGACACACGGAATGTGCTGCCAAACCTGCATTGCACTGTGACTCCCTTGTCTTGGTTGGCACTGCGCTTTGGAAGTCTGCTGGGCTAAGTCGGCCTACTTCGGCCGGCGTACTCCGTACTGCAAGTAAGTAGACTTGGACCATTGGCGACACTGTCCATCAGACATTGCTGTCGACCCTCATAATGCCAGGGCAGAAGCGGGACAGGCTAGCAGGACAACCTCGTACCTGCGAGCATCAACTAGCTCCTCGTATGGACGCCTTTCACGTGAGGTATGATGATGTGGACAGCCGGTGGTGGCTGCGAAGAAGCGCACCATGGTGACAAGTCGACGGCGTATGGTACAATTAACCAAGCTAGCGGCGGGGACCAGTCTCTTCGGCAGACAGGGGTTCGGGAGACAAGTGGCTGCCAAGTCCCCAAGAAAAGTTGTTGAACAGCAGTGAGAGGAGAGACAATATGTGGCCGTGGCCCAGGAATGGACTGAAGCTGCAGGCACACGGGGTTTTCTGCAGGCGAAAGTGGCCGAGATAAGGAGAGGGTGTGAAGCTCCAGGACTCTGTACTGTATCAAGGCATATCAGCAGGGCCAACGAAGCTGGGGTGAACCTGTGAAGTTGGCGTCGAGAAACGGCCCGTGTGACGGTATCTACTTATTCCGAACCCGCTAAGGTAGGTGGGTAGGTACCTATGGACCTAAGGTAGTTGTGATGGACGGGACGGGACCTACCTAAGTTAAGTACGGAGCACCTTAGGTGTCTGCCATACCCCAGTTTTGGAGAACGAGTAGATCAGGGTGCTTGAGGTGGTCGTGGTCGGCGTATTCAGTAGGGCATGGTAATTTCGGTGCTTTGTGGTGGCTGGTGTATCCGTAATGTGCGTTAGGGGAGAAACGGCAAGCATGGGAGACGGGGGCCGGGATGGAGCAGCTTAAACGGAGGAACGTGACTGTCTCCTTCTTCTGAGCTCCATCGGTCCACATTCACAGGTCATTTGGAGATGGGAGGCACGTACCGAAGACGCTGCTGCATCGTACTCAGTACGTGCCTTTGGTACCCAAGTGCTACCCTCACTCAGCCAGATTCCCACCTACTGCGATGTACGAAGTACAGAGTCACGACAATACGTACCTGCTCATCAGTTCGAGGGCAAGGACAGACGTATCGTTTGGTGGTTCGAGGCGGCGCCGTCCTTTCTTCATTCCATGGTTCATAGCGAGGACGTGGAAATTTGATGATCGCTACGACCTAAGTTGATCAAATACAAATTACTGCGTAGACAACAACCACGAGAAGACTATCTACCCAGCTTATAGCGACACCCTCACTGACTAACTTCTGGCCAAGGCAGTGACAGCGATGACAGACGTAGACCATAACAGACACCACGCGTGTAAATGTGCGAGGATTGCAGGAATGACCAACAGCTGGCCGTCGCATCTTCGTCCCAAGTCTCGGAGACCGAATACGTGACTCTGCAGCTGGCTTGCATTGTTGACAGTAACTCAAAGCCATGGAGGGGAAAAAACCCGCTGATACAAAAAGTCTAAACCAAGGCTTGCTCGTTTCACCGTCCATGTCTACTGCTTGAAAGCACCTCACACTCAGCAGCTGTGCTGCTCTATGTAGGCCGCCAGGCAAACGCCTTGCAATGTTTCTTTCGCGGCCCCCATCTCCATTCAGTGTTTGCAAACACACACTTTGAGCATATGTACTGCCTTACGGACAGGATTCCCTACCTGGATGTGGAGCTCATGGCAGGCTCGGAGAGGCAAAAGGAAACAAACCCTCGTGGCACATCGCCATACTCGAGTCACAAAGGTGCAGGCATGATTAAGGGGGGTCTTCCTCCCTGCTTATGTACCCTACCTGGAAGATACCTACCTCACTTGTAGGTGAGTTAAGGTGACGTCCGCAAGATGGACTCAGTATGTTTTCGCTGAGAAGCTTCTTAAGGTATCTAGCCCATGGGCCGTTCTTCTAGTGCGCTGTGATTTCATTTATATCCATACTGTTCAAAGTTCTGCAGCGAACAGAGAGCAGATTCATCGTTCGACGTCAAATCTCCCAGAGTTTTCACGAATTTCATCTGTCCCGTCTCCAATCTCCAGGGCCTCCTTTTGACGGCTGTTTTTTTTGCTGGTGCTTCATGGTGACTTTCACTCGGTGTCCAATCAAAAGCCACCCTAAGGACCGATCCCGGCCTCCAATTCTCATTCTCCATCCATAGCCCCTGCTCAGTATCCACCCAGAGCAATCTAGCCCAACTGGGGTTAGTGCGTCTCAACCCCCTTTTACTTGAGGTGCCCGTGGTACAGGTGGATTTGGGAAGGGAACGCCAGGGTAAGGTACATCGACTTCCTAGTGAGGTAAAAAGTCTTCGCCGTAGGACCTGGGGAAGTTACTTTAGCTCACCTTACCTTACCTACCTTACGTGCAGCGGCCAACACCAGGCCGGACGACCACAGGGCATGCTGGTCCCCTGTTTTGGCCGCCTGCCAGAGGAAACAACAGGTACTAGCAGCGCATTAACAACTCGTGGAAGGGAAGGTCGACGGTGCCTTGCAGCGGGCTACTGTTCTGTGCAGCGCAGAAAACGGGGTCCCTCTCGTCCCCCAATGTCTGCCTCCTGCCCCCAGTCACACGTATGCGGCGTCCCAAGGTGTAGGTACCTTTTCCACACCTGAGGTAGGCCAGGCCAAAGTAGAGCCAGGTCGGGTCCTCGTCCGCACTCTAGGTAGGTGCCTTACACATCTAAATTTCCCCTTCCACCTAAAGCGTCCGTACCTCCATCGACAACCTGACCACACTGGACCTTACCTTACCTGCTACCACTACACCTACCTTACCCTTCGCCTCTCTTCGCCTCTCTTCGCCTCGTAAACACCACACTCTCTTTCTCCCTGAGGTTGTGATTCTTCCCTTCTATCCGCCATCATCGATACTGCCTCGAGTATCGTCAGTATCTCTTCCTCCTTGGGTCTCGAGACGCTTCAATCGTCTCACCCAAATCTGACCATTGTCACCTGCCGCTCGACAATCCCCTTCCTCTCGTTACCCTTTTTTCCCTTCTGCGACTCTCCTTGACACGCGACTACTTTTTTTGTCGACATCCAGGTATGTACAAACCCCCGGGTGTTTGTCCTTGCATATGATCTGGAGCATTCTTGCCGACCTGAACCGCCCATCGCACAAAACACCTTTCGTGCTTTCCCACTGTCCTGCACATCTGGCTTCGTCATCTCCCCTATCATCGTCATCCGCTCTCCCTGTCCAGAGCACTCTCTCCTGGCGTCGCACTTTCTCAATACCTTGTACTGCATCGCAGCATAGCTAACGCCTTCCTCTTGCTGCCAGAACCTCTTGTTCTGAACCAATTCCTTCTTATTTGACCTCCTTCGATAGTCGATATGGGTAAGCCCCTTCCCCCTCGAATCCAATCTGGTGATACCACGGCGCGGCAAGGCAAGGCAAGAGGACTTCGACTGCATTATCCAGCAATGGCTTTCTGGATTCTTAGGCCCGTTTCATCTCTCGTTCCAGTTGAGCGAAAGCTATCCTCCCGACATCGTCACAACCCGTTACCCGCCCACATTCGTTCGGCCCATCTACCGTTTCTTGGGTTCCCTTTTTTTGGTCCTTTATTGGTAGACCAGAGATATTACCCTGTACTACTAAGGAAAACATCAAGCAGCCGCATACGCAATGGCTTTCAGTTTGGTTCAGCACGTTAAAGAGCGCGCCAGGAGCATTCACCTCGACAAAATGACGGCTCACGACGACTCCAAGCGCCCCACCACACTGCTAGTCAAGCCCAACCATTCTCAATCCAAATCAAAGGAGAATGTTAGACATGCAGCGGCACTGTCGTCTTCCTCGATTGGAACTGTCCGCCACTACAGGAGCATGCTTGATGTGGACGACGCGCCCAGGATTGGACCATCCAAACCCATATCTTACGACGACCTTTACCAGGATCCTCCGCCCCTCTGCGTCGGCCAGCGTTCCTCGTCCGTCCCTGCTGCGGTCCTGTTCTCCCGAGCTCATGGTGGCACCCGTGGTTCCTCTAGCCGACGACAGGGTCAGAGAAGCTCCTCTTGCCTGAGCCTGCCAAATATACTTACCACAGCTGCTTTTGCGATGACCATGATGGCTGACGTGTGCGTGAATAGCCTCTGAAGGTTCTCCTGCCATCTCCCCGCCGCCTTCGGCGGTGCCGGGCTCGCCCCCGGCTGGCAAACTTGTTTCTGCGAACGAGATCGAAGAAGCCATTTCTAACGCGTCCCTAGCTGGCGGCGTTCCCCCTATGGCACCTCCTGCCAGCGATCTCAGGAACATTGTTCGCCGCAAGCTGACTGGCTATGTCGGGTTTGCTAACCTGCCGAACCAATGGCACCGCAAGAGTGTCCGCAAGGGATTTAACTTCAACGTCATGGTTGTTGGTAAGTTCAGATACTTGACGTCTTTGGCCCTGCAACCGAATGCTGACTCTGGTGACTCGCAGGTGAATCTGGACTCGGAAAGTCGACTCTCGTCAACACGCTTTTCAACACCTCCCTATACCCTCCCAAGGAGCGCACGGGCCCCAGCGCCGATATCATGCCCAAGACGGTTACCATCCAGTCCATCAGCGCCGATATCGAGGAGGCCGGTGTTCGCTTGCGTTTGACCGTCGTCGATACCCCTGGATTTGGTGACTTTGTCAACAACGACGAGTCCTGGCGCCCGATCGTCGACAACATCGAGCAGCGCTATGACGCCTACCTTGATGCCGAGAACAAGGTCAACCGCATGAACATTGTCGACAACCGCATTCACGCATGTGTCTTCTTCATCCAGCCCACTGGTCACTCTTTGAAGCCCCTCGACATCGAGGTCATGCGCCGTCTTCACACCAAGGTCAACTTGATTCCTGTCATTGCCAAGGCCGATACTCTTACCGATGAGGAAATCGCCAACTTCAAGTCCAGGGTACGTAGCGAGCATGGGTATAAATTTCTATGTGCATGCTAATTTTGGCCTGCAGATTCTGTCCGACATCAAGTACCACGGTATCCAGATTTTCGAGGGCCCTCGCTACGAGCTCGACGATGAGGAGACTATCGCCGAGAACAATGAGATCATGTCCAAGGTCCCATTCGCCGTCGTCGGTGCTACCAACGAGATCACCAACGCGGACGGACGCAAGGTTCGCGGACGTAGCTACCCTTGGGGTGTCATTGAGGTCGACAACGAGGAGCACTGTGACTTCGTCAAACTGCGCCAGATGCTCATTCGCACGCATATGGAGGAGCTCAAGGAGCACACCAACAACAGCCTGTACGAGAACTACCGTACCGACAAGCTCATCAGCATGGGTGTGTCACAGGACCCCAGCGTCTTCAAGGAGGTCAATCCCGCCGTCAAGCAGGAGGAGGAGCGTGCCTTGCACGAGCAGAAGCTCGCCAAGATGGAGGCCGAGATGAAGATGGTCTTCCAGCAAAAGGTTGCCGAAAAGGAGAGCAAGCTGAAGCAGAGCGAGGAGGAGCTCTACTCTCGCCACAGAGAGATGAAGGAGCAGCTCGAGCGCCAAAGAATGGAACTCGAGGAGAAGAAGCAAAGAGTCGAGAGCGGCCGGCCCATCGAAAAGGAGGGCAAGCGGAAGGGCTTCTCGCTCCGTTAAGAAGCCTCGTCCGGTCTCT
This sequence comes from Colletotrichum lindemuthianum, assembly GCA_001693025.2. Classification (NCBI taxonomy): domain Eukaryota; kingdom Fungi; phylum Ascomycota; class Sordariomycetes; order Glomerellales; family Glomerellaceae; genus Colletotrichum; species Colletotrichum lindemuthianum. The sequence continues at coordinate 34,962 of MASP02000158.1, read as the reverse complement.
TGACGTCACCCTGCTCGCTTTCTCTCCTTTCAACGACCAATGTCTAAGTACCAATGATGCCCATACAATACCAACAACTCGCGCCTCTTTGTCGGTTCTCTTCTTGTCCTTTCTTATCAACCCCTTTTCCCACCACCTCTTTTAATCACCAATCCTCATCTAATCACTTACGGAAATCCCAACATCACCGAAAAGTCTTTACGAAACAGTCATGCAAGGGGGTTTTCAATGCAGACTATGGAGCAAAAGACGCGGAAGACACGCGACGGGTCATTGCTTCTGCGAGGCTTGATTCTGGCGATGGGGCGTTCTCTGAACACTTTTGCAGTTCTACGGCCGCGGTCTGTCGTTCAGTGGCAGACAGCGTGGAAGAGGACCTTGGAGAGAGAGAGGCATGGGAGTCGGTTGGTCGAATACACTTGCGCTAGCAGAGTATCCTCGTGGTTTCATTTCTTTCTCAAGACTTGCCACTCGGAATAGGGTTCTCTTTTAATCTACGACGCTGCGCTCGATACTCTTGCCGTTTGTACGTGTCGAACCAGCCAATTGTGCCGCTGTTGCGTAGACACGACCACGGCAGGCAGGTGGGAGAGCGCGGCTCGGGATTGAGGAACCCGCTTACGCCTAGCACATACCCCCCTGGATGCTGTATTTTATTCGGAAGGGGTCAACGGGGATGGAGGGTGAAGACGGCCGACATGACAGGCGTCTTCGACTACTTGGCATTTTATTTCCTTGATGTCTATTCTCTTTCCAGCTTAGTCTACGTGTGGTTTAAAATGGATTCTGTCCTCGATTGTCTTGAGTGTGTTAGATACGTGAAGTGTGTTTTGCAAGGCATTGGTGACCAAGTCCGTCACTCTCGAAATTGCTGTCACATTGAGAACAAACGTTGGGGAACTGCCAGATGACATTTGGATGACTGGACGTGAATAAAGATGTAAATGGTGACGTGATTGAATGCGTGTTATGGGAATAAAGGTAATTCCAAATTGCTACGTTGAGCTTTCACGTCCAAGGCAGAGAGATCCGTTTACTCTACCGATATGGTGATGTACATACGAGACTACACGTCAAGCCTTCTTTCTACATGCAGTCCTACAAGATTGGGCTTTTTATATCATGTTGTACAATCCGCCTCCAGTGGCGTGCGCCCTTTTTGGCCCTGATGGATAGGTCCAAACCCCAATCAACATTATCACAACACTACTACCATCGACACTGTCACAGACACACCGCGTTTACCGCCTCCTCAGATACCAGTTGAAAGCCAGCTGATTGGTCTCGTAGGGGAAGGGGGTGGGGACCTCTGCCATGCCGCGACGGGCGACAGGGTGGCGGAGGTAGACGGCGGCGCAGATGTTCTGGTTGACCTCGAGGTAGCGGGGGATGAAAGCGAAGGGGGCCATCCAGCGGCGGGGCTGCCAGGGGGTCCAGTAGGGTTTGGACTCGTCGATGGGGTTTTCAGCGTCCTTGCGGAGGAGGTTGGCGAGGGCGTCCTGCTCGGCCTTGGAGAGGCCCTCGACGGCCTTGCGGACGTCCTTGTCGGAGATGAGCTCGGCGACGGCCTGGGTGGCGGATTTCTCCTTGGCACCGGGTTCGGGCTGCTTCGTCTGCTCCTCCTTGCCGACGGCCTCGACTTGGCTGCCGTCGAGTTTGAAATCCTTGAGGAGAGTGGAGAGGTGGTCCATGACGTTATCGTGGCGAAGGGAGGCGGCGGCGGCGGCGGCAGACGCCTCGGCGTCGGTGGACTCCGGGGTGGTGGTGGTGGTGGTGCGGTTGACCTGGGAGAGGGCGCGCTTGGCCTCGCTCATGAAGGCACGCAGCTGGCGCTTCTTGCGGGGGTTAAGGCCCTCGCCGTCGGCGATGATGTCCTTTGCGGAGCGCACGAGGGACTTGAGCTGCTTCTTCGAGGCGGCGGCGCGCTCCTCCTCGGTGACCTCCGTGGCTTCCCCGGCGGCGGCGGCGTTGGTCTCGGACTCGGCGTCCTCGATGGCTTCGTCGAGGGCAGCCTCAGCCTCGGCCTCGACGGGGGTGTCGGCGGAGGCTTGTTCCGATGCCTCGGCGTCGGTGAGGTTCTTGGAGCCCCTTTGGGCCTTGAGCTGGTTCAGGGACGCCCAGTCCTTGCCGGCGAGGTACAGGGCGTGTGCTGGAGTTTTGGGGCGGCCGGTGGCGTAGAGGACGGAGTCGACGTCGACTTGGAACATGTCACCGGGGTTCAGGAGGTAACTACCGTAACGCATCTAAACGAAACGTCAGCGGTCAGAGGGGCTTGCTAATGTATAGGTATGGTTTGAGGTCCAACTTACAGTCTTGCCGTTGACCTTGACGGCACCATGTGTGCAGAATTGCTTGGCTTGGAGTGTGCTGCTGGCAAACATGGCGCGGAAGACGGCCACGTCTAGTCTCCTCTCCATGGGCGCGAAGGCCATCTGCATGTAGGGGGTCATCTCGTGGATGGGCTGGGCGAGCAGTTTACCGCCGTTGTCGAATGAGGCGTACCTGTTGTGAAGTCTAGATTGGGGAGTGTTAAAGTGCGAGGGGACGTTTGCCTTGCGCGTCTTCTCGTAGCGTGAGAAGCCGCCAGCAGAGATCGTCTCGCCTCTGCGTCCGGAACCGCGGCCGGCAGCTTGTTCAGAACCGTCGAAATTGGCGAGATACTCGGGTGGCATGTCGACTGCGGAGAAGAGACGGCGGGAGAACATGCGCGACCAGTCCGACTCCTTGATGTGAGCGCCGTGGTAGGCTCGGGTGGCCGACTTGGCGAGCCATTTCTGCTGGAAGAATGTCTTTTGGAAACGGCTTGGGTGTAGGCCTTTTCTGAGGAGGTTGAAGAGATTGTGCTTATTCCATGACTGGCGGACTTTCTGTGCGTTTGGGGTGAATAGTCAGCGCTGCACTGGTGTTGATGATGGTCTTGTGTGGTATCTGGTCGCATAAATGCTGAAGCCATAAGGGGGAGCCAAGCTGTGCAATTGCCGGGTGAAGATGCACAAAAACTGGACTTAAAACTTACAACTTGTCTGAGACTGTACCATCTGGGCTTTCGGGCTCTCATCTTGGGCTAAGTATGTGGGCGTTCGACGTAGTCGCGATCGTGAATTCGTAGGGATGGCCGCAGCTGTTGGAGCATCAGACGCTGAGGCGGAAATTTTGGTGATGGCACGGCTTGTGCCGGCGACCGCGGTACGTACCCAAGCTTCTGCTCAGAGGTGCACAGTTGCTTATCTTATCTCAGAGGTGCTCACACAGTACAGAAGCCGTGTCACGTAGTCACGTGTGGGGGAAGGCTAGTGGGGCTGGTGAGGCAAGAAAAGTCACTGAAAAAGAGTAAAACCCAGCGTCCCATGTCACCAGCCACTCGCCCGCCACCTGTATGGTCAATTTTTTCCATCGTCTCCACCTGGGCCTCTTCAACCAATCGTTGAGTAACAAAAACCGAATGGGTCGAGATATGCGGGCGGTGTGAGTCGAATGCGCGCAATGTGCAGGTGCGGGTGCGGCAGAAACTGGAGCTCCTGCCCGTGCCATGCGAATTCTCGTCGCAAATTCCTCACTGAGAGACTCGGCCTTTCTTTCTGCCTTCTCGCGTTAAGAAACAGATATCTGACGAGGCCAAATCAAATCGGAACACTCTACCTCCTTAGCCTTGACTTCGATTTTGGCTCGACTATTTCCCCAAAATCCTGGATGCCAATTGTTTTGTTCAATTGAACCCATCTCCAATAGAACCACAGCGTAAGCTTTCTCCGAATACTCACTTCTGACTGTTTTTAAGGTCGCCTACCCCGCCACACAAAATCGTTCTTGTCCTTCCTCTCCTACCTTGACTCATCTCGCCGTGTTACTCACTTCGTCCCCCGACACCAATCGTTGTTTACGACCAGAGACAACATCTCGAAAGTTTCTTCGTTAACACACTCTTGTACAGACATTCCATCGTCCTCGGAAAAACGTCCAACAGCGACATAATGAGCGCCGCCGAGGAAACCAAGCCTGTCGAGGCTGTCGCCGTCGAGGCACCTGTCCAAGTCGAGGAGACTGCCAAGGTTGAGGAGACTCCCAAGGTCGAAGAGAGCACCAAGACTGAGGAGCCCGCAAAGACTGAAGAGGCTGCCAAGGCTGAAGAGCCTGCAAAGGTGGAAGAGAAGCCCGAGGAGGCAAAGAAGGATGACGTCCTCAAGACTACCGCTCGCATTGACGTCAAAGATCACAAGAACAACGTCAAGTTCGACGCCAGTCTCCTGCAGGAAACCGACGACCCGGCTGAAATCCGCAAGCAGGTGAGGCAACAGCCCCATTCACTTCAAAGTCCGTTGACTGACCAATCCATTTGTAGGTCGAGTTCTACCTTTCCGACAGCAATTTGCCCCACGACAAGTTCCTGTGGGATCTCACCGGTGGCTTCGAGAATAAGGCCATTCCTCTCAAGACCATCTGCGCCTTCAGGCGCATGCGTCGCTTCCAGCCTCACTCCGCCGTCGTTGCCGCTATGAAGGAGAGCGACTCCGTCATCATTGCTGGCGAGGAGGGAGACGAGACCATCCAGCGCAAGGAGCCCTACAAGGCTAGCAGCGACAAGTACAACGCTCGTTGCGTCTACGTCAAGGGTTTCGGCGACGAGGAGCCCTCTACCCAGTTCGACCTGGAGGCCTTCTTCACCCAGTTTGGTTCCATCAACGCCGTTCGTCTCCGCCGCACCAACGAGAAGCTTTTCAAGGGCTCCGTCTTCGTCGAGTTCCCCGACGAGGAGGCCGCCAAGAAGTTTGTCGCTACCGAGCCCAAGCCACAGTGGAAGGGGCACGACCTGAAGATCATGCCCAAGGTTGACTACGTCAAGGAGAAGAGCGAGCTCATTAATGCTGGCAAGCTCGAGCCCAATTCTTCGCGCCGCTTCTTCGAGGGCAGGGAGAACAGCGAGCGTGGCCGTGGCCGCGGCAGAGGTGGCCGTGGTGGCAACAACAACAAGGACAACTGGAAGCAGCGCCGTGAAAACGACCAGAAGAACGGCTTCAGGGAACGTCGGGGTGGCCGCGGCAGGGGACGCGGCGGTCGTGGAGGTCGCGATTTCCAAGAAAACCGCCGGGACCCTAATGATCGCAGCGACGACCGCAACGCGTATGTTTCGCTTCCATCTGATTCAGAGGATAATGTAGCTGACCTTCTTCACAGCGGCAAGCCCACCATCCAGGCCACCAACGACAAGGGCGAGCCCGCCGCGGAAGACAAGAACGGCAATGGCAAGCGCGGCCGCGAGGACGACGGCGCTGCCGTTGAGCCCGAGGCGAAGAAGGTCGATACCAAGACCGAAGCCACCGCGTAGGGCCCCTGAGGATCCGCTGTAAACTACACGACAATGCTCAGATGGCATACTCCTCACAATAAGATACCACTTACCTACAAAAGCACTCTATCGGGAATCGGAATTTTGGCTTTCCGGCCCCTGGCACAACGGGGCTTACGGTCTATGGCGTTCAGGGAATTTTGCTTTCAGTAGCTGGCTAGAGGTCTAGTTGTTATGAAATGCATGAAGATGGGACTTACTCGATAGTGCCTCCGCTGCTGTTATGGCTGCGAGAATGTCTGTCCTGTTCACGAAGCAGGCGTGCGGTCACAAGGCTGCGTCATCCAAGTCAATTGAGCTATTTGAGCCACTGCAGTACCTTGATCCCTGAAATGCATGTGTAGGGCTGAGAGTTGGTCTGCCCCAAGTCGTCGGCGCCGAGTCTTGCGCCGTGCACGTTTGACTAAGTCGAGCTGTCGTAAGAAGCAGGCAATTCTTGCTCGGTTCCGAGCCACTACCGGTGATATTAATACTGCCGAAGCCGGACAGGTTACACACTCCTGGTGATGGACAGCGCAACGCCAGACTCATGACACGGCCATTCATTCGGCTCCTCGGCAGCCAGTTGCTGTGGCCAAATCGGTGGCCATTACCGGCGGACCAGCATCAGCTTTATCCGCCCACGCGGCTTCAATCCTTGCCCAGAGAAAGGTTTCGAAATATCCTCAGGCCCAGAGCTAAAAGAGTGGAGGTAGACGAGATTTACGAGGCAAGTTACGACGTTGAGGGATGGTGGTTAAGACTACGGGCCTGTCTTACTAGACATGGGTAGGGTTCCTCGGGCAAACATCCGTCAGCCGATGAAATAGTCCGCAACCTACACTTCCGGCCGGGGAGGGTGTCCATTTTGGCATGACCATGTAAGTGATTGGCGTGGCGTCACAGCCGTGATCATGGATGCGTGGTAGGCGTGATCAAGATACTATGAAACTACAGCAGCCAGCCAGCCAGCTCAGTAAACCTCGCGGACTTCTGCTTTCTCATCATTGCCAAGAACTATCACCATCACAACTTGCGAACATGACAGGACTACGAAGCCCATCTCCGACTTACAAGCAACGCAATGGGGACGAAATACGAGCGGGCATGGAGCAAGATATCTTTGAGAGGAGGGCAGACTTCTCCCGACCATCTACAGAGGTATTCTCAGTCGCGCCCGAGCTGGAGTCTGAAGTCGCCAGACAGGACTCTCTTGGTGTGGAAGAAGACGAGACAAGAGTCGTCACGGTTACCTGGGACGGACATGACGACCCAAGAAACCCAGAGAACTGGGCTTCCATGAAGAAATGGGCTGTTGTGTTTTGCGGTACGTGGAAATACTCGAACCCAATCGACAGCTACTAAACTTGTCGCTCACAGTCTCGTTCTACACCCTCCTCTCACCAGTCTCCTCGTCAATGGTAGCGCCCGCCCTCGAAGCAATCGGCCACGAACTCGTTATCCCCAGCGCCTTTGAACAGATACTCGTCCTCTCCATCTTCGTCCTGGCCTACGCCCTCGGCCCTCTCATCTGGGGTCCTCTCTCGGAACTCTACGGCAGGGTCATCGTCCTCCAGCTCACGACCCTCTTCTACATGGTGTTCAACCTCGGCTGCGGCCTCGCGCGCACCAAGACACAACTCATCGCGTTCCGCTTCTTGGCAGGTTTTGGCGGTTCCGCGCCTCTGGCCGTCGGCGGCGCCGTATTCGCGGACGTTTTCAAACCGGAAGAGCGCGGGCGCGCCATTTCCATCTACTCCCTCGCGCCGCTCCTCGGTCCGGCCATCGGGCCCATTGCAGGCGGTTTCATCACGCAGGAGACGACGTGGCGGTGGATCTTTTACAGCACCACTATCTTCGCCGCGGCGGTCCAGGCGGTCGGGTTGTTTGTGCTACAGGAAACGTGTGCTCCTGTCCTCCTCGCGCGTATCAAGGACGATCTGGTCGAGAAAACTGGCAACGCTGCGCTGCGAACCGAGTTTGACAACCCTGACCGCACCGTTGCCCGCGCACTCGCGGGAGCCCTCACGCGGCCGATTCGCCTGTTTGGCTCACAGGTTATCGTGCAACTACTAGCCGTGTACATGATGTATCTCTACGGCATCATGTACCTCGTGCTGTCCACCTTTTCATCCCTCTGGACGCGCAAATACGGCGAGTCGACCGGCATCGCTGGACTGAACTACATCTCCTTGGGTTTAGGTTTCTTCCTCGGCGCGCAAACCTGCGCACGCTTCCAGGACAAGGTCTACACCGCGCTCAAGAAGCGCCACGTTCCGGATGGCGGGCCCGGGAAGCCAGAGTTTCGTCTGCCCATGATGGTCCCCGGCGCGCTGCTCGTACCAATCGGGCTGGTGGTGTACGGGTGGACGGCGCAGTACGGACTGCACTGGGTTCTGCCCAACCTCGGCGCTGCGCTCTTCAGCGCGGGCGTGATTGTCGGTTTCCAGGGCATCCAGGCGTTTCTCGTCGACGCCTACACGAGATATGCTGCTTCTGCCATTGGCGCGGTCATGGTTCTGAGGAGCGTTGCCGGGTTCGCGTTTCCGCTCGTGGCGCCGACGTTGTATCGGGAGCTGGATTACGGATGGGGGAATTCGTTGCTGGCGCTGATTGCACTGGTTATCGGGCTGCCGGCGCCGCTGTTGCTGTGGAAGTTTGGGGAGGCTTTGAGAAATAGGAGCCAGTTTGCCGCTGGTTAGTCTTGGATGCGTTTGGGAACGGGTCTGAAGCTCGTTGAAGTGGACATGCTTGTGTTCATCTACGTCAGGGCTTGATGCTATCACGACTTTGAAGTCAACACTTTGTATTGGGTAAGGGGTGTATACTGATTGCTTTTCGTTATTCTTAATCCACATCAGAACTCGATGCCATGGGAATGGTAAGGCCAACAGTGAATGGTTCAACTAGTACATCTAACTATCTATTGTCTGTTCCATCTTCTTTTCACGTGACATTTGGGTATCAAATCATTCCGAAGCTGTTGTCGTCGCCGTCCGTACAGAAAGAAAAAAGGCGGAAGAGTATGTTCCGCTTACGTGTGGAAGTAGGAAATGGAGCCCGTAATCTTCTCTGCTTGGGCATCATGACATGGCGTCGTGACTTGTGCTCATCATGATATTCATCTCTAGTCCAGGCAGAATGACCATTCCCGCCACTGAGGAATAATCTATTGGTTCCGCGTTTGCCAGTGTCAAGACCTTATTCTCTGAAACTAATCCAGTTCGCCCAGAGCCGTAACTCGAGAACGCGAGTTGGTTCCGCAAACCCGAATCTCACGTCTGAATAGCCGAAGGATCGTGGGGTTGGTAAGATTAGGTTTGCGCAATGGATGTTCATGAGGTAGAAAGGTGCTTTTCGTTGAACTGCGTTGAACTCAGATGATGGGCAGTCAAAGTATAGGAATAATTACGGATTGTTCGTACCTTGAATATGAAGGCTGAAGCAATGAAACATGAAAGATTGTTTGATTATCTTTTCCGTTAATGAACTTTGGTAAGTATGTGCCATCCGCGGCTTTTTCCACCATCCCCAGGAAACAGGAGGTATCTCAAGTGGCTATGGGTACGCAGTCACACTGCAAACAACCTTTGGGGAGTAAAGCTATTCGCCCGAGGGTTATGTCACTGGAACTGAAGGACTTGAGAAGAGGTTCTATGAGCCAGCTGGTAGGTTTACTGGTTAGGAGTTTCGAAGTATTTATTGGGAAGTCAGTTGGCTATATTAGGTGAACCCAATTATACCTCTCTATAACCTTATCAAGGGATTAAGTGTGGCTGATAAATACTTCTAATAAAACTTACCTTACGTAAGATAGTAATTCAGATAGTTAATATTTAAGCTTTTCCTTAGTTTAGCTTCTAACCATCTATTAACCTAAGTTTAACTATAAGTATCTTCTAAATTAGAAATTTTCTCTAGTTTTAATATTAAAGCTAGACTTATATATATTCTAATTATAAAAATTAGAGAGAAAAAGTAGTAAATATTAAATTAATAACCAGTAAGGTTAAACTCTAAAATAGAGAAATAGTTTATGTTCTTATAATATACTAACCTTACTCTATAAATACTAAATCTATATTCCCCCTTAGAGAAAGTATAATCTTACTAATTATTTATAGCTTAGAACTTATAAACTTTTTAATTATATGAAGTTTAGAGCTTATTTAAAACTAACTTTTTTCTAATAGTAATATTTTCTAATTACTCTCTCTCAGTATTATATTATAATAATATTAAAATATTCTAACTAAAATATAAGCTATTTTAGTAAATATAAGTTACTACTTAATATAAATCTAAAGATCCCTATTAAAAAAATTATATATTTATAATCTTAATATCTATAAAACTTAATAATAAAACTGAAACTTATTAATTAATATAATATTAGATTTATTTAGTTTATCCTTCAGCTAGAGTATATACATAGAATAGATAACTTATATACTAGCCTGTAAACTTACAGAATTATTACTATTAGGATTACCTCTTTATAGTAAACTTATATCTTTTAATATTATCTAGATATTAAAAAATATATTAGGATATAGTTATAATATTTTATTAAGTATATAAAATATAAATATTATATTTTTAAGGTTCCTATAAGTTAGTTTATATATCTATTATAAGCTATACCTAGATATCCAGCTAAGGTTATACTTAAGTATCTAAAGCTAACCTCCTCGCCCGGGTGGGACCCTAGTGAGCTTTATATAGTATTATATATACAGACTTTTTTATATATCTATAAAAACTTCTCTTTTACTTCTTAGTTCTAGATAAACAGTATTTTATACCACTTTCTAGTTAAATAAGCTTAAGTCTAGCTTTTTATATATTTAGAATTTAGTTTTATTTACTATATAGATAATACTGGGTAGAATATAGCTCCCTACTAGTTAAGTATATAATCTAGTTAAATACAGCTTCTAGAATATAATACTATATAATAGGTAATTAATATAAAGAATAATAGAAAGTATTAGAGTCCCTCAGGATACTCCTATAGATAGTAACCTTATAAGTAAACTACTTCAGTAGTAGTTATAATATACTTTAAACCTTCTCTACTAGAGGATTAATAAGCTTTTATATAAGTTAGTAAAATAAGATACTATAATGAGTAGTAACCTCTAGGTGATTACTATAATAGACACTTCTAGCTTACACTAGGATACTCTAGTAACCTCCAGAATAATATCTATTAGAATAATAACTTTTAGGGTTAATAATATTACTATACCTCTACTAGTAACTAACTACTAGAGGAAACTTCTTCCCCTACTTCTAAAGTTTTTAAGTAAGTAGAAAGAATATTAAGTGTAAGTCTAATAGATAAAAGTTAAGTTTAAAATTAACTACTATTTCTTTAATAGTAATTAGGAATATTAATATCTAATTTATTCCTATTTAGACTCTAGTTTTTAGTAAGTAGTTAAAATTTTCTATATAGTAGGAAAGCTAGAGAACTTCTATAATCTAAATAATTTTATAAGTTACCTAAATAGAATTTACCTAGATTCTATTACAGGCTATACCCAGATGTCCGGCCAGGGCTATACTTAAGTATCCGAAGCTAACTCCCTCGCCCGGGTGGGGCCCCAGTAGGCTCTATATAGTATTATATATACAGACTTTTCCACACACCTATAAAAGCTTCTCTTTTACTCCTTAGTTCTAAATAAATAGTATTTTACGCTACTTTCCAGTTAAATAAGCTTAGGTTCAGCCTTTCATATATTTAGAACTCAGTTTTATTTACTATACAGATAATATTAAGTAGAGTATAGCTTCCCACTAGTTAAGTATACAATCTAGTTAAGTATAACTTTTAGGATATAATACTATATAATAGGTAATTAATATAAAAAATAATAAAAAGTATTAAAACCCCCCAGGATACTCTTATAGGTAATAACCCTATAAGTAAACTACTTTAGTAGTAATTATAATATATTTTAAGTTCTCTCTACTAGAGAATTAATAAGTTTTTATATACATTAGTAAAATAAAATATTATAGTAGATAGTAACCTCTAAGTAGCTACTATAATAAATATTTCTAACTTATATTAGAATACTCTAGTAACCCCCAGGATAATATCTATTAGGATAATAACCCTTAAGGTTAATAATATTATTATATCTCTACTAATAACTAACCACTAGAGGAAACCTCTTCCCCTACCTCTAAAGTTTTCAGGTAAGTAGAAAGAATACTAAGTATAAGTTTAATAGATAAAAATTAAACTTAAGATTAACTACTATTTCTTTAATAGTAATTAGAAATACTAATACCTAATTTACTCCTACTTAAACTTTAATCCTCAGTAAGTAATTAAAACCTTCTATATAGCAGGAGAGTTAGAGAACTCTTATAATCTAAATAATTTTATAAATTACCTAAATAAAACTTATCTAGATCCTAATAACTAACTTTACACTATTATCTAACTATAGAATTTCAGATAGAAAGAAAATAAATACCTAACTACTTTTTTATCCTAATTTAAAAAAATTCTAACTAATACTAGAGAATATATATAGCTAAATATAATCTAAATCTCCCTACTAGAAACTATCCTACTTTCCTACCTTAAGAAACTATTTATTATAATTAACCTTCCTATAGAATATAAACTTTAGTTATCTAAAGTTTAAAATATAATTTAGAAGTTTAAATATATAAAGGGAGTATTAGTATACTATTAGCTACCCTACTAGAAACTTACTATCTATAACGTAAAAGGTAATATTATAATAACTAAAGTAGTTAAAAAATAATAATAATATTAAAACTCTAGTAGCTCCTCCTTTACCCCTAAGGAATATTCTAAGAACTACTAGAATACCCACTAATACTTTAAATACAGTAAGAAAAACTATATCTATAGAAACTATAAAACCTAAAAGTATAAGAAAACTAATATAAAAATTACAAAAACTACAGCTACTCCAGATCACACTAAGAATAACTAGAGAGATAACATTACCCCACTTAGCAACAGTAAGAATTCAGAAAAAAAGTAACTCTAAAGTAAAATCAGACTCTAAAGCTAACTGAGGCAGAAATAATAAAATAAGAAAAATAACAGGAAAAGAAATAAGTAAGTAACTAATAGTTAGCTACTATTCAGACTAGAATTAATAAAAGTTACTTTATTAATATACTTATTAATATAGATTATAATACTTATATTATTATTAATACCTCTCTTATAAAGAAATTTCACCTCCTACTAGTTAATAAGTTAAAAAGATAGATAAGGAGATATACTATTAAACTATCACTTAGTAATATCCAGAGGGTAGTTATCCTAACTTTAGAAGTTAGTAACTATATATAGAAGATCTATATCTATATTATAGAGAGCCTATAGCTACTCTTATATCTTAGGTAGCTATAAATAGAGGATAATTATATTATCTATAATACTAAAGCCTAATAGATAATATACAGAAAAAGTAATATAATAATATACTTAAAATATTAAGATAAACTAATATAACTTAAGAAGATCTAGTTAGCTTAGTTATTTAATACTAATTTATTTATATTTATCTATTAGTATACTATATAATATACTAGTGAGGTACTATACTCCTACTAGATTATATCTATTAGTCTAATAGATATCAAAAAAGTATTAACCCTAAAGGTAGAAGTAAACCTAAAAGTTTATATTCCTATAAGTATCTTAAAGAAGTTCCCAGATTTTTTCTATCTAGATTTAGTATACTAGCTACCTCCCAGCTAACTAGAAATAAACTACTATATCCTATTAATCTCTAATAATAAGAGATAGAAACTAAATCTCCTATAGAGATCCCTCTATAGTATATTATAGGAGGAACTTCTAATACTTAAGAAAACCCTAGAGAATTTACTTAATAAGAAATTTATTAAAATAAGTAGCTTCTCTATTAATATCCTAATCCTCTTTATAAAAAAACTAGATAGAAAAATATATTTCTATATAAATTATAAAATTCTTAACGTAATTATAAAGAAAAACTATTATCTCCTCCCCCTTATATTAGAAACCCTCTAGAGAGTTACTACTACCTACTAGTATATTAAGCTTAATATTATTACTATATTCCACAAAATCAGAATCAATAAAATAGATTAGAAAAAAACAGCTTTTCAGATATATTATAGTCTCTTTAAGTAGATAATATATCCCTTTAGACTTACTAATATCCCTACTATATTTTAATAATATATTAATAGCTACCTATAATAATTTCTAAATAACTTTATTATAGTATATATTAATAATATCCTTATTTATATTAGTAGCTTATAAAAAAAGTATAAAGAGAAAATCCACTAGATATTTAGCTACTTTACTAATATAAGCTTTAAGTTAGATCCTAAGAAATATAAGTTCTTAGTTACTATAATTAAGTATATTAGATTTATTATATTAACTAGAAAAAACCTTTCTTATAATCCTAAGAAATTAGAAACTATTACTAACTAACTTCCTCCTAACTTACTAAAAGATATCTATAGTTTCCTTAAGTTTATAAATTACTAAAAGATCTTTATATTTTAATATAATATTATTATAAAAATTTTAAACTACTTAACTTAGAAGTTAGTTCCTTTTAACTGGAAACTAAAACAGTAGGAGACCTTCTTTATACTAAAGTAACTCTTCACTATAAAATTAGTTTTATAGATATTTAACTTTAATATTCTAATAATAATAGAGACAGACTATTTAGAGTATACTCTAGAAGGTATATTAACTTAAGATAATAAAGCTGGAGTAAAATATCTAGTAGCTTTCTACTCCTAATACCTAACTTCTATAAAGTTTAATTACTTAATTTATAATAAGGAATTTCTTATAATACTAGCCTGTTTATAAGTATAGAGAGTAGAGCTATAAAATACTAGAAAGTTTAAAATCCTCACTAATTATAAAAACTTTAAGTATTTTATAAAGAAATAATAACTTATAGAGAAGTAAAGCTAGTAAGTAGAAAAATTATCTCAGTATAATTTTTACCTTAAATACTAACTAAATACCTAAATAGTAACTTCTAACGCTCTCTCCCAGAGGGAATAAGATACCCCTAAAAGGTAGAATAATAAGAAGTAATAAGAATAGGTAATATAAGTTATCTTAGATACTACTATCCCTATGGAGCTCCAGGTAAGATATATAAATATTATTAGTATCCAGATTTTTAAAGGAAAATTAGACCTATAAGAAATATAGAATTATATTACTAAGAGAGACTCCTTATACTAATAGATCTTTATAGTAATTTAGTAGGAGAAGTATAGTTTTCCCCCTAACCTCTATATTAAGATCCAGATTACTGAGTATACTATTAATATACTGAAATAACTTACCTTTAGGGAGAAGCTTTAGATACTAAGTAGTAAAGAGAGTAATAATCTTCTAAATAAACTTAAGATTAAGCTAGTATAGAAATTATATAATTCCTCCCCTATAGGCTACTTAGAGTATAATAGTATACTAGAGAATATAAGCTGATAGTTCTACTAGTCTGGATAGTTATAGAATATCTACTAATTTATATATAACTATAATATATATAGAGGTATTTATATCTAGAGGTAGACTAAAAAGGAATTCCTAAAATTCCTACTAATATCTAACTAGTTACACTCTAATCTATTAATAGATTTTATTACTAACTTACTTTTTATAAAAAGATAAAGTGTTAGGTTATAGTAGAGAGGGGGGGCAATAGGGGCCTATCGGATCCCCCGTAAGAGAATACTGACGCCTGGAATAATAGTTATTCTGGGTGGCGAGACTTAAATACTAGTGTGGAGTAGCGGCTAAGTGAGGGGAAAGATAAGTTTAAATAGTTATATAGTGTAACGCCTACCTATTTAGAGATCTTATTACTTAGTATAAATCCAGCCTGATATATTTAAACTTCTACCTACTTTTAGATATACTAATTAGTGGGATTATAATAGTATTATATATATAAATTACCTAAATATAGTATACTATTAATAGCTTAGGAGAGTTAGATATAGACGGAGAACTAACCTCTATAGTGACTAATAGTAATATTAATAACCCTAGGGAGTAGTAGCTTCCTTAGAATAATAATAATCTTTCTGAAGTGGAACTTAATTAATTAATTAAGGAAGAAATAATAAAATTAAGAAAGAAGCGGAAATTAGAGAAACTAATAACTTTAAGAAGAGGAGAAAATATAGAAGAGGAGACTACTAGAGACTTTACTATTTTTAATCTGGAGCCTAAGAGGTAGAGAGGAGATCTCTTAGTAAAATAGTTTACCCCTATTTATTATAAGGGGGGTAACTAATCTAACCTTAATAATTTCCTATTTAAACTTAGAGGATAGTTTACTATAGTGGAAGATAATTTTATAGTAGATAAAGATAAAGTTTAGTATGTGGGTTTATATTTTAAAGGTATTACTTTTTACTGCTGGATTAAGTAGGTCTCTATTATATATAGTAATAATATTAAGTAAGTTACTTAGTTAGCTATAGAGGAGTAGCTTAAGTTAAATATAGATAATATTGATATTAGGATTATTACTATATCCACTCAGTTAGATACTATATAGTAGAAAGTTAGCTAAACTTACTAATAGTTTATTAATACTTATAAAGTTATTAAGGCTGAATATTTAGATATCCAGCTAGAGAGGCTTTATATTATTAATATTATTAACTGCTTACTATTAAAGTTAAAGAGAGTAATTATAATTAGGAGCCTCCTAGTAACTTACTAGGAACTAAATTATACTGCTAAATAGGTGGAGATTATTAAATAATTTATAAGTAGGTTAATTCTGGTGGATCTTACTTATAGGATACTAGAGTGGAGAAGCTGTAGATTACTAATAGTATTAATAGTAATTCCTACTAGAGAGATAAGTAGTAAGAATTAGTCTAAAGAGTAGTTTACTACTATAGTTATATCGCTTGAAATTAAGTAAGAAGGTATCCTATAAGCTAGAATTATAGCCTCTAGGGAACCTCTAAAATACTATAACTATAATAAGATAAGCTATATATCTTACTAATATAAAAAAGATATATATTATATATATAAGGAACCTAAGTATATAGGAAGGTTTTATTATTTAGTGGCAATTAGGGTTAATAGTATTTAAATCCTATAGGATCTGAAGCTTTACTGATACTTTAAAGCTGAGATGTTAGTCTATATAGAGAAGAGTTAGAGGAAGGGGAAAGTATTTATTAACCTGGAGGCTAATAAGAATATCTTAAGTTAAAATATATGTTATAATATTAAACTTATAGAGGTTAGTAGAGGGCTAGAGATATTAAGTCTCTAGGGGGGAGTAGTGTTTAAATATAGAATATATACTATAGTTATAAAGATTATAGATAACTTTAGTATAATAAGGATAAAGTTTTATATATTTTAAGTAAGTAAAGTTAGTGAATATAATATTATCCTAAAGATCCCCTAGGGTAGAGAGGTGAGGTTAAACTTAGAGTGGAGGATTCTAAGCTAGATTTATTTTTTAGCTATTAGTAATATTAAACTAGTATATAGGGTTAAGATGATTAATAAAGTTAAGAGGTAATTTAAATATATATTAGTAATCTTAATTCTATTAGTGTTAATAGAGGGGAAGTAGTAAGCTATATAGTAGTAACTTAGAGGAGATATAAATAAGGAGAAGAATAGAGATACTTAGTTACTACTAGAATACTGAGAGTAAGTTTATATTTTTAATATAAAGAAGATAGGTATACTAACAGAAGAGGATACTTATATATATATAATAAAGCTGGAGGAGGATAAGGAGCCTCTATAAGGCTCTATCTACTCTCTTATAGAGAAAGAATTAGAGGAATTATAATAATATTTAATATTAGTATTAGAAAAAGGATAGATTAGAGTGTCTTAAAGTTTAGTGGGGATATTAATCTTATTTATTCTAAAGAAAGGAGGTAAGTTAAAACTATATATAGACTATAGAGAGTTTAATAATATTACTATTAAGAACTGAATATTTCTATTTCTTATTAGTGAGATTTTAGATTAACTAGGGGGAACTTTATAGTTTATTAAGTTGGATCTAAAAGATATGTACTACTAGGTGTGTATATAGGAGGGAGATAAGTAGAAGATAGTATTTAGAATATAGTATAAGTATTTTAAATATTAGGTTATACTATTTAGATTTATTAATATTTTAGTAACTTTTTAGGTATATATTAATAATATTCTAGTGGGTTTTGTGGATATTACCTATATTATTTATCTGGATAATATTTTAATTTTTATAAAGATAAAAGAGGAGTATATAGAAGTAGTAAAGAAGGTATTTAGCTGATTATCTACTGTGGGGCTTTATATTAATCTAGAGAAATGTAAGTTTTATATATAGACTATTAAATTTATAGGTTTTATAGTTTCTCCTGATAGTATTACTATAGAGGAGGAGAAAGTAGTAGCTATTAAGGAATAACTAGTGCTTATTAGTATTAGAGAGATTTAAGTTTTCTTAGGATTTATAGAGTTTTATAGGAGATTTATTTAGAATTATTTTATAGTAAATACTAAATTTACTAATTAACTAATTAAGTAAGTAAAGAGGGAAAATATAATAACTTCTAGAGTAATAAAAGTTTTTAAGAACCTAAAAGAAAAATTTGTTAAGGTTTTTATCTTACGTTATTTTAACTTAGCTTTACTAATCTAGGTAGAGATAGATACTTCAGATTTTGCTATAGGGGTAATAATAATCCAGTTAGAGGAGGGTAAGTAGTAACTACTAATATATTTCTTATAGAAATTAAGAGGAGTAAAGTTAAGATATAGGATACTAGAAGTAAAGTTACTAACTATCTATAAAATAGTATTTATATAGAGATATTACTTTTTATATTTTTAATATAAGATTATTTTTATTACTAACTATTTAGATTATTAGTATTTAGCTGTAAAGTTTTAGCTGAATAGTAGATAAGTAAGATTTTTATAAGATATATTATTATTTAATTATATTATTAATTACTAGCTGGGAAAGTAAAATTTAGCTGATAATCTTTCTAGATAATCTGACTACTAACTGATAGAGGGAGAGACTTAAGGTATTAAGATAGTTTTTTTTGAAGATTTCCTAAGTTAGTTTCTAGACTGAATAGTAGTAGTGTCTCTCTGGTGTTAAGGATCTTAAATAAATCCTAAGGATCTTATCCTAGAGAGACTAAAAGGAATATTAAAAAAGGAAATTAGAAAAATATAAAAAGAAATTACTATAAAGAGAGGAGAGGGATTATAACTAAGAGGTAGTAAATAGTTTCTTAATAATAAGGGAGGAGTAAGATTCTAAAGTAAGTTAGTTATTCTAAATAATTACTAACTTTAAGTTAATCTACTAATAGTTTTTTATAATAAATCTCTAAGAGAATATTTAGAAGTTACTAAAATACTTAAGAAGTTAGGTTAGATATATTAATGGAGATTAATAAGAAAGAATATTATAGAATATATATTTTAATATATAGTATACTAAAAATTGAAATTTAGATATTACCTTCTATATAGTATACTAATATCTCTACTAATATCTAATAGTTTATAGTAATATATTAGTATAGATTTTATTATTAAATTACTTAAGTTAATAGAGTTTTTAGGGAAAAACTATAATAGTATTCTAATAGTTATTAATCAATTTACTAAGTATATTTTCTATTTACTAATTAGAGAGTTTTTAATAGTAGATAAATTAGTAGCTCTACTAGTGAATAATATTCTCCTAAAGTATAAAGTTTCTTAGACTATTATATTAGATTGAGGATTACTATTTATAAGTAGATTTTAGATGCTTATTACTTACCTACTAACTATTAAGTGGAAACTAAATATAATATACTACTTTTAAATAGATAGTTAAATAGAATATTAAAATTAGAATATAGAATATTTCTTAAGAATAGTAGTTAATTTTAATTAGGATAACTAAGTAAAGTAGTTACCTATAACTAAGTTTATTTATAATATCTCTATTTATAATATTATTAAGGTAATATTAGTAGATATTTTAATAGGTTATTTACTGATAGGATTTTATAATAGTATTCTAGAGGGGGTCAAACTTAAAGCTATTTTAATAGCAGAAGAGAGGGTAAGATATTTTCAGTTATATTATAGGTAGCTTAGGATCTTACTAGAGGAAGTAAATAAGGAATATATAAAGTAGTATAATAAGAGAAAGAGATAGTTAGATTTTAAGGTTAGTAATTATATATTACTATCTACTAAGAATATTAAGTAAAAGTAATTAGTTAAGAAGCTATCTGATAAATATTTAAGGCTATTTAGAGTGATATAGGTAGTTAATAGGGGATGAGTATTTAAACTTAACTTTAAAAAAAGATATTAAATTTATAATATTTTCTCTTTATCCTAGTTAGAGAAATATAGAAGAGAATTATTAGAATTTTAAATAGTTTCTATTAAAAATCTAGAAGATAATATATATAAAGTTAACTATATTATAGATTATAAAGGATCTTAAAGGAATTAATAGTATTTAGTTAAGTGGAAGGGATATAGAGTGGAGGAAAACTTATAAGAATCTTAATATTATATTTTAAAGGAGTTAAGATTTAAATATAAAATAAGTATTTAGAATATTATTAGTAGATTACAGGAAGGATAGTAGAGTTAAGTTATTAGTGAGATAAGGCTGGGAAGTTTATATTAAACTTAAAGGCTAGAGAAAAATAAAATAAGCTTAAAAGTAGTAACTAAATTCTGAAGGGAATATAAATATAGAGTATTAGGGGGAGAGTGGGGGGGAACTAGATTAAGTAACTTTATTATTATTATTACTTCTACTAGCATTATTATTATTATTATTATCCCTCTTGTTAGAATTCTTAGGGGAGGGTGAATAGGAATTAAGGTTACTAGTATACTATAATAAGAATATTAAGAAAGAGGGAATTACTAGAGGAATACTGAGGGAGGAAAAAGATACTAATAATATAAGAATAGGTTAAAGACTACTCTAGAAAAGTAGTCTGGAAGCTTGTGAGAGTGGTAGTTTAAATCTTAATAGTGTGGATCTATATCTCCTATATTAGGTGAAAGATAGTAGTAACTTGGAGGCTTCACTCTAAGAGGCAGTTTTGCTGCGAAGTAGTAGAAGCTATAGCTTTAGTAGCTATAATTTAATGCTTGTAAGTTAGCTATTTAGCCTCCTTATTTTTAGTTTTACATTTAGTGTTAAACTTATTAGTGTGGGAGACTTTAGCTTAGAGGGTTTTTTTAGCTATAATCTATATCTTAGTAAGCTTCTCTTATAGAACTAGTTAGTAGGGAAGTATTAGGGGTTATAAATATAAAAAGTTACTTTAGTTTTATAAGTAATAGTGAGGAGGTTAGGTTTTAATAAAAAATTATTAAAAAAATAGTAGAGAACTAAAGTAGAGGAAGTAGTAATATAAGTAATCTAGAAAATATTAGAAAGAAATTCTTAGCTATAGGAGTAGCTTATAAGAGAAGGAATAAAAGTATATTAGAATATACTCTTTACTATATATAATAATATAATAAGAATATTTATTATTAGTATTTAAGATAGTTAGAATAATAAAGATAGGGAAGTTATAGAGACCTACTAGTAGTTTTATAGTAGAAGTAGAATATTAAAATAAGACTCTAGAGATTCTAGCTAGCTAAGAGATAGAGGTAGTAGTAGTAAGGAATAGGATATATAAGATTAGAGTTATTATTATTATTAAAGCTGTTAGTGGATGGCTGCTTATAAGTAGTGTGAGAAGATTTAGTTACTTCCTTCTTTAGAGTAGGAAGAGGAGGTAGAGGTAGGATACTAATAGTAGTGGGAGTAAATATTATATTATTATTATTATTATTAGTATCCTGAAAATAAGGTTATTAATAAAAGAAAATAGTAATTATATCTATAAGGTTAAGAAATTAAATAATAAAAATAGTTTTTATTTAGCTGTAAGTAGTTAAGAGTTTCACTAGAGTAGAAAGTATATAATTTAATAATAAAGAGGTTATTTAGAAGTTACTAAGGGAGAATAATAGGAGTAATATAGAGAATAATATAGTTTTTTAGAGTTGAGAGAATTATAAAGTGAATAATATCTAAATCTAGATACTGAAAATAGTATCTTATAAAATAAGAAGGAATAAGAAACTTACTAGTAATTACTAGAAGATATTTAGGAGGATATTTCTAAAAAGAAGAGAGATTATAAATATAATAGATATAAAATCTTTATAGTTAGAAGTAAGGAAGAAACTTTTCTAATATTCTTATAATTAAGGAAGATAGATTACTCTAGGGGGGATATTAGGTTAACTAAAATGTAGCTATAGTTAGAATATATTTTAGGAAGCTAATATTAGCTAGAACCTAACGTTAGGAGGTTAAAATATAGAGCCTAAAATAGACTTCTAGGTCCTGACTGATAAGGAATACTAGAGGGAGAGTAAAATACTACTTCTCTATATTAAACTTTAGTAGTTAGATCTTAAAGATAGAACCTCTCAGAGGGGGATTATATCAGGCTACAGCAGAGAGGGGGGGTATTAGGAGCCTATTAGGTTCCCTATAAGAGAATATTAACGCCCGGAATAATAGTTATTCTAAGCGGCAAGGCTTAAATACCAGTGTGAAGCAGCAGTTAAGTGAGGGGAAAGATAAATTCGAATAGTTATATAGTATAACGTCTACCTATTTAGAGATCTTATTACTTAGTATAAACTCAGTCTGACACTATTACCTCTAAGTTATTATTAATTAACTAGGTAAAACTTCTATATTAGAAGAGATAGATATAATAGAAGTAGAAATATATATTTAGTAGTTTTTTAGTTACTACTATAGATTCTATAGAATATTATACTTTATTATAAGTAATAAGAAATCTAACTGAGTGAGTCACTTCCAGAAAAAGTTCTACAGATTAATAAATATTATATACTTATTAAGTATTAATTACTACCTATAAACTAATAGGATTATAGAATAATATAACTAGAAGATTTAAGTAGTTTTAAAGATATTTACTTATTAGTCTCAGGATAACTAAGGTAACTTACTATCTATTATATAGTTAGCCCTCTATAACTAGTAATATAGTATAATAAAGACTATATCTTTCTTTATAGATTATAAATATTATATTAACTCTATCCTGGTTAATAAAGAGTATATAGAACTACTTAGTAGTAGTAAGGCTGTAACCTACTAACTAGTTAAGAGAATATAGTTAGTAATAATATATATCTATATAGAAATAGCTGCTACTCAGTAGAAATTAGAAACCTAAATAAATAAAACCTAGTTCCCCACAGATTAATACTAAGTTAGTAATAAGGTATAGTTAAATATATCTAACTATAAGTTACTAAAATTAAGCTAAAAGCTAGTCTAGCTGCACTATAAGTATATAATAGTAAAGATCCTCTTACTATATATTATAAAGCTAAATACTCTAGAGTTTATTTACCTATAGTTTTATATAGATTTACTCTAGAGAGCTGCTACTAATCCACTACCTAAGTAGGTTATAGTTAATAGCTAGCTACTACTACTAGTGGATAATAATAGGGAGGTAAAATAGCTAGTTAAAAATATTCTTACTATAAGGATATACTAAGTAGAGAGAGAATACTAATAAAAAGCTCTTATTAAATAGGAAGAATATATAAACTCTATATAGAAGCTTATTAATATTATTATAGATATAGTAGCTCTGGAGTAGTATAAAGTAATATATAGGCTAATTATAGATAATAATAGAGACCTAACTTACAGCTTCTAACTGGGCGGCAGCTGGGGAGGAGGAAGGTAATATTATAAACTATATCTAGATATCTAGCTAGAGCTATACCTAAGTATCTAAAGCTAACCCCCTCGCCCGAGTGGAGCTCCAGTAGGCTCTATATAATACTATATATACAGACTTTTCTATATACTTATAAAGGCTTCTCTTTTACTCCTTAGTTCTAAATAAACAGTATTTTATACTATCTTCTAGTGTGATGGGGTTAGGCCTGTAAACAGGCCTATTTACGTAATATAAGTGGCCTCACAAGTATAAATAGCTAGGTTTATTACAGACAGATAGAAAGAATCAACTTCTCTTCTCTTCAGAATCTAAGACCTACTATTCAGATCAGCTTAGCTTTTAAACTATAGATCTGTAAATATAATTCTACACTTTTAAAATATTCTTTTAATATTTTCTATCTGTTTTTACTTCTCTCAGGTTTTATAGCTGGGGGTGGTTAGTTAGTTTTAGTCCAGATAGGCTCTCTCAGCTATAGCCTATTTCAATAATGCCCAGAGGCAGATTATTCTGCTCTCAGTCTTTAAAGCTAGAATAGAGAGACACTTCTATACTACCTTAATAAATAAACGTTAATATAATATAATGGAAATATAATATATTATCCTACTATTAAGAAAAAATATATAAGTAAATATAAAAACTAGAAAGATTACTAAAGAAAACTATTTACAGACTTATACTAAAAATAAGAAGACTGAGTGATAGTTACACTTATACTCTCAAAACTAGTAGATACTCTAGAGACCCAGAAAGTATTTAGAAATTAGTATTTATATAACTTCACTAAATAAACTTTTATAATTTTATATTATAAAATTATTATCAGTAGGATATTTATATACCTAGCTTACAGGCAGACTAAAAATTACTCTACTAAATATAATAGAAAATAATAATTATAATAATAATCACAAAATAATTAAGAAGATAGTCCTACTAAGCTAATAAATATAGCAGGATTAACCTATTTATCTAAAAAACCAGTAAAGAAACAAATAAATAAACTATTTAAATACTTCTAATATAGAGAAGATAGCTAGATAAAAAAAAAACTACTATAACTTAAATACCTCTAACGTAAAGAAGAAAGCTAGGTAAAAAAGAAGACCACTATAACTTAAATACCTCCTTTTTAGAGAAGATAACATATAAAGACAGTTATATTTAAACTTTTAGATACTTCTAAAGAAGGAGAAAATAGATAATATTAGAATTACTATAAATTACTAATCTATTAAAGTCTTTAGAAAGATCAACTAGTAGCTTCATATAAAATTAAATCAAAACATTATATAATAAAGATAAAAAGATAGTAAAAAACCTTATATAGATAGTCTCATCTACTACTCTCATTAATAATAAGTAATTAAAATATCATCATTATTACTTACTATAATAATTTTATAATATAATATAACTTATATAAGATAGTTCAAAATAAAGATAATAATTACACTAAATTTAATACTAAAGTCTCTTTTATAGTATTAGTTACTACTATATTCTCAGGCCTGACATTTAAAAGTATTCAACCTTAAGCTCTAAATATCTCAGAAGATTCAAATGACGCTCCTTTAGTTTATTCTTAATATAATAATCTAACTGGAAACCTATCTTTAGAATTTTAAGCTAAAGTTCTATTAGGAAAAGATAATATATCTACAAATATCTCTATAACTCTACTGATAAACTATATCCTAACTGTAGCTAACTACCTAATACTAGTAAAAATACTCTAAACTTAGCTTACTGTAGCTACTATATCTCCTTAGTCTAAAGAAGCTCCTAAGTTCATTAGCGATAATATCTCTAATTTCCTGGATAAGTTTAAATCACTAGTAAGCCTATCCTATAAGCCTGAAGCTAATATAATTAAGAAAGTTTATATATACTATATTCTATACCTCAAGAAAGCTATAGTATTAATCCTGATAGGTAAAACCATCTGGATAGAAGCTAAGGAAACACTTTTAACTATAAATTACACTTCTGCTAACTATAATTAATAACCTCCGGATTTATACTGCCACCTGAGGAGACCCCAAGCTACCTAACCAGGAGCTAATACGTATCACTATACGTAGAGTGCTTCCTAGAGCACTGAGGGAAATAGCCTGAAATCTTTACTACAAATTCCACAAGTTTGTTAATATAGATTAGAAGACTTTTAAAGCTACACTCACACAGTAGGGAAAAAACTAGATCTTAATAAAATAACTTACAAGCTAACTGAAGATATTAGCTCCTGAGGCTCTCTCTCTAAGCTTATTAAAGATAATTTTAATAAAGCCTAGAGTAATTTAGATACCTAAGAAAGTAAAAATAGTTAAAGAAGGTATTACTATAGGAGTGGAGAAGTTAGCAGATATCTTTAAAGGACTTTAGATTAATAACGTTAGCCTCTCTGTAAATAATTAGATATTAGCAATCTATAATATTATTAGGTAGCAGAATAAGTTATCAGTATATATAGAAATTTATACTATATTAATTAAACTAAATTCTACCTATTATTCTTATATAACTAATTTATAAGCTTATAGAGATAGTAACTTTAGAAGATCTCAATATAGAATAAGTAAAGCTTACGGCAGTTAGATACTACCTTTTAACCACTCCCATCCCCAGTACCAGCCTACAGATAATATAAACTACTAGTAGTATAGACAGTTAGAATATTATATAATAACCTGTGAAGCTATAATAGTCTGCCAGACCTATAGTATTTATTTCTATAGAAAAGGTGCTTATTATATTAGCTACTAGAGTGATAAAGTAATATTAGTATAAGATAGTATTATTAATAAAGGATACTAGAAGGATTAGCTAGATAGAAAGATAATCTTATTCTATATTACCTAGAGACCTTAGGTTTTCCCGAAGGAAGCTAAAAAAACTAACGAAATTAAATTATAATTATTTTCTGAATTTATAGAGCTTATTTAGAATTATATAAGATAGTAAGCTTTAATTATAGAAGCTGATAGGCAGTTTACTAAATACTAATAAAAGAAATAAGTAGAGGAAGTTTATACTACGTTTAATATTATAATTTCCAACCTTATTTGCATCACTATATTTAAGGATAAATCTAAAGTAGTAACTGAGGATATTATAACTACAGACAGATTAAAGCTGACCTCTATAAAATTTAAATTTTATTATTATTATAAGTTTCAATAGGAATTATTTACAGGTCTAACTAATAAAGGATACTAAGCTAACTTTTCTCAGTTAGAACTAAGGGTTATTAAATTAGACTAAGATAATAAGCTGATACTAACTGCGGGGGAGGTTCCTTAGGGAATACTTTCTACTAAATAAATACTTAAGTAACTAGCTTTTACTATACTGCCGACAGATACTGATAATTAAGCTCTTACTTATTATATTTATTTTATGAAAGTAGGAAGGTAAGTCTCAGTTCCTGAAGATCTACTTTAAAAAACCTGGTTAGTATATACTTAAGTTAGCTATAAGTATACTTAGTTAGTTATAAAAAATTACTAAGAAAGTTAGTAGATAAAGGAGGTTTTTGTTTCAGCTGAGGAGGAATTTGTACATATATTCAACAAAGTTAGTAATAAGGAGAGTATAATTTGAGTATAGATTAATTAATAAAACCGTCAGTATATTACTAAACTAATAAAACTATAGTCTAATAATAAGAAAGATACACTAATAGTTTTATTATCTAATTTATAAACCTAATTAGCATTAGTTACTTAAGTCTATAATATAGATATTAAAGTTATAAGTGCTGTAATAGAGTTAGTTAGAGCTATAGAGAGTATAATTATAAGCCTCACTATAGTTTATGATTTTATAATAACTTACTTCTAGGTTAATATTTAATTTACAGATCTGTAGAACCTGAAAATTTAAGGAATTATTAACACTAAATTAGTAATTAATATTATCTCTAAGGATTATATCTAGAAAGATAATCTGTTTGGATATATTATACTTACATATCTGGAACTATAAAGTATTATAGATATTAAATATACTATAGACTTCTGAGGAGTAATAATAGAGAATATTTATATTAAAGGTTATTATATCCCTAATATAGAGTTCTTTATTATGCTATAAGGGACTGTTAAAAAGGATTTAGTTCTAAGTATACTGTTTATTATCAAGATATGTATAATATTTTAGTATACTCTAAACTGGATAGTTAGCCAGATTTAGTCTGGAAGTATTCAACTAAATATTCTATTATTATTTTATATATATAACTTAACTACTAAGTTTCAGGATATTATACTAGACTCTTTAAATTTTAACTATATTTAGTGTATATACTCTCTTCCTCTTTCTGTAGGAGAGGGAAACTAGGAGCTACTATTAAGACCTGCAAATTAACAGCTAGCAAATAAAATACAGAAGAAGAAAGCTAGTATAAAGCAGCAAACAAGATAAATTCTAACCCTCAGGGGCTACCTCTACCACTAAAGTTTAATATACTAAAAGATATTAAAGAATTATTAGATAATAATAAAGAAGTAATTACAGTAGTAGACGAGACTAATAAAGAATTTAAGGTAATTTTAGAAGTTTTGATCTGAAAGGCGATCAAACTAAGGATAGAAGAAATTTACAGTATTATTATATCTCTGG
Source organism: Colletotrichum lindemuthianum (assembly GCA_001693025.2). Lineage (NCBI taxonomy): Eukaryota > Fungi > Ascomycota > Sordariomycetes > Glomerellales > Glomerellaceae > Colletotrichum > Colletotrichum lindemuthianum. Next base: position 7,151 of record MASP02000158.1, on the reverse strand, counting down.
GAAATTATAGTCTAGAGTGTTTATTCTATAAAAGATAGTATTTTTATAGCTTTTATAGACCCCTAAGATATAAATAATAAGTATATATAAGGAATTTCAAGAAATAGAGGAAATTCTATCATAAGGGATAAAATATAGTAGAAATAGTAGATACTATTTTCAAAAAGAGGAGGAAGATATAGTAAGAAGAAGTAGCAGTAACTAACACTTAAAACAGACCTATAGAAGATATTAACATTATATATAAAATAAAAAATAGAAAAGTCCAGCCTATAGATAATATACTATCAGATAGGTTAATATTAGAAGGAGATCTAAAATAGAAATTAAAAGTATAGGAAGAAGTGAAAAAGAATATTACTAATAACTTTACAGTCTAATTCGCAGATATAATTATACTAAAGTTTTTAAATATTTACTCTAGAGAATATTTAATACTAGAGAGATTATATCTAATTCTAAATAAACTTAGTTATCTATATATTTTAGAGAAAGAGTTTCTAATAGGGGTCTTAAAAATAAGAGAGAAGGTACTAGCTTAGGATTTTAGTTATTATAGAAAGATACTAAACTTTATTACGCTATTTCAGACGATTAAGATAATTCCTTATAAAGTATAGTAGGTTAGGTTAATTCTTATTCTAAAAAGCCTAATAAAGAATATTCTCAAGATCCTGAGAGTATATATTTAGAATAGTATACTAAGATATTGCTATACTACCTATAGGAACCTATTCTTCTTAGTATAGAAGAAAGATAGTAAAATACAACTAATTAATTTAGTAATAAAAATTAATATAATTACTATTTAAGATATAAAGCTTCCTCTAGAGGCTAATAAATTTTTAGAAAACTTTAGTATATATAAACTATTATCACTTTTAGATATTTTTTCTAGATATAACTAAATTCCCTTAGATCCTAAAAGTAGAAACTTAATAATATTTACTATACTATTTAAACTTTTCTAATATTATATCTTTCTAATAGGAGATATAAATTTAGTTATGTAATTTATAAGAATTATAATAAGAATCTTTTATGATTTAATTTCTTATTACTATAAGGTTTTTCTGGATAATATTGTAATTAAAAAGCTAATAATAACTTATAATAAAGAAGATAACTTACGTCATCCTAATATTTATAGATATATTCTAGAATATATTTAGAATATTAATAAGGTTTTAGTGAATATTGAACTTATAGGATATATAATTGTAGTTATGAAGTCTCAATAGGTATAATAGATAGTTATGATAGTTAGTTATATTTACAGAACTTATAGAAGATAGCCTAAAAAGTTAAAAATTATAAAAATTAAGAAATAGAAGTGCTGTAGTAGTATATTAGAAGTATAATCCTTTTTTAGCATTATAGTATTTTATTGAGGATAAGTTTAAGATTATTCCATTATAGTAAAATTACTTAATAACTTACTAAAGAAAAATATTCCCTTTTAATAAGAATAAGAGTAAATTACTACTATAGAATAATTTAAGAATAAGTTCTACAGCTTTTCTGTATTTATATCTATTGACTATAGTTTTATAAGTAGCTAAATATACCTAGTAGTGGATACTAATAGTACTGGTTAGGAAGCTATACTTAGATAATTTATTAAGTAAAAATAAGCTGTTACTTACTTTAAAAGTAGCTTATTCGCAGGCGCAGAACTTAACTATAATACTAGTAAGAAAGAGTTTTAAGGAATATTAAAGATACTGAAACGCTTAAGAAACTACCTCTATAGGCGATATTTCTTATTAGAAACTGATACTAAAATTCTTGTTACTTAGCTTAATAATACTACTTCTAACTTACTAGGGGCACTAGTAATTTGTTAAATATCTTAGATTAGAATATTCAACTTTAAGATTAAATATATTAGTAGGGTAGCTAACTCTACAGCTAACAGCTTTTTATAAAAACTATCTAAACTATCTAACTGAAATAATAAGTAAGGAGAGGATAATATTAACAACTAGATTAATATATAGATCTTCTTTACAGATATAGTAACTAGAAGCTTTTTCGAAAGGGTATATACTATAGGAGATAATTAATATATTAAAGAAGTATTTAACTTAGAAGCTACAACAGATAAAACTAGCTAAATTAATAAAGTCTTAATACTTCCAGTAGTAGTATTAGACTATTTATAGACCTAGTTAAGAGAGACTAAGTAAATAGCTTATTATCTATTAATACTAAAGAGGCTACTTAGGATTAACCCTAGCTAATTCAGAGCTTTCAGGCAGAAGGCTTTAATATTCTAATTATAGGATAAGCTACTATTCACCTAACTAATACTATTTTATATGATTCCTTAATATATTACTAATAGGGAAGAACTATAAAGATAATTAATAATAACTATATATAATAAGAGTAACTATTAAGGATAAAAAGCTATCTATAAGAAGTTAGTAGATTAATATTATTAACTTAATATATATAAAGATATATAGAAGATAGTAGAATATTATCTAGATTATTAGATACAGAGAGTATATAGAATAGGAGACCTCTATAGTTTCACTACTCCTTAGGGACTTCTATTTAACTATATTTATTTAGATATCTAGAGAGTGGGAAAATAGTATCTTATTAAAGTAAGAGATATATTTACAGGCTAGCTGGAAGCCTGATAGCTCCTATAACCCACTTTAAAGGTAATTACGAAGTTTCTGTAGGAAGAGGTTATTATATACTATGGTTTTTATAGAGTCCTTATGGTGAATAGAGAGCTAGAAAATAAGAAGTATGTTATTAAGTTTAATAAGTAATATAGCCTAAAATGTAAAGTCACTTTAGCCTATAACCTCTAAGTTAATAGAGTAATTAAAGTTAGATATTAACTAATTACTTACATACTATTAGTATAACTATAAAGTAATAATAGTAAAGATTTCTAACTCTTTCTGCTAGTTACTTTATTTACAGATTGAATAATAGTTAGAATATTAATAGGATTTATATTATTCTATTTAAAGTATAGATATAAAATAATTATACCTATTAAAATACTTATACTAATATAGAGAATACTAAACTGAATATTAGTAAGAATACTAAAAGAAGAAATAAATATAAGAATTTATATTTTTATATAATTAGATAAAAATAGAGAGAAGGTAGTAGTAATAATAGCTAATTAATATAAGAAAATAATAGAGAGTTTTAATAAATAAAGAGGGAATATACTATAGGATAAATAACTAGAACCTGGCAATATAGTTTTAGTTTATAACGTTAAGTAAGTAATTAACAAATCCTTAGACAGAAAGCTTAAATATAGATAGATAGGCTCCTTTTAAATTTATTTAAGGATACCTAATATTTCTTCCTATAGACTTAAAACTTTATCTAGAGAGGAAATTACTAGAGTAATATATAGAAGAAATAGGTTAAGGAAATTTATATAGGCTCCTTAAGGATATTAAGAACTTTCAGATCTAGATATTTATAGATTCAATCTAGAGAAAGAATTAGTAAAAGTTTTTTTAGCTTAGAGAGAGCTTATAGCTAATAAAGAGGAAGAAAAGGAAGAAGAGGAAGAATCTATAGTTCTAGGTAAAACTAATAATAATATTTTAGTAGGATTAATAACTTAATAAAAGGAACGTCTGTTAAGTATTAAATATATAATAGAGAAGATACTTCGGGATTTTAAGTTTGAGATCTAAATTCCAGTAATAGCTTCATTCTTAAAAACCCAGTACTAAAACATAATAGTTTAATAATATACATATAGTAATTTTAACTTACGATTTTATTTCAAATAGTATAAGTATTTGCAGATTAAATTAAGTGATAGAAGTATAAAAAGAAAGATACTTTATCTTTAATAAATCTAAATAATTATAATAAGTATCTACTTTTTATACTATAAAGTAGACTTAATATTTTTAAATAGGCTGGATATAACAGTTTATATTTACTAAATTAGTATATCTGCAGACTCAGTATAATAGCTAATACTATCTATTAAGGTTTTTAAACTTAATATAGCTAGGATAATAATAAGTAGTGTTTATAAGTAAACTACTAGTTATGAAACTTATTATTTTTCTTGAGAGAAATATATAGAAGCTTCTAGCTGATAAGATACAACCTGGAATTTTGGGGAGGAAAGATAACTCTACTTATAAAAAAGATATTATACTAAAGAATAAAAATATAATATATACTTATTACTAAAAGGATTTCCTTATCTATTTCTTTTTTTTCTTTCTTTTAGTTTTTATTATTTTATTTTCCTATCTATAATAACTAGATATATTTACAGACCTAATAAATAACAACTATCTTATTTCCCTTAAAGAAATTAATAATATAAATAAAGAAGTTTCTTCCTCTAGCCTACTAGGAGGCGTTACTTTTAAACTAAAGATTGATACTTCTTAATAAGAATAGGAAAGCTGAATATAATAAGTAGGTTATATATAAAAGAATAAGCTGAGAAAGTGAAGAAAGCATCAGGAATATTAAAATACTTCTTCTATTAAGGGAAAAGTATATTATACTAATAAGTAAAGTTAAATAAACTAATTTTACTGATAATAGTTTTCTCAAAATCTTGAGAGATTTTAAATTTAGAAATAGGGAGGCTATTATATTTACCATTAAGATAATATATCTTATCTATATAATAGTAGCTGAAACTGAATTTTTGACAGATAGTATTAAAGTTAAAAAAGTAGGTATTCTAAGTTTCATGAAAGAAGTAGTTAGTATAGAAACCTCCAGATAATAATATACACTTAAAATATAGATTACAAACCTATAAACCACTTTACTTATTATAAGTTATATAAATATACTCTTTATAATAACTATAAGAGACAATATTTTACCTACTATACCTTTAAATAAAGAAGCTATAGATAGTAGCAGGATATTAAAATAACTTATAGACTTAAGATCCAGACTAATAAGTAATACTAAAATAAATAAACACTTAATAATAAAACGTAAATATACTATAGGTGCATTCTTAAATAAGCTAATAATCCTGAGGTCCTATAAGGACTCTACAGAAGTTTGTCTGTATCTCAAGGGGAAGCTTAAAGCTATAGACTTAATAGGTAAGAGCAACTTTAGAGTACTTATTCTGAGGCACCTTAATCTTAAGGAATATAAAACTAACTAAAACCTAAGAATAATAAATTAGACTACATATTAACTTAGAGTAAAGTAAGAAAAAGAATATATACTAAAAACTTAAAAAGATTAACTGAAACTTATTACAGTATATTATTAATAATTTCTGAAGGAGCGGGGAGGTTTAAATTATAGATTAAGTAGATCTTATAAGACTTATTAAGGAACTATACTTACAGAATATCTATTACTCTTCCAGAAAGAAGGTAATTAAAATATAATATAATAGAAGAGATATTTACAGATAAAAAAAGGTAAAAATAGGAATTCTAAAGTAATTAATAGAGGAAAAATGTCGATTAACTTAGAGGAGAAAGCTCCCCTTTTATACCCACTAAATAACAATAAGATACCTTTTATCTAAATAATAATATTATTTACTTACTATTTACTTACTATTCTCAACAGGAGTAGTGATTCACTCTTACGTAGAATAACGCCTGTAATAATTCACTTATTCTCAGATCTATACTTATAAAAAGAGATAGTTTTACTATAGATAAAGAATCTCAGAACTTCCTCCATATATATATTATTCAGCTTAAACCTAAAATCTTACTAACTTAACACTTATATTTATCCCTTTTAACTTAATAATATAACTTAGATTTACAAATCTCTCCTTTATAATATCTACTTCATAAGAAAGCTAACTTCTCTATATAACTTCAGAGAAAAATCCTTTACTTACTATAAGTATTAAATCAGTTTCAGGGTTAGTTATTTATAACCTTTATAATTCTGAATGGGTTAATAAGATTACAAAAGAATACTCTATTACACTTACCTCTCTAGACCTCACAATTTAAACACCAGAAATGCTAAAAACTCCTTAAGACAGCCGACTATATAGATAATATCCTGACGGTAGTAACTAACTCCTACATTTAGGATTAGAAGTTCACAACAACTAGCCTCTAGATCCTTAACTTAACGCAGAACCTAACTACTTACAGCTACCCCTATAGATACTAATAAGAGGTATAATAATAAGAGAATAGCTTCTTAGTATATTTATCAAAATAGTGGATAGACTAACCTTCTCAGTATTATAAAGCTTCTTAGATATTTATATTCCAGCTTTATATAACCTACTAGCCTATATTAAACTTAGAGAAGCTATTAATAGAGATAAATAGATTACTAAATACTAATAGATATTTTAGAAATATACTAAAGTATATAACTTCTATATTTTAGTAGTATCAGATAAAACCTATAAGGAAAATACTTATTAATATAGGTAAAAAGTAAGAGGGAATCATTTCTAAATCATTATTATACAATATAAACTAAGTTAAAATGAAGCATAAACCTATCTAGTCATTAATTAAGACAAGGGATAAGCTTAATATTAAGATAATTAATAGCGTAACAGTAATAGAGAATTACGTTACGTAATAGTAATAGTACTTACAGATCTAACTATCTCAAGATAATACTGAAACTCTTTCTATCTGATCACTTAATAGTTATATATTATATATACCAAAAATAACTACCCACAGTAGATATCCTCCCTCATAACGCTTAATTAGTTACAAGTTATTCTTAATACTAGACAAATCCTAAAGTAACTTACAGACTATAATACTATTAAAGCAGTATAGAAACTATATCTCAGTTAAGAATTTTATTCTAACATTCTAACTAAGGAAAACTTAGTATATAATTAACCTAACTTCTTTAAATAGTTCCGAGACTATAAAGATAATAATAAGATAAACACAGCAGTCTGACAGAAGAAGATACAAGATAACTGTAAGATATTCTTAGAAGCTAAATAAATAAAACCTAAGAAGCTAAACACTCTACTAGACACTAATAGCAATATCCTAATAATATTACCTAATAACTTAGAAACTTCTCCAGCAGTAAATAGAAACTATTTTCAGACTCTAGAAATAATAATCTTTATAATACTATTCTCAGCCACTAAGAAAATAAATATATAGAATACTATAACCTAATAATAAATTATTTAT